>BSUD01000005.1:94189961-94464025 GCA_033239045.1 Fagopyrum esculentum
GACCGCATTCAAGACTCCCATAGGTACCACCCCTTATAATTTGGTATATGGGAAATCTTGCCATTTGCCCGTTGAATTGGAGCACAAGGCGTATTGGGCTATCAAATGGTTGAACTTTGACATCAAGGAAGCTGGTGAGAAGCGACTATTGGAACTTAACGAGCTGGAGGAGCTGCGTTTGAACGCTTACGAGAATGCCAAAATCTACAAGGAAAGGACAAAGAGATGGCATGACAAGCGTATCATTCCAAAGGAGCTTAACGAAGGAGACTTAGTTCTACTCTTCAACTCCCGCCTCCGTCTTTTTCCAGGTAAGTTGAAATCTAGATGGACCGGACCTTATGTTGTGAAACATGTTTTCCCTCATGGTGCAGTTGAGATATGGGGCGAAACTAGCGGAAGCTTCAAGGTCAACGGTCATAGACTTAAGAAGTACCAGCCGGAAACACCGGTTGAGGAGGTTGCACCGATATACCTCCTTTGAGACGCATCATGGTCCAGCTAGTGACCTTAAATCAAGCGCTTCTTGGGAGGCAACCCAAGGTATTGCTCTTCTTTCCCGTTTTCTAGTCTAGCTTAGATAGTTTTTGTTTTTGCTTTGCTTTGCTTTGTTTTTGGCGTTCTGGACAGACAACAGGAAGAAGCACATCTGGAAGGACAGAAGTTCGAGATTCTGAGAAGACAGAGTCACCTCGGTCACTGTCAGAGCACCTCGACCGAGTTGATTCTTGAAGCAACCGAGGCGACTAGGGTTTCTGCAGAACCGCCTCGGTCCATACCACCTCGGTCCAGTCGAGACCATCTCGACCGAGGTGACAGCAGATCCAGTAACAGTATAAAAAGGGCAAAAATTATATTTTCACTTTTTTTTACCCTCCTCGACCGCGGCGGACAGAAGCACCTCGCTCACCTCGTTCCTTGCTCGTTTTCAACAATTTCTGCCTCCAAACCGAGATTGAAGGATAGAGGAGTCGATTGCAACTACAGATCTGCAAGAAATTTGAGCGTTTCGACCGAAACGAGGTAAAAACGTTCGAAAACCTAAACTCGTTCGTTTACTGATATTTGGGCTTTGGTTGCCCTTGATTCTGTTGAGGAAACCTTTAAGTACCCCTTAGGAAGCATCGGTAGTGATTTTTGGGGGAAAAGAACTGAAAATCAGAGAGTTGAAATCGCACTGCCTTCGCCTCGGTCCAGTCGTTCTGCACCTCGGTCGAGGTGATTCTTGGAGTTTGTCAGCCGACCGAGGTAGTCTGACAGTGTGTTTAAAAAGATGAGTTCAGATCGTCGTTTAGTTCTTAGAGATAGATCCTCCCCTTCCCCTTCTCCTTCCTCATCCCGTCCCTACCGCCCGGTTATCCACGAGAGATGCCGGGTAGACTATGAGAGGATAGCTGGCCGTCCAGTCATCGCACCACGATTTCTGGATGTGTCAGCTTTTGACTGCCTAGGGTTAGATGCTGACCTTAGGAGGATGATAGCTACTGTCGGGCTGGATCAGTTTACTGAGATCCGAGCCCCAGCCTACCTAGAGCCGACACTCGAGTTTGTTAGCTCCTTCTCCTACCTCCCCACAGACCGTTCTGTGAAGTACCGGTTGATGAACCGGAACTTCATAGTTCCTTTAGAGATATGGAGAGAGATTTTTGGCTTCCTTGACCCCACAGCTGTAGACTTCCCCTCCCGATCCGTAGCTAGGGAGTTCTGGGGACAGATAGCCCACATTACTGAGCACGCAGACAGATGGCGCCCTGGAGATTCCAGGGAGAAGGTCATCTTTCATCCGGCCTTCAGACTTGCTCACAGGATTTTCAGCGAGACGCTTCTGGCGCGTACTGAGACGCCCCAGAAGGTCCGACAGGGGGAGCTCTTTTCGCTTTACTGCATGGTCACAGGAGGTTTCCCGGACTTTGGCTTGCTCTTGGCAGAGGATCTGCACAAGATCAAGGCCAAGGCGAAGGGAGACATATGCTGCGGAGGTCTAGTCACCCACATCGCTATCTACCACGGGATGGACCTCAGCGTTTGCACGTTGGCGGCGGCTCCGAAGCCGCTGGGATTGCAGGAGATGATCACACGGAGGATTCTAGTTCCCCGTGGGTTGACCACTCCATACGTCGCCATGCCTTGGGAGCGGACTGCACCTCAGGGCATCCGCTGGTCTGCGCAGTTTACAGTCTTTGATCCGCATTTCTGGCAGACGGCTTGGGATACACTGATAGAGGATCACAGAGAGGCAGCAGCTGCCACTACTACAGCTGCGGAGGAGGCTGAGGAGGAGGATGACGACGACGACGAGACAGTGGATGAGAGAGGAGGCGGCGTCCCGATGGACACAGGGACAGATACAGCTGGGATGAGCGCGCCACCTATTATTGATTTAGATGATGAGGAGGACACTGAGCCGGCGCCAGCTGAGACTTCTCCGGTCAGACCTGCTAGACGCAGGAGGCGGGGAGTGAGAGATAGAGCTGCACACCGACGGATCGATGACCTGACGGATCAGGTTATCGACTCATATGCTGCACTTTCGTTGGATATCCGCGAGATGCAGGAGAGGCAGCATCATCAGCACATGATGGCTCAGCTACAGTTTGAGCGTATCATGGGCCATCCCTATGATCCGACTCAGTTCCCCTACATACCACCACCACCACCGGATCGAGACTACTGAGGAGCTGCAGGGTTTTATTATTATATTTTTATGCAGTTCGGCTTTCATCCGGTGAGTTCTCTTTTGTTTAGACTTTTTATTATACCCACTGGGACAGTGTGTCTCAAGTATGGGGTGTTTGTTATTTGACTATGTGGCTACCTTTGATGTATTCGACACTTTTAATGTATTTTATTTATCGGATATTTTCATATTTATGCTTCATTTTCCTTTATATGATTATCTGATATTACATGCATACCTACAGGATATTTGATTGAGAAAAACGTCGAAACCGAACCGAAAAAATAAAAAAATTGGTTTTAAAAAAAAAATTTTTGACCTCGACCGGGGAGATTCTGGCGAAACGAGGTGTTTCACCTCGGTTGAACCAAGAACATCTCGACCGAAGTGGCGTGACAGAAAGTTTTCGAAAACGATTTTGTGTTACTTATATGGATATGATCTCAGTGAAGATTTTGTTTACTTACTGTTTTTAAATTCTTTGTGTGTTTGAAAGGTTTTATAATATGTTTAAGTTGCTAAATGCTTTGTTTGAAATTATTGGCATGTTTAATACTTTGTTTTTATCCAAATTATGTTGAATTTGAAGGTTGACACCGCAGGATAAGTTCTCTCACTTTCTTCTTGGAAAGACCAAGGCAATTCATTCTTTTCTTCTTCTTCTTCTTGATCATGCTTAACCCCTCATATACATTTTGCCTCCCTTTACCTATCCGGGAATTTGGAAGCAAGCGAAGTGGTGAAAGCAAGTTAAAGTTGAGAAGTGGGCTGGAAGTGAAGTGTTAGAAAGTAATTCTAGGTTTGGGGAAGTCAATCATGAAGATGAGTAACTCGGCACCATTCACATAGCCGGGTGTTTGTGTCTTGCCAAAGTCGGATTGAGCGATATTCCTATCGGGTCATGGTATGTGCATCAAGGGTTTGATGCATCTCAAGAAATTGATGATTGCTGATTTCCTAGGCTTCGGTTATTGTGCACCTCTGTCCATGCATCCCAAAAAGTAAAAAAAAAAAAGAAAAAGTGTGAGATAAGCAAAGCTTATTGGTGGAAGATGTTGCAAGTCGAAGTGAAAGTGAAGTTCATCCTTTTCCCGGATTCTAGCACCACATTACCTTACATATATCCCTACCCTACACGTTTCTTGACCTTTTCTTTTGGGAAGCCCTTGAGACCTTGAGCTTGTTGATTGACTTAGCGGTTTAAACTGGATTATACATGATTAATTTTGATAATTATGATTTATTATGCATTCTATGATTTTATGCAAAGATGAACAACTTTCTTATATTTATAAAATGTTTTGATCATATTAAGTTTTTAATTCCAGGAAGTATTCTCTTAGAGTGATCTATGATAGTTGCACACCATAAAATATTTTTGAAAGACTTTTTCATTGATTTTCTTGACTTATAATCCATTCTATCTTGTCTTCTATGTGAGGAACTTGCTTGGGGACAAGCAAGGGCTAAGTATGGGGTATTTTGATAGCATGAATTATAGTCTAGTTTTTAGGCTTTGTTTGGACGTTTTATCTTTCATAATCTGCATGTTTGTATGTACATTATGTGATTTTACTACCATTTCATCTACCTTTGCGAGAATTGAGGTCTACACCTAGTTTCGTTGTAATTGCAGGTAATATGGTACGTTTTGCATCAAAAAAGAGCAAAAGGAGTCATGAGTCATTTGGAGCTACATCCAGGAGCATAGCCATGGATTGAAGATTTACTTTGGAGCAGATTCGAGAGATTTCACATTCTGATTATGAGTCACCTCGGTTGACCATTGATTCACCTCGACCGAGGTGATCCAGAGACGCCGACTCGACCGAGGCGAACACCTAGGACGCGGCGAGAATATTTTATTCTTGGAAGAGATCTTTTAAATTTGGAAAGTGATCTTATATTTTTTTTGGGCTTGGCTTCTGGAAGGAAGGAGATATGCAGAATATATATTTTACCTATATTTATGGGATAATATCTTCTTAAGATTTATTATCTTTGGAGGTTTATTTTCCTATAAAAAGGGTTGGATTTCCACAAATCCAACATCACGCTATACCGTAGATCTCGCATACGACGCAGCAGCCGCAGCATACTCCAATTTGGGAGTTTTCGAAGAACCTTTTTGAAGGTTGAAGGAAGATTGAAGTCCATAGCTTTTATAGCTTTTTGAAGGGTTTTGTAAGATTGTCTTCAATTCCCTCAATTGTTGTCTTGTTTTTTTGGATTATTATCCAAGAAACGCTTTGTTGTGATATTTGATTCAGTTATTGAAGTCTTTTCATTAAATTCTTCTTTGTTCAAATATTCATCTTCTTCCTATATATTTTAAAACTTTCATTATGATGATGAGTGGCTAATTTCCTTGTGTGATTCTAGGGTGATTGGCTGAAGGTTGTGGAAAAAACAATGATAGAATAATCTTAGATTCCAGTAGGATCCTGAAAGTTCGAGTCTTTAACCTTAACCCTAAGCATCTCGTTCGGTTGATGAACATCTCGGCCGGGGTGGAATTCTTCTGACCGAGGTGACTTATCCGACCTAAAACAGAAAGTTAAGTGTTAGAGTTTGCCAAATCCTATTCTTATTACACCTTCCTGGTTCAATGCAAGCTTAGGACGAGACTTACCCGGTAATTCCTTAGTTTGTGTATTAACGATCATAAGTGTAGGTAATAAAGGTTTATCCTTTATTGGGGTTTGAGTGTGCTTCCATCCCATCTTTGTGAGTTGGCCTGAGACTTACCCGGTAAAGGTTGATTCTATTCCCTTAGATGGTGTGTTAGTTTGAGGTTAGAGTTCTTTATCTTGATTCCTTGAGACTTACCCGGTAATAGGAGTTACGGTTTAGGATTAGTCTGTAGTGAGACTTACCCGGTGATCTACTCCACTTTAGTAACACCTTCCCCACGCAAAAATCTCAGCTTTGTCCGCTTATCTATAGATCTTGAGTTGGAACCACAACTAGATGCTTTAATCCCTAGAATTGCATGTTTGCTTTATTGACTTCTTATTCATCTTTGATTGTGTTAAATTGCTCTTGTGGTTAGAATTGACATTAGCATACCGTATTGACTTTGTTTCACCGAGTCCCTGTGATCGACCCCTGGAATTTTCTTGCTTTTACTACGATTGACCCGTACACTGCGGGTTCGCATCCTTGTTTTAAGCTTAAGTCTAGGGTTATAAATTTAAAGCTTGCACACACCGTTTGGAGCGAACAACAATCGACCGCTCTGTATGTGTGATTTGGTGGATACTGACTTTCTCGATACCCTCAAGATACCCTGTATAGATAGGCTGAAGAGTTCGATTATCTGGAAGGTTTTAAACCCTTGAGATTTTGCTTTTCCACGGCTCACGAGACTATTCTATGTCAATCTCACCACAAAAAGGGACAAAGGGTGTATTACTCTTGAATCTTCAGTCAAAGGTACTCCAATTTCACTCACTTCTTCTATTCTAAGTGAAATTTTAGGAATTCCTACAGATGTAGTATTGAACTATCCTTCGAGATCAGAGAGTGTTCGTATTACTAAGGAGAATTTTCTGATTCAAAATTCAAACTCACGTCAACTCACTCATACTTCTCTGACTTTAGAGGCTAAAATAGTGTTCACCATACTGGTTCGATGTGTAGTTCCTCGTGCAAACTCAAGAGAGCTGTCGACTGATCAATCTCTAGAATTAATTCATTTACTTATGTCTGATGTGGCAATAGATGTGCCTAATCTGATTCTCAACCATATACAGCATTCTGTAAACTCTAAGAGATCTATTCCTTTGCCTTATGGAAATTTGCTGCCTAAGGTCTTTGATTATTAAAGAATTGATACATCCTCTGAGGAAAGACAGTATATTAACAGGAAAATTGATGAGAACTGCTTAGAACGTCTGGGGATTGAGAAAACTCTTGCAGGAACATGGACTTTAAAAGGAAAAGGAGTTACTCAAAATCCAAATGAAGAACTCAAACCCTCTCCTACTCCAGAAATCAGGTTAGAGGGTTGTGAAAACGAAATAGCTTGTCTCAATCGTGAATTGTCTGATTTTCAGTTTGACGCCAAAAGGAGAATGGATACAAATTTCGAGTTGCTGGCTACCATCAATGCTAAAGTCAATGAGATGTATTTGATGAATGCTCTTACACTAACTACAATGGGAAGTATTTTTTCCATACCTGAAGATGTAGCTCAACATATTCAAGAGCAGGTTGAGAATATGTTGATGATTTGTAAAAGACGTGTCCAGAATAAATCAATTTTGTACCCAACTCATGAAGAGCCAATGTTCTTGCCCAAAGTTGAGTATGAAATAATTAAACAGAGAAGAACTAAAGAAAAGAGAAGACGTTTCGCAGCTGAAATGGATGATTGGCGTTATAAGAAAACTTCATCCAAAGGAAAGAGGAAGTTTTATGAGGAATTTTAAAGCTGACTGGTTTTTTTCTCTATGGGTTGAAAATACATTTGTTTTTGGGTCTCTAATCGTATTTTAAGACTTCCTGGTTTGACTGCTTTTTCTCCCTTGTTGATAGACAAAGGGGGAGAAATATGATCCGACATTTCGATATACTACATTCTGCATTTTTAGTTTTGAGATTTTCATATGCATTGCTAAACTAACAAATGCAGGTACGAGAATTTGTGTTGTCTTCCATCAAGGGGGAGATTGAAAACTCCACCTTGATTGAAATGGTTTACGGGTGTTGATGATGAAAGAATTCACACAAATATAGTAGTTGGATATACTAACAATGTACTTGATTATATTTCTAGATATTTGGTTGGTTTGAATTCAGTGCAGGTTGTATATCTACATGTCAAGGGCCTTGAAGTTGGATTCAAGAACAAATCCAAAAGAACGAGATCAAGGGCCTTGGACTCTATGGTGCACGAAACAAGGATTCAAATAAATTGAAGATCTTAGTTGAAGATTCTGTAACAAGAAGATCTCATCAACCAATGATTTTGTCAACCGAAGGAAGATCTCAACCGAAGAATAGAGAATCTTTTCTAGAAGATTTTCTACGGCAAAAAATATCTTCTCTCTTATCCAACAGAAGACGAGAAGATCAAGGAGTAAAAGACTCAACATGTTCGTAGGGGCTGAAGACTTGCAACGTCTACCTTACGATCTTCATGGAAAAGAAGATTCATCTTCAAACGGTCATCTCTACAACGGCTAGAAGATCTTTCCATAGAAGATATAAATGAAGATGATGGTCGAAGAAGAAAATACACAAGCTTACACAGGAAAACATCTTTGCATCCTCAAGCAACCTAATCATCTTTATTCGTTGTTTTTCTTTCTCTCATTTCACGCAAAAGCTCTATCCCCTTAGAGAGAGAAAACAATAGAGCTCCATTGGAAGATCTAAATAGTGTTATACTAAAGTGTGTTACTCTGCGAAGTAACTAGACCATTATAGCTAGGTTAAGAGTTGGAGCTAGATTGTAGCATTGGCTACAGTGAGAGAAGAAGGGGATTTCTTCTAGTTTGTATCTAGGACTCTTTGAAGCTGATAATAGATAGTTAGATCCTACAGATATACCCCTGGGACAGAGAGTAGGCTATTTAGAGCCGAACTTCGTAAACATATCCTCGTGTCAATCTTTTCGATTCCGCACCTTATATACTTTACTGTGACTAACTTTGTTTTGCAGGAGCAAGAAGTCAAGTCCCTTGAAATAGAGTTTCAAAGCCCTTGAAATCAAAGTTTCACTAGAAGCACAAATTGTCATCAAGGCCGCTGAAAGTAGTTTCAAGGCCTTGAGATTTGGTTTGCGAAAAGTTCCCATACTCTATTCAACCCCCCTTCTAGAGTATTATTTATCTTATTTATATCACCTACCGGTTCTTCACTTAGCTTCATTCCGTATATTGGTTTGAGTGTTTTGGCTTGTTTGTGTTGTTTATCATGTTTATAACGGATAACCGGAATATGATTCACTCTTTATAACCTTAACTAGCCCAAGTGTATGATAACCGGGCGGTGACCACTTGTCTAGTTCTACAGGAGACTAGAATGTGCTCTTGTAACCCAGGCCCGTAGGTAACGGATAATACTGATCTATTCCTATTGGTAGACGGAAGCGGAGGCAAATTTCGGGAGATTCTCATGTGACAAAAGAAGTTGAACTAGTAATGGATAACTTTTAGAAAGATGATAACCGGTTGTGTGCGAGTATGCTATATGTTTACTTTATCTTATGTGTGTTTGATCCTTTACGTTCTTTCTGATATCTAGAATGTTAGCTAACGGTTTACACCGTCGTTGTAGATGTTCTGCAAGTTCGGATGCTGCTGAGTGATCCGGATGGTATGATCAGCCGGGGTTCCCGTACATTATAGGAACGAGATCGGGCTTATGTTTATGTTGTTGCTTTCCCTTTTGTTTTGAACTTGGCTGCGAGTCTTTGACGTTTTCCTTTGTTTAAACCTTTGGTTTATATTGAGTTTTGATTTTCATTCGTCTGTGTCTTGTTGTAAGATCCGTTGTGTTGTTGCTACTCTAAGGGTCGGGACCCATTGTGCGGTCCTAGCCCGTAGCGCTTCGAGTTCCTTGAACTTGGGGTGTTACAATAGGTATCAGAGTCAGGTTGGCAACAATGGCACTCGAAATCTTCAAAAGGTCGGATGGATAAATAAATAGAACCCGCAAGGGGTCTAATGTTTTCAAAAGGGTTTTTTTTAAACTTGTCGGTCTATGATAGATGTACTGGCGACCACCACTACCTCCACATATCTCAGCATTATATTTCCTTATATGTTGGCCTTTATATGTGCTTTTTCTTGGATTTCTGCTCTAGCTGTAGCGTGGTCTTAACTGCGGAGGTGCAGGACACATCTGAGCTGATTGCAAGAAGCCAGCAGTGACTTGCTTTTCTTGTGGCAAGCCCGGACATAGAGCTGCATTTTGCCGTCATGGAAAGGCGTTATCACAATAGGGTTCTTCACCTGCTAGTGCTGTAGGAGGTGGACAGAGATCACAATATCAGCAGCAGCAGAGAGTTTCCGGTTCTACTGCTCCTGAAGGTTCCACTTTGGGACAAGGGAGAGGTTGAAGACGTGTTGGTGGATTTGTAGACACTAGAGATACATCAGCCAGAGTGTATGAGTTGAGGAGTGTTATGGAGCTGACAACGCCAGCGACCATATGTACCATTCATATTAATGGTTTCCCTGTCAAAGTTCTTTTCGATACCGGTGCTACGCATTCTTTTATATCTCATGCATGTGTAGATAGATTCGCCTTAGTTACCGTAGAAGGTAGACCCTTCTTTATAGGATTACCCGATGGGGGTAAGATTCGAGGTACACGAGAGGTTCGCGAGTGCCCTATTAGATTGGAAGGTCGCGATTGGCCAACTGACTTTTTCGTTATGTACTTAGTACATAAAGAAGTTATTCTGGGTATGAATTGGATGGATCGACATCGAGCAGTTATGGACATCAGCAAGAGGATAGTGACGGTAACTACAGATGCGGGCCACGTTGAGATCTTCCGAGGATGGGATCTCGGGAAGACTGGTACAGTCATCAGTGCGGTGCGAGCTGTGAGACTTATCACTCAGGGTTGCGAGGCTTTTTGGTGCTACGCCATGAAGGATAGTACGAGTCCAGCTTTGGAGGAGATTCTAGTAGCTTGCGAGTTTGCTGACGTCTTTGGAGAGCCATCAGGTTTACCTCCACAGAGAAGTGTAGACTTTGGCATTGAGCTAGAGCTTGGTACTAGACCGATCTCTAAAGTTCCTTATCGTATGGCGCCTATCGAGATGCTTGAGTTGAAGAAGCAGCTCGAGGAGTTAGCAAAGAAGGGCTTCATCTGCCCTAGTGTATCTCCTTGGGGCGCACCAGTTCTCTTCGCTAGGAAGAAAGATGGGTCAATGAGCTTATGTATCGACTACCAAGAGCTGAACAAGGTGACGATCAAGAACAAGTACCCATTGCCCCGTATCGACGATCTTTTGGATCAGTTGCATGGAGCTTCAGTGTTTTCGAGGATCGATCTGAGATCTGGATATCACCAGCTGAGGGTGAGAGAGCAGGACATAGCCAAGACGACATTTTGGACCAAATATGGACACTACGAGTTTGTAGTGATGCCATTCGGGCTTACAAATGCGCCCGTAGTCTTCATGGAGGTTATGAACAACATCTTCATCGATTTCCTAGACCAGTGTGGAGTTGTCTTCATAGACGATATTCGGGTATACTCTCGCAGTAGAGAAGAGCATGCATGACACTTGAGGATCGTTCTTCAGGTCTTATAGGATAGAGAGCTCTACGCAAGCTCTCTAAGTGCGAGTTTTGGATGTCCGAGGTAACATTCCTTGGTCACATTGTTTCAGCTGAAGGGATCAAGGTAGATCCGGCGAAGATCGAGTCAGTAGCATCTTGGCCGCCACCTAAGAACGTCAAGGAGGTACGCAACTTCTTAGGATTGGCGGGTTACTACTGGCGTTTTGTTGAGGACTTTTTAGTTATTGCCCGACCGCTCACTTCCTTGGCGAGGAATTCTACAAGGTTCGTATGGTCTGCGACGTGGATGCAGAGCTTCGAGGAGCTGAAGAAGAGGTTGACCTCTACTCCTATCCTAGCTCAGCTATAGGGCAATGAGGACTTTGTGGTTTACAACGACGCACCCAAGTTAGGCTTGGGATGTGTTTTGATGCAGAGGGTAAGGTGATTGCTTACGTGTCAAATATTCACAGACCATAAAGAGTCTGAAGTACATATTCACTCAGCGGGAGTTGAATAACCGCCAGCTCAGATGGTTGGAGTTGATCAAGGACTTCGACCTTGAGATCTTATACCACCCGGGGAAGGCAAACCTAGTAGTTGACGTCCTCAGTAGGAAGACTCCCCGGGAGATGGTGATAGCTAGACTAACAGCTCAGCCACAATTACAGCGAGATCTTGCATGACTAGAGATGGATATCCACTTCTTGGATTCCGATAGCCAGTTGTCCACCTTGGAGATAGTACCTCATCTGTTGGCCGAGATCCAACAATAACAGGAGAGTTTCCCAGCTTTGACGCAGATCCGAGACCGGATATCTCGAGGAGAGGCACCACAGTTCGCAGTTGGTGTTGATGGGATCTTGAGACGCCAGGAGCGTGTTTGTGTGCCTTCAGATTGAGAGTTGAGACAGAGGATCCTTCAAGAGGCTCACTCTTCACCTTACTCAGTGCACCCTGGCGCGAGTAAGTTGTACCATGATATCAAACTCTCTTTTTGGTGGGGAGGTATGAAGCCAGACGTCATGAGATATGTAGCTCAGTGTGCGACTTGTCAGCAGGTCAAGATCGGGCATCATAGACCAGGAGGCGAGCTACACCCACTTCCCGTCCCTCAGTGGAAGTGGGAGGACATCTCTATGGATATCGTTACCGGTTTGAGACCGAGTCGAGGCTTCAATTCTATCTGGGTCATAGTAGATCGACTGAGGAAGACCGCACGTTTCATTCCGATCAAGAAAACGTGGCCGGCTCATGCCGCCCTAGGTACAAGTCTGCAGTTTACGACTGCTTATCATCCTCAAACCGATGGTCAGTCCGAGCGGACCATCCAGACTCTGGAGGACATGTTGCGAGCCTATGTGTTAGACTGGGGACAGGTGTGGCCAGATCACCTTCCCTTAGTGGAGTTTTTGTATAACAACAGTTGGCACGCATCGATTACGATGGCTCCTTGGTCACATCATTTCAGCTGAAGGGATCAAGGTAGATCCGACGAAGATCGAGTCAGTAGCATCTTGGCCACCACCTAAGAACGTCAAGGAGGTACGCAACTTCTTAGGATTGGCGGGCTACTACCGGTGTTTTGTTGAGGGCTTTTCAATTATTGCCCGACCGCTCACTTCCTTGGTGAGGAAGTCTACGAGGTTCGTATGGTCCGAGCCGTGCGTGGAGAGCTTCGAGGAGCTGAAGAAGAGGTTAAACTCTACTCCTATCCTTGCTCAACTAGAGGGCAATGAGGACTTTGTGGTTTACAGTGACGTATCCAAGTTGGGCTTGGGATGTGTTCTGATGCAGAGGGGTAAGGTGATTGCTTACGCGTCTAGACAACTGAAGACGTACGAGGAGAATTACCCTACCCATGACCTTGAGTTGACTGTTGTGGTTTATGCCTTGAAGATTTGGAGACATTATCTGTACGGAGCTATGTATCAGATATTCACAAACCATAAGAGTCTGAATTACATATTCACTCAGCGGGAGTTGAATAACCGCCAGTGTAGATGATTGGAGTTGATCAAGGACTTCGACCTTGAGATCATATACCACCTGGGGAAGGCAAACGTAGTAGTTGACACCCTTAGTAGGAAGACTCCCCGAAAGATGGAGATCGCTAGATTGACAACTCAGCCACAATTACAGCGAGATCTTGCATGAATAAAGATGGATATCCACTTCCCGGATTCCGACAACCAGTTGTCCACATTAGAGATAGAACCTGATCTGTTGGCCGAGATCCGATAATAGCAGGAGAGTTGCGAAGCTTTGATGCAGATCCGAGACCGGATGCCTCGAGGAGAGACACCACAGTTCGCAGTTGGTGCTGATGGGATCTTGAGACGTCAGGAGCGTGCTTGTGTGCCTTCAGATCGAGAGTTGAGACAGAGGATCCTTCAAGAGACTCACTCGTCACCTTACTCAGTGCACCTTGGCACGAGTAAGATGTACCATGATATCAGACGCTCTTTCTGGTGGGGAGGTCTGAAGCCAAACGTCACAAGATACGTAACTCAGTGTGCGACTTGTGAGTAGGTCAAGATCGAGCATCATAGACCAGGAGGCGAGCTACACCCACTTCCCGTCCCTCAGTGGAAGTAGGAGGACATCTCTATGGATTTTGTTACCGGTTTGAGATCGAGTCGAGAATTCGATGCTATCTGGGTCATAGTAGATCGACTGACGAAGACCGCACATTTTATTATGATCAAGGAAACGTGGCTGATGAGTCAATTGGCAAAGGAGTTCACTAGACAAATAATGAGACTTCATGGAGTACCTAGGACTATAGTCTCTAATAGAGACGGACGGTTCACATCCAGGTTCTAGCAGCAGGTTCATGCCGCCTAGGTACGAGTCTGCAGTTTACGACTGCTTATCATCCTCAGACCGATGGTTAGTTCGAGCGAACCATCCAAACTCTGGAGGACATCTTGCGAGCCTGCGTGTTAGACTGGGGACAAATGTGGCCAGATCACCTTTCCTTAGTGGAGTTTTCGTATAACAACAGTTGACACACATCGATTAGGATAGCTCCTTATGAGGCTTTATACAGACAAAGATGCCATACACCGTTGTGTTGGGACGAGTCGAGTAGTGCTACCGGTGTATCACTTGAACAGATAAAGGATGACATGGCTCGAGTAGTAGTGATCCGCGAGTGGATGTTAGCAATGTAGAGTCGGCAGAAGTCTTATGCAGATAAGAGGTGTACACCTCTGGAGTTTCGAGTTGGAGCTCAAGTTTAGTTGAGAGTATCCCCAACACGAGGCGTCAGACGTTTCTGTGTTAAGGGGAAGATGAGTCCTAGATACGTCGGACCGTTCGAGATTCTTGAGCGAGTTGGAGAGGAAACATACAGACTTGTTTGCCACCGAGACTCGAGGGTGTTCACCCAGTCTTCCATGTGTCTCAGCTACGGGAGTATATACCAGACCCGAGACACATTGTCAGCCATGAGGATCTATTGATCGAGCTAGACCACACATTTGTAGAGCACCTGATGGCTGTCGTGGAGCATAGTACGAGATGCTTGCGTTCGAAGGACATACCGATGATGAAGATTCAGTGGTCAATGCGAGGAGGTGATGAGGCGACTTGGGAGACAGAGGATAGTATTTAGAGGAATTATCCGGAGTTTTATGCTAGGATGGATGCACCTTTAGTGTAGTCGTTTTGTTTCAGTTTTTCCTTTGTTACGTTGTGTAAGCTTTTTGTAACGCATTGAGTTACGTACCCCAAGTGGGAATATATGAATTTTGTTCAGTTCTGTGTGTTGTCATGTGTTCGTTCGGGCTTTTGCAAGTTTTGGGACGAAACTTCTTTTTAGGGGGATTTGATGTAAGATCCCAGTTTTTGACCTTCACCGCCCCGCGGTGAAGGAGACCCCCCCCAACGGCCTTGATGTCTGTCACCGCCCTCACAGTGACAAGGGGCCGCCCCTACGGCTGAGGCAATCTGCCCCTGCGGATGTGCTGCAGATCGCGCCCGATTTTTTGTCGTTCATTTTATCTTCATTCCATAGATAGAATATCCGATCTTCTATCTTATGGGCCGGTCTCCTTATCTTCTTTCTAACCCTAGACGTCCTTTCCATCTATCTTTTTCCGCCTCTCCTATATATTCCCGTCTTTTCTGCTTTTCCCCGTTTCTTGCTTACGTCTTCTTCAACCCTAGAGTGTTGCAGCCTTGCCCCCTGTGTTCTTGCTGAACGTGTAAGTTCTTCTTCCCTTGTTCTTCATCACGTTCATGTGCTACTACACCTTGCTTCTCTTCTGTTTCATTTCCCTCTTCGTTTCCTCTTTTCTTGTTCTCCAAGAATCAAGTTTGATCCTTGATTCTTGTGGAGCGTTCTGTTGATGATCTTTTGATGTTCACAGACTCTCTTGGTTGAGTTGTGACATGGTTGTGTATTGGGAAGAGCAAGCCTTGGCCTTTATTGCGTTCCTTGCTGTCGAAGGAGTCGACATCGCTTCCGCACTGAAAACCGCCCCTGCGCCTCTGCTGTGCTGCCCCTACGGTTTCCTCTGCAATAACTCCTGTTCTTGTGAGTTGTTTCCTTCTTCCCTTTCCTCGTTCCTTCCTTGTTCTTTCTGGTTATTCCTGGACCCTTGAGTGTGTTGTAAGACTAAGGTGAGCCCTTAGCTTGTGGAGATCTCTTAGAGATCATTGAGACTAGAAGTTATAGACTTCTAGCAGCCGTTTCGTTCCCGATTCGTGATGCTTGTGTTAATAGGATTTCCTTGCTCCTTTCCTGATGGAAACTGAGCCGTTATCTGAGTGTGTGCAGTGTGTTGAGTGTTCCTTCGAGTGAGGTAAGTCCCTTGGACTTACTTAGCTTTATTCCGTATATTGGTTTGAGTGTTTTGGCTTGTTTGTGTTGTTTATCATGTTTATACCGGATAACCGGAATAGGATTCACCCTTTATAACCTTAACTGGCCCAAGTGTATGATAACCGGGCGGTGACCACTTGTCTAGTTCTACAGGAGACTAGAATGTGCTCTTATAACCCAGGCCTGTAGGTAACGGATAGTACTGATCTATTCCTGTTGGTAGACGGAAGCGGAGGCGAGTTTCGGGAGATTCTCGTGTAACAAAAGAAGTTGAATTAGTAATGGATAACTTTAAGAAAGATAATAACCGGTTGTGTGCGAGCATGCTATATGTTTACTTTATCCTATGTGTGTTTGTGCATTTACGTTATTTTTGATATCTAGAATGTTAGCTAACGGTTTATACCGTCGTTGTCGATGTTCCGCAGGATTCAGGATGCTGCTGAGTGATCCGGATGGTGTGGTCAGCCGGGGTTCCCGTACATTATAGGACGGGATCGGGTTTATGTTTATGTTGTTGCTTTCCCTTTTATTTTGAACTCTGTTGCGAGTCTTTTACATTTTCCTTTGTTTAAACCTTTGGCTTATATTGAGTTTTGGTTTTCATTCGTCTGCCTTATTGTAAGATCCGTTATGCTGTTGCTACTCTGAGGGCCGGGACCCATTGTGCGGTCCTAGCCCGTAGCGCTTCGATTTCCCAAAACTTGGGGTGGTACAGAATTGACAAAGTGAAGGTCAAGATTATGAGTTTTGAAGGAAAGTGCGATCCGGACGTTTACATGGACTGGGAGACTAAAATTGAACAAATTTGGTCTTGTGATAATTTTAGTGAGCAAAGGAAAATCCAACTTGTTGAGTTGGAGTTCTAAGGACATTCGTTAGTATGGTGGGATCATCTTGTCAAAGAAAGGAGAAGAACGCTAGATCCGGACATCAACACTTGGGAACAAATGAAGGCGTTAATAGAGGATGAGGAGACAACAATGGCTCTCTATTTACATATTTTGCAAGGTTCCATGACTACAGATAAAGTATATACATCGATGCAAATGGAATGGTGAAAGTCAATGTTATAGAGGATGAGGAGACAACAATGACTCACTATTTACGTATTTTGCATCCATTTTTAACAAATGATATTGAAATTATATTCTTATGATAACATGATAGGTTTGCTACACTTGGCCATAAAAATTGAAAAGAAGTTCAAAGGAAGGATCCAAGGAGCAAGTTCATGGAAATCACAGAAAACTCGGCCAAACAGTAACAATCTCGCCCGAGATTTCCAAAAAGATGAAAATAAAAGTCAAAACCCCAACCAACAGGTCCCAAAGCTTTGGCATAATCTCGCCCTTTGAATGAGTCTTCAAAGGATAATAAAGGGACACTCTAAACCATTGACTAACCTACTAATGAAAGATATGGTTTTTGAGTTTTTGAAGGAGTGCCTTGATGCGTTTTACAAGTTAAAGGAAGCATTAATAACCGCACCCATTATTCAACCTCCGAATTGGAACCTCCCCTTTGAGGTTATGTTTGATGCTAGTGATGTGGCCGTAGAAGCTATACTTGGTCGAAATAAGGATAGACGCACTCATGCCATCTATTATGCTAGCAAGACGCTAGATGAAGCTCAATTGAACTACGCCACAACTGAAAAGGGACTGAAGAACCTAATAGGTGAATATAAAGGATATAAATCTCTAGAAGGGGCGTTGAATAGAGTATGAGAACTTTTCGCTAAAATCTATCTCAAGGCTTTGAAAAGGATATTAAGGCCTTGATGTCGATCTGTGCTTTTTGTGACACAACTGGTTTTCAAGGGCTTTGAAAGTGATTTCAATGGCTCCACTCCGTAAACCTGAAAAGCAACGTTAGTCATAATAAAGCAAGATATAGTGCGTGAATGAAAAGATCGACACGGTAATATGTTTATGAAGTTCAGCTCTAATAGCCTACGTCTCTGTCCTAGGGTTTCTTTTCCATAGGATCTAACTATCTATTATCTACTTCAAAGGTAGAGTCCTAGATACAACCTAGAAGAACTCTCCTTCTTCTCTCATTGTAGCCAATGCTACGATCTAGTGCCCACTCATAACCTAGAAATAATAGCCTAGTTACTTCATAGTGTAAGACACACTTGAGTATAACACTCTCTAGATATTCCAATGAGGCTCTCGTATTTTTCTCTCTCTAGGGATGTAAGCTTTTGTAAACTAAGAGGAAGAAAAACTTTTGGAACGAAATAAAAATTCTTTGATCGCTTGAAGACTTAGGGGCTCATTTGGTATGACAGTAGGAATGGGGTTGGAATCAGGAATCGGAATGGAATAAGGAATGGGAATAAGTCATTCCAGATACTTGGTGTTTGGTATGATGTTGAAATGAAATATTTTTGACACATGTTTTTTTTATTTTATATGAGTTATGAAACGAGAAATCATATCATATTTGATGATATATGTGTGAATGTTTATAATGTAAATATATGTTATTTTTTTAAACTACATTTAAAAAAAATGAAGACTAACGAATAACTTAAGATTAAACACTAAACAATTCTCAACCCATATATATATATATATATATATATATATAGAGTATAGATCCTATGAGAACACCCCCTAACGTGAGAACATGAGAACAGATTCGTAATTATTATCAGTTTTGTTACGAATGTGCCATATCGTTTAATGTATTATTCGTAGTTATTGTCGGATTCCTAATTATTATTATTCGTAGTTATTACTATTTTTGATATCTACTCTAAATCTCAACCCTTTAATACTCACATCCAACGGTGTACGATTGTTCTCATGTTCTCACGTTAGGGGTGTTCTCATGGGAACCACACCCTATATATATATATATATATATATATATATATATATATATATATATATATATATATATATATATATATATATATATATATATATATATATATATATATATATATATATATATATATATATATATATATAATATATATATATATATATATATATATATATATATATATATATATATATATATATATATATATATATATATATATATATATATATATATATATATATATATATATATATATATATATATATATATATATATATATATATAGAGTATAGATCATATGAGAACACCCCCTAACGTGAGAACATGAGAACAAATTCGTAATTATTATCAGTTTTGTTACGAATGTGCCATATCGTTTAATGTATTATTCGTAGTTATTGTTGGTTGAGTGGATTATTCGTAGTTATTGTTGGATTCCTAATTATTATTATTCGTAGTTATTATTAATTATGATATTACTCTAAATCTCAACCCTTAACACTCACCATCCAACGGTGTACGATTGTTCTCATGTTCTCACGTTAGGGGTGTTCTCATGAGAACCACACCCTATATATATATATATATATATATATATATATATATATATATATATATATATATATATATATATATATTTCTTCTATCAAATATATTTTTGAAAGAATTTGGCCTACTAGGCTCTTTTTGGTTTTTGTTAAAGAAACTATACCCCATATTTTTTTACCACTTTCATTTAATGGTAAGTAAAACTAATTAACCCTTCTATTTAAAAATAAATGTTTGTTATTTTTTATTTGTTATTTAAGTGTAAGTGTTAATTTTTAAAAAACTAAATTTGTTTTTTTATTTTCTTTTATTAATTTTTTTTCTCTTTTTTATTTTCTTTATTTTTTTATTTTCTGGAATAAAGAATTTTTCACATACCGGAAATTTTCACATACCGGAATTTCACATACCGGAATTTCACATACCGAAAATTTTACATACCGGAATTTTCACATATCGGAATATTCACATACCGGAATTTTCACATACTGGAATTTCCAATACCGGAATTTCACATACCGGAATTTCACATACCGGAGCTTCACATACCGGAGCTTCACATACCGGAAGTTCACATACCGGAAGTTATCATACTGGAAGTTATCATATCATATCGGAAGTTATCATATCATATCTGAAGTTATCATACCGGAATTTATTTTTTTTATTTTCTTTTATTTTTTTGTCTTTTTTTTTTCTCTATTTATTATTTAATTTTTTTGGAATGCATACCGGAGTTTCACATACCGGAGCTTCATATACCGAAAGTTATCATATCATACCGGAAGTTATTATACGGAAGTTATCATATAGGAAGTTATCATATCATACCTAAAGTTATCGTACCGGAAGTTATCATATCATACCGGAAGTCATCATACCGGAAGTTATCATACCAGAAGTTATACCAAACAAACTGATTTTATGTCATAGTTTAGAATTAAGAATTACATACCGAAGAATTACATACCGGAAGTTATAAAAATGGTATTAGCAAAAACGCAACATTCAGGTATCAACCTTGAAGCAACAAAAATGTCTCTATAAATGGTATAACCTTCTTCTTTGCCCAAAGACGATCACGACCACTGTCAGCATCACCCTGAGCGAGCAAAGGTTGTAAATTCACTAGTGTAAACATCATTGGCATCCGGTATGAACTTCCGGTATAAAAAATGTCGGTATGAACTTCCGGTATGAAAATTTTCGTTATGAACATCCGGTATGAACTTTCGGTATGACTTCCGGTATGAATTTCCGGTATGAACTTCCGGTATAAAAAATTTATGTATGAACTTCCGGTATGAAAAACTTCGTTATGAACTTCCGGTATGAACTTCCGATATGAACGGTATGAACTTCCGTTATAAAAAATTTCGGTATGAACTTCCGGTATGAAAAACTTCGTTATGAACTTTCGGTATGAACTTCCGGTACGAACGGTATGAACTTCCGGTATGAACGGTATGAACTTCTAGTATGAACTTCCGGTATGAACTTGAACTTCCGGCATAAAAAAATTTCGGTATGAACTTCCGGTATGAAAAACTTCGTTATGAACTACCGGCATGAACTTTCGGTATGAACTTTCGGTATGAACTTCCGGTATAAAAAATTTCGGTATGAACTTCCGGTATGAAAAATTTCGTTAAGAACTTCCAGTATGAACTTCCAGTATGAACTTCCGGTATGAACTTCCGGTATGAACTTCCAGTATGAACTTCCAGTATAAAAAATTTCGGTATGAACTTCCAGTATGAAAAACTTCATTATGAACTTCCGGTATGAACTTTCGGTATGAACTTCCGGTATGAAAAATTTCGTTATGAACTTCCGGTATTTACTTTCGGTATGAACTTCCGGTATGAAATTCCGGTATGAACTTTCAGTATGAACTTCCGGTATGAACTTCCGGTATAAAAAATTTCGTTATGAACTTCCGGTATGAACAACTTCGTTATGAACTTCCGGTATGAACTTTCGGTATGAACTTCCGGTATAAAAAATTTTGGTATGAACTTTCGGTATGAACTTCCGGTATAAAAAATTTCGGTATGAACTTCCGGTATGAACTTCCGGTATAAACTTCCGGTATGAACATCCGGTATGAACTTCCGGGATAAAAAATTTCGGTATGAACTTCCGGTATGTAAAATGTTTGGTATGTAAATGTCTGGTATGTAAATGTCCAGTATATAAAATGTCCGGTATGTAAAATGTCCGGTATGTAAATGTCCGGTATGTTAATGTTCAGTATGTAAATGTCCGGTATGAAAACAGAAAATAAAAAGGGAAATAAAATAAAAAACAAATTCAGTAATTAAAATTTACATAACAAACATCAAATATTCTTTCTTTTAATAGAAGGGTTAATTAGTTTTACCTTACCATTAAATGAAAGTGGTAAGAAAATCATGGGGTATATTTACTAAATAGAAAACTAGAAAATGTCTATTTAGTATACAATAAAATAAAAAAGTCTACTTACCTAATTAGCCCTATATTTTTTCTAGTTGAGCAAATCATATTGTTTTCGAGCATTTTTCGGTTACATTACATCTTGAATGAATTATTCGTATTATAGGTAAAAAAAACTTTTTTTTGTCAAAATCTTGTTTTTCTACAAAATAATTATATAATTTAAATTAATTAATGGAAAATAAAAAAATTAAATAAAATTCCTATTTTTATTTTGTGAAATAAATAATCAAGCATATATATAATAAAAATATATAAATGTAGTTTTAAATTTAAAATGAGTTTATGTTGGAATGGGATACCCACCTTTAATTTTTGGAATCAACTTCTTCTTTAGGGTTGGAATGAGTCATTCCATGGAATCATTCTCATTCCGATTCCAAGCCTTACCCAACACGAGGTATTGGTATGACTCATTCTGATTCCGATTCCTGATTCCATGGGAATCGTACCAAACGAGCCCTAGATGTTTCCGTGTAAGCTTGTTGTTCTTCTCTTCAATCGTGATCTTCATTTATAGTCTTCGATGGAGAAGTCTTCTAGCCATTGTGAAGATGACCGTTGTTAATGTTCTTCCTTCTCCATATAGAAAATGGTGTATGTTGAGATGAAGTAGCCGTTGCAGAATCTTCTTATCTTCTTCATCTTCTTGACGCACGTTGAGTCTTCTTCTCCGAGATCTTCTCTTGAAAGAGCCGTTGAAGATCTTTTCATTCAAGTCCTTGCTCTGAGATCTTTGAGTTGTTAAGAATCTTTTCGGTTTGAGAATCTCTCTCTTAAATGGTCATTTGAAGATCTTCCTTGGATTTACGAGATCCGTTTGAATGAAATCTTCAATCTTTGTGTCGGTTAAGATCTCTCCAAGATCTTCTTTGTTAGGCCGATAGATCTTCTCCAAAATCCGTTGAGATATTCCTTGATATCTTCTTTGAAGATCTTCTCTTGATCCTTGGTAGATTTTGTTGGTGAGATTGAATCTTGAATTTGAAATCCATCCAGCCGATGTATCCTTTGTATCGTCGTTCAAGGCCTTGGTTGTGATCTCTTGAAATGATATTCAAGGCCTCCGTGTTGAACCTTTGAGTTGTGTTTCAATCTCTGTGTTTGTCCCTTATAACGTGTTTCAAGGCCTCCTTTCATCCTTTGAAATGCTTTTCAAGGCCTGCACACATTTAACAAACACAAAACCAAATCAAGCAATCTAGAAATACAATCGATATTTGTTAGTATATGAACCTCTCATAATGTTAAGTCTTTCATCATTACATATGCAAATATATAACCATGGTAGAGTTATCAATCTCCCCCTTGATGGAAGACAAAACAAATATCGTACCTGCATTAAAAGTTAGCGATGCATATGTAATAATATAGAAAGCTAAAATGCAGAATGTAGAAATATCGAATGTCGGATCACATAATTTTTCCCCCTTTGTCTTCCAACAAAGGAGAAAAAACAATTAAAGCATGGGAGTTTTTAAAGTTATTATAGACCCACCAAAAAGTATTTCCAAAAACCACAAAAAAACAGTTTAAAAACGGATGTCCCTCAAACAAACTTTCAAGGCCTTGAAATCAAAACCAAGGGTTTTTGAAATCGATGTCATGGCCTTGACATCCTTTTCAAGGTTGTGATGCTCATTCCTCATGATCCTCATAATACTGCCTCCGTGACCTAGATTGAGCAGTCTTGTTACTCATATAGTTGATTTCAGCTTCTAATCTGCGTTTCTTCTCTTCAGCACGGCGCTCCTTGACCACTTCATATTCCTCAACCGTAAGAATGGTTGACTCAACATGCGTGGGATAAAGAATGAATTTGTTCTGTACTCTACGTGTGCAATTCATAACAACATTTTCCACTCTATCATGGGTGTGTTGAGTAGCATCTTCAATTAGAGGTAACATTTTACCAGTGGTGGTGAGAGTGAGAGTATTCATGAGATACATTTGATTGATTTTTGCATGCATAATAGACATAATCTCATGATTTGCATCTGTTAGCATGAAATATTGAGATATTCTAGGCACTTTTTCTAGTTGTTTTTCATCCATTATAGTGTTCATTGATAAGGTAGTGAAGCAATTGTTAGCTAGTTTGTCTATATTGTCGATATAGAGGTCTACGTAAGCTTTGTGTTGATTATAGGTGAATAAGAGCTAAAACCGAACCAATTGAGAGAGAAAGGAGAAGATTTGAGCACATCCAAGGATTAAGGACACATCAAAGAAGCCAAGGGAGATGCTAGGATGAGGAATGGCACGACACAAAGGAAACCACAAGCAATTTACACTTCCACGCTCTAAAATACGGTCGTAGAGAAGTCCACGCCCAAAACCACGGCCGTGGATCTTGGCAACATGAACGTGGAGTATTCCAGAAAGTTACACGGTATAAAGTACGGTTGTGGAAATCATGAAGAACCGTAATCCTCTTCCACGCTCTAAACCACGGTCGTGGAACTACAGAAGACCGTGATTTAGGCGATCTTTTGACGAATAAAATATTGACACATCATTTACGCATATGGCCCGGACGGTTTAATTACCCTTCCTTATAAAAGGGCTGGAGGGGAGAGATTTCGGTACTTTGGCTTACACGTGCTTAGGGCTGCATTGGATGTCCGGAGATTTGCACTTGCAAACGTGATTCGCGAGGGTTTGAAGATTTGGAAGTTGTTTGTGGCGGAAGTTACACCTTTTGTCCATAGGTTTGATTAGAAGACGGATTGACATCCCGTTCTTCGTTCTTATCAAGAATTGTTATTAGTTTATGTTTATTCCAAATCTGATATACATTATTATCCTTGTTTGTGGATTTGAGATTGATTTGAGATTTATTGAAGGTTTTCGAAGGTTTTCATCTTTCATTCTTCTTAAACTTGATTTTGATATTATAATGATAGTTGTTGGCAAAAACCCTTTAGCAATTCTAAAGTGAAGGGTTGATAGTTGTGGCTTAGATGATGATAGATCGATCGTAAACAGATTGGACCCTGAGAGTTAGAGAGATTCGCCGACGAACCAAAATCATGGTCTGTTCTTGAGGTTCCACGGCCGTGGAACTCAAGATCTGCCCGTAATTTATACCAGTTTACGAACTTTGCTTTTACTTTGATCCAAGGTTAAAGATTAGCTTTAATCTAGTCTAGGTTTGCGCTTTTCTAGGTAGTAAAGAAGCCTCAACAACCTCTACTTCGATTTCGAGTGTCACAACCTTAATCGGTTTAGTTAGTCTTGATCCTTGGGTTACAAGTTTGGGTATTTGAGATTAATTCTTGTCTTTAGATCCTTTCTATATTGAAGCCTCAATAACCTTTATAGAGAGTGTCTTTAGATAAGTCATATAGGGTTTTGGAACTTCACCGTACATTACCTTACCTTAGTATACTTTTGCAACTCTTAACTCTCTCCTTAGTTCTTTAGTATATCTTGAATCGATTGCCACAATTAGATACCTGGATCTTTAGGGTTGCTGTTTTTCCCAATATTTTACAAAGCTTATACTTTTACTTGCTTGACAACTTTATAACTGAATTTGTTTCCCCCAAATCCCTGTGTTCGATACTCTGGAATTATTGCTTTACTACGCCGATCCGTACACTGCGGGTTCGCTTGCTTTTATTATAGTTTTATAAATTTAAGATTTGATTGCACACACGCTAAGTGGCGAACAAGTTTTTGGCGCCGTTGCCGGGGATTTGGTTTAGGCCGAATTCGGTTACCGGTTGTCAAGCTTGGGAGCTTGCTCTTGTTATTTGATATCTCCTTTGAGTGATATTTGCAGGTTACTTTAGGTATATGCACAGGTCTAGGAACAACAAGGACCTCTTACCTCTTGATCAAGAACTTGAGAAGACTTTGAGGAAGAAGCTCAAAGAAAGAAAGATGGCTGAAGATAAGGAGCGGGATTATCAAACAGAGTTAGCGGAATCCGAAACTCAACTTAGATGGAGCGAGAATACTCGCAAGGAAGAATCAGACCGTCATCAATTGCAAATTGATGAGCTAAGGGATATGATGTTTCAAATGAGGCTGGAATTGAGCGATTCCAAGAAGAAGGAGAGGAGGAAACCAGCAAGATTGGTTAGAGCCAACTCATCCGATGAGGATAGCGACTCTTCCATGCCATCTCTTGAGGATATTAATCCGACGGTCAACATAAATCAATTTAATCCAAGACCGGCTGCCAATTATCGTGTCCCGGCTGGGGGTGCGAGAGCCGCTCGTGTGGATGAAAAGCCAAGAACTCTTGGCCAAAGGATGGATCCAATTCAGCAACCACGCCGTCTAGGTGTGAACTTTGATGCTGATGATATGCAGGGGTTTAGCTTCAACCCACAAGTCATTACCATCGTTCGCCAAAGTCAATTTGGAGGAACGAGTAGCGAATCTCCACATCAACATTTACAGAATTTTGAGATCTTGATGGAGACAATGAAGCCAAAGAATGCAACCACCAACAACTACAAGATCAAGCTATTCTTCTTCTCTTTGAAAGGGAAAGCTTTATCTTGGTATCAAGCTCTTCCAAATTGAAGACTCAACACATGGGATGATCTTTCTTCGGAGTTCCTCACCAAATTCTTTCCGCCATCTAAAACGGCGGAGTTGAGAGGTAAGATTAATGCATTTTCTATGAGATCTAACGAAAGTTTGTTTCAATCTTGGGAAAGATTTCAGGATTTACTATTGGATTGCCAACACCATGGCATTTCCAAATTGGAGCTATTGGAGATATACTATAAGGGGCTGGATATGGAAACACAATTCAAGCTTCAATCCCTTTCATGTGGTACATTCATGGACATGAGGGAAGATGACGCTTGGGACTTCTTTGAGAAGCAAGCCCGAGTCATTGAGAAGTATTCTCACCGGAAAGTAGAAGCAAATCGAGTGGAGCAAGGAGCAAAGCTAACACAAGCCGCTCAAACTCAAATCTTTTCTCTCAACTCCGAGATTAAAGAATTGAAGGAAGTCATCAAGGCTAACTTTCCAAATCAAAAGGAGCAAGATGTTGGTTATTTAGGGAACAACAATAACCACAATGGGAATGAGAACACAAACCGCAAAAACCGGAACAACAACCGAAACAATTGGAACAACAACAACAACCGGAATAACAATTGGAACAACAATAGGGGTTCAAACAACAACAATTGGCGTTCCAACCAACAACACAATTCCGGTAATTCTTATCCCAATTCAGGAAATTCACTAACTCCACCTTCTTCTTCTTCCATTCCTTTGAAAAGTCAGGAACAAGCATCTAATAGTGGAAGCACTTCGGGGAAAGAGAAGCCCGATCCCATGTTGGAAACAATTTTGGGAAAGCTTCAAGGATTGGAGAGTCACATCACTAAAGTTGATAATCACATTACTAAGGTTGATAAAGCTCAAAAGGTTTTAGAAAACCAAATGTTTAGCAATGCTGAAGAAGTTCCTAGGAATCAAGGAAAACTTCGAGGAAAGACGGAGGATAACCCAAAAGGAAGGGTGATGGCTATCACAACTAGGAGCGGAGCAACAACCACCGACCCGCAGCCTAAGTTTGTGGAAGTTCCCGTCGAGAAGGAGAAAGAGAAGGGGAAGGAGAAGGAAGACATCTACATTCCTCCTCCAGCTTACAAACCTCTCCTACCATTCCCGCAATCTAGAGCAAGAGCGCGTCTAGACAAACAATTCGGTAAGTTTATTGAACTCATGAGCAAACTGCATATTAATATACCTTTCATTGATGCATTTGTAGGTATGCCAGCTTATGGGAAGTTCTTAAAAGAGATCCTCTCTAACAAGAGGAAATTAGAGGATTTTGGAGAGGTCAAGATGAGTTCAGATTCGTCGGATCTCATTAAGACGATGAAGGAAAAGATGCCCCCAAAGCTGAAGGATCCGGGGTTGTTTTGTGTTCCTATAGTAGTGGGAGATGTCACATATGATGCATTATGTGATTTAGGAGCAAGCGTGAGCATCATTCCGCTTGCCTTATGCAGGAAGATCGGTTTAGGCGAACCTAAACCGGTGAAGATGACGTTATACATGGCGGATAGATCCATAACTCGTCCCGTCGGCATAGTTGAAGACGTCCCGGTCAAGCTTGGTAACTTCTATGTTCCTATAGATTTTGTTGTGCTTGACATTCCTGCAGATAGTCCGGTCCCGATCATACTCGGAAGACCGTTTCTTGCAACATCCGGTTGTATGGTTGATTGCAAGAATGCTAGACTCGCCTTCGACATAGGAGAAGAAAAGGTAGAGTTCGTTCTCTCTACTTTAATGAAGGAACCAGCTTTTGAAGATGATGTATTCAACATCCATGACGAAGATCAGCAGATTGAGCTGCGCGAAAGCCGTTGCCCTAACGCGCATCCCTTTTCTTGCTTGCTGGCAAACGGCTTTCTACGATTCTCTTCAAAGAACCCTTGCAAAAGGTGATCTCTATGAGCATTATGGACATAGGGGAAGAAGAGGAATGCAATGAGAAAATTGAAGCTTTGGAGGAGCAAAAGGAAGTGTATGAAGGAGAGTTTGAAAAACTCTACGATGGGTCAGAGAATGTGAGAAATCACGGTCAGTCGTGCTATTCCACGGCCGTGGAATCCACCAACATGGCCGTAATCAGATATTCAGAGGACTCCAGTAAGTTACACGGCCAAAACCACGGCTGTGGAAGAAACAGAGGCACCGTAATTGATTTCCACGCCCAAAACCACGGCCGTGGAGGAAATAGGGGAGCCGTAATTTTGGGTGAATCTGAAGGCAATTGTGTTCTTTCCACCACTTCTTTTGATTCTTCTCCAACAACTTCTACACCCTTAGAAACTTCTAAGGAAGCATTGGACACCCCTCAAGAGCCATTAGAGAGCCCTATAGTGATGGAATTGAAGCCACTTCCCGCACATCTAAGGTACGCATTTCTAGGACCTAATTATACCTTTCCGGTAATTGTTAGTTCCGATTTGAGTATAGATGAACATAGTAAGCTTATGGTTGTTCTTAAGAAACATAGGAAAGCCTTAGGGTATACTATAGAGGATCTAGTAGGAATCAAACCTTCACTATGCATGCATAAAATTCTAATGGAAGAGGATTTTAGAACTTCGCGACAGCCTCAAAGGCGGTTAAATCAGACCATGAAGGAGGTTGTCAAGAAGGAAATTCTTAAACTACTTGATGCAGGTATCATCTATCCTATCTCCGATAGCAAGTGGGTGAGTCCCGTACAGGTGGTTCCAAAGAATGGAGGGATGACGGTCATCACCAACAAGAACAACGAGCTCATTCCTACGCGAACCGTGACAAGATGGAGGATGTGCATAGACTACCGCAAGATAAACAGCGCAACGAGGAAGGATCACTTCCCACTACCCTTCATCGACCAAATGCTTGAGAGGTTAGCACAACAATCACACTTTTCCTATCTTGACGGTTATAGTGGTTTCTTTCAGATCCCGATACATCCGGACGATCAAGAGAAGATCACATTCACATGCCCGTGGGGTACGTTCGCTTATAGGAGAATGCCGTTCGGGCTTTGCAACGCCCCAGCCACCTTTCAAAGGTGCATGATGGCTATCTTCTCGGAGTACATAGAGGAAATCATGGAGGTTTTTATGGATGATTTTTCTGTTTATGGTTACTCTTTCGATAATTGCCTCTCTAACCTTGATCTTGTGCTACAAAGGTGTGAAGACACTAACCTAGTTCTTAATTGGGAGAAGTGTCAATTTATGGTGAAAGAAGGCATTGTATTAGGACACTTAATCTCTAGTAGAGTGATTGAAGTGGATAAGGCTAAGATAGAGACTATAGAAAAGCTTCCTCCTCCAACTTCGGTGAAAGGAATAAGAAGTTTCCTAGGACATGCTGGATTTTATAGACGCTTTATAAAGGATTTTTCTAAGATATCAAAGCCGCTTACTAATCTATTGATGAAAGATGCAGGTTTTGATTTCTCGCAGGAATGTTTAGATGCGTTTAATAAGATTCGGGAAGCTCTAATCTCAGCCCCGATTATTCAACCTCTGGATTGGAATCTTCCATTCGAGGTTATGTGTGACGCAAGTGACGTAGCTATAGGAGCTGTGCTTGGGCAAAAGAAGAAAGGACGAACACATGCTATCTACTACGCTAGCAAGACGCTAGATGAAGCGCAGCTCAACTACGCCACTACCGAAAAAGAATTTTTAGCAATTGTATATGCATTTGAAAAGTTTCGCTCTTATCTTGTAGGTGCAAAGGTGATTGTATACACGGATCATGATACGATCCGGTATTTTCTTGCAAAGAAGGATGCGAAGCCAAGGCTAATTAGATGGATTCTTCTTCTACAAGAATATGATCTAGAGATCCGTGACAAGAAGGGTTCGGAAAATTCTGTTGCGGATCATTTGAGTCGTCTACCACATCTAGAGGACGACAATCTACCCATAGATGATTCCTTTCCGGACGAGCATTTACATATCATAGAGGAGTGCATCGACAAGATTAGTAAAGGTAATGAGCCATGGTTTGCTGATTTTGTTAACTATTTGGTTTGCCAGGAATTGCCACCCGGATTATCCTATGCACAAAGAAAGAAGTTCTTTAAGGATGTTCGGGAATACTTTTGGAATGAACCTCTCCTCTTTAAGAGAGGTCCTGACGGCATCATTCGACGATGTGTGCCGGAAGACGAGATGCAAAGTGTCATCCGTCATTGTCATTCACTACCTTGTGGAGGACACGCTAGTTCGAACAAGACTAGCGCTAAGGTATTGCAATCTGGATTCTTTTGGCCTACTTTATTTAAAGATGTGCAAACCTTTGTTTCCTGTTGCGATGCTTGTCAAAGAACAAGGAACATATCTAGGAGAAACGAGATGCCTCTTAACAACATTCAAGAGGTGGAGATCTTTGACGTTTGGGGAGTAGACTTCATGGGACCTTTCCCATCATCTTGTGGAAACCAATACATACTTCTAGCTGTAGATTATGTTTCGAGATGGGTTGAAGCAATAGCCTCTCCTACTAATGATGCCATGGTTGTGGTTAAGTTCTTTAACAAGACCATTTTCCCACGATTTGGGACACTACGGACCATCATTAGTGATGGAGACTCTCACTTCATTGCCCAACGATTCGAAGCTCTATTAGCTAAGTATGGGGTGACTCACAAGATCGTCACCCCTTACCATCCACAAACAAGTGGACAAGTGAAGATTTCAAACCGGGAGATTAAAGGAATCCTAGAGAAGACGGTTTCAAGGACAAGGAAGGATTGATCTTTGAAGCTAGATGATGCATTATGGGTATACCGGACCGCATATAAGACTCCCATAGGTACGACGCCATACAACCTTGTATATGGGAAGTCTTGTCACTTGCCGGTAGAGTTGGAACATAAAGCGTATTGGGCAATAAAGTGGTTGAACTTCGGCATGAAGGAGGCGGGATAGAAGCGTCTCTTGGACCTTAATGAGCTTGAATAACTCCGCTTGAACGCCTACGAAAACGCCAAGATCTATAAAGAAAGAGCGAAGCGTTGGCATGATAAGCATATCATTCCAAAAGACCTTAAAGAAGGAGATCAAGTTCTCCTCTTCAATTCAAGACTTCGTCTCTTTCCAAGTAAGCTTAAATCTCGTTGGACTGGACCTTATCTAATCAAACGTGTTTTCCCCCATGGTGCAGTTGAAGTACGGGGTGAAACGGGCGGAAGCTTTAAGGTGAACGGTCAACGACTCAAGAAGTACTCACCGGAACTCCAAGCTGAAGAGTTCGCACCTACCGCACTTGAATAGGTGCAAGTACGGTCTAGCTACGGACCTTAAACAAGCGCTTCTTGGGAGGCAACCCAAGGTATTGCACTTATATTTTTGTTTTTCATTCGTAGATTAGAGTAGCATAGACGTTTTTTTGTTTTGTTTTGCCTTCGATATCTTCCGGTATGTTCGTGTTTTTGGATGTAGGATCAATGGAAGAGGCAAGGGAGAAGGAAAAGTTAGAAGAAATTGACGAAACTTGGACTTTGGCACATTACAGAGAGTTCCACGGCCAAAATTACGGTCGTGGCAGCTACAGTGACCGTAATTTGCAAAAGCCTGAGAAAAATCACCAAAACCATGGTTCCGTACATTTCCACGGCCGTGGAAACCCCCGAGTGACCGTAATTTTCCAAAAATTTTACGGCCACTATATAAACCACGTTTCTTCACAAAGAACACCAAAATACCCAATTTCACGCCCCAAAATCGCCGAAAACGACCCCCTTCTCTCAAATCTCCGTTCGTTAATCGTTTCGAACGATTCTTTAACCCAAAGTGAAGCAAATTCAACCATCTACAAGATCCAATCAACAATTCGAGTGGAAAATCACCGGAGAAGACATAATTTTGATTTTAAAAATCCAAAACCTAGGTTTTCTTCTTTTTCCTTCACTTTGTCGATTTGAGTCAATTTCGCAAGAATTTTTAGGAGAATTGATTGGAACTGGATTGGAATTAGTCTAGGGCTGCTACCTGTTGATTTTGGTGTTGATTGAGTGAATTTTGAGAAATTCAGAGCCGAACCACGGTCACTGGGCATTCCGCGGCCGTGGAAGTTCAAGAACAGGCCGTAATTTTTCAACTGAGATGGATTTGGATAGGAGAATGTCTGCTAGAACCAAGAAGAGGAAAGGGGATGCTTCCTCCTCCTCCTAGGTACCCCCTAGTGAGCCATCATCACCCCCACCCCCTAGAATTCCAAAGATCCATGATGATTACCTCGATACCTTAGAAAGGATCGCGAAGAGACCGGTCATAGGACCACGTTATTTGCTTCTTGAGGATTTAGAGCCACTGAATGTGGTAGGTGACCTTACGTGGTTGTTAGATAGGGCAGGCTTGATCATCTTCTCCGCCATTCGAGAAGATGCATATGAGGAGATCACTAGAGAGTTTGTGATCTCTTTTGAGCACAGTCACGTGGATAGGACAGTTTCTTTTCGGCTGATGGAGAGGAACTATGAGTTCTCGATCCTAGAGTTTGGAGCCTTCTTTGGGTTCCATGATACCTTCAATGGTCGTTTCCCTAGCGGTGTATACGCTAAGGATTTCTGGGAGGACATTGCTATGATATTTGCTAGCGAGGACCGCTGGCAACCTGCTGATACCAAGGCTAAGCTTATCTATCACTTAGCCTTGAAGATAGCCCACCGAGTACTTTCTGAGTGTCTCTTCCCTAGGACTGAGACTCCTCAGAAGATCAAGACTGATGAGTTGTTTTTGTTGTATTGCATGCTGCACGGTAGACCTGCTGAATGTGCCACCCTCTTAGCTTCTACCATGAGTAAGCTAAAGAACAAGAGGGCTGGAAATATCGGATATGGTGGGATGGTCACCCACATTGCTAGACAGTTGGGGATTGATTTTTCCGCATGTACTAGGATAGCAGCTAGACCATTAGGACTTCAGAGCCTCATGACTAGAGGTATGATCTTTCCTAGACATAGAGGTCCACCTACCGCTGCCATGCCTTGGGAGGATAGAGGAGGTAGAGGTGTGGCATGGCTCCCTGAGTATTCCATTATGGCTGGACGCCATAATTGGAAGCAGATATTCGCAGCTATGCATGCGAATAGATTAGTAGCCCCTCCTGACGTTCCCCCTGCCAGCTGCAGATGAGGAGGAGATGAGAGGAGATGACGGTTTTGAGGGAGGAGGTGAGGAGCACGACTATGGAAGCAGACCTCTATATTGTCGATATAGAGGTCTACATAAGCTTTGTGTTGATTATAGGTAAATAAGAGCTAAAACCGAACCAATTGAGAGAGAAAGGAGAAGATTTGAGCACATCCAAGGATTAAGGACACATCAAAGAAGCCAAGGGAGATGCTAGGATGAGGAATGGCACGACACAAAGGAAACGACAAGCAATTTACACTTCCACGCTCTAAAATACGGTCGTAGAGAAGTCCACGCCCAAAACCACGGCCGTGGATCTTGACAACATGAACGTGGAGTATTCCAAAAAGTTACATGGTATAAAGTACGGTTGTGGAAATCATGAAGAACCGTAATCCTCTTCCACGCTCTAAACCACGGTCGTGGAACTACAGAAGACCGTGATTTAGGCGATCTTTTGACGAATAAAATATTAACACATCATTTACGCATATGGCCCGGACGGTTATTTTACCCTTCCTTATAAAAGGGCTGGAGGGGAGAGATTTCGATACTTCGGCTTACACGTGCTTAGGGTTGCATTGGACGTCCAGAGATTTGCACTTGCAAACGTGATTCGCGAGGGTTTGAAGATTTGGAAGTTGTTTGTGGCGGAAGTTACACCTTTTGTCCATAGGTTTGATTAGAAGACGGATTGACATCCCGTTCTTCGTTCTTATCAAGGATTGTTATTAGTTTGTGTTTATTCCAAATCTGATATACATTATTATCCTTGTTTGTGGATTTGAGATTGATTTGAGATTTATTGAAGGTTTTTGAAGGTTTTCATCTTTCATTCTTCTTAAACTTGATTTTGATATTATAATGACATTTATTGGCTAAAACCCTTTAGCAATTCTAAAGTGAAGGGTTGATAGTTGTGGCTTAGATGATGATAGATCGATCGTAAACAGATTGGAGCTTGAGAGTTAGAGAGATTCGCCGACGAACCAAAATCACGGTCTGTTCTTGAGGTTCCACGGCCGTGGAACTCAAGATCTGCCCGTAATTTATACCAGTTTACGAACTTTGCTTCTACTTTGATCCAAGGTTAAAGATTAGCTTTAATCTAGTCTAGGTTTTCCCTTTTCTAGGTAGTAGTGAAGCCTCAACAACCTCTACTTCGATTTCGAGTGTCACAACCTTAATTGGTTTAGTTAGTCTTGATCCTTGGGTTACAAGTTTGGGTATTTGAGATTAATTCTTGTTATTAAATCCTTTCTATACTGAAGCCTCAACAACCTTTATAGAGAGTGTCTTTAGATAAGTCATATAGGGTTTTGGAACTTCACCGTACATTACCTTACCCGAGTATACTTTTGCAACTCTTAAATCTGTCCTTAGTTCTTTAGTATATCTTGAATCGATTGCCACAATTAGATACCTGGATCTTTAGGGTTGCTGTTTTTCCCAATATTTGCAAAGCTTATACTTTTACTTGCTTGACAACTTTATAACTAAATTTGTTCCCCCCAAATCCCTGTGTTCGATACTCTAGAATTCTTGCTTTACTACGTCGATCCGTACACTGCGGGTTCGCTTGCTTTTATTCTAGTTTTATAAATTTAAGACTTGATTGCACGCACGCTAAGTGGCGAACAGCATCCATTTGCCTCATTGTGTCAAGCTAGAAGTCAGACAATTCTCGATTGAGAGAACCTAATTCCTTCTCAAATCCATCTATCCTGATATCCGAGACAGAGGAAGATGAGGGAGCTGTAGAGGAGGGGGTCAATACAGTACCTTTTCCTTTCAAATTCCATACTTCAGCAAGGGTTTTCTCTACACCTAATCTCTCTAAGCAAGACTCATCAATTTTTCAGTTGACATTTGTCGATCCTCAGTGGATGTGTCAATAGAAAAATGGTCAACGATTTTAGGCAGTAGATTCCCGTAAGGGAAAGGGATAGCCCGGGTGGAGTTTATGGTGTGAACCATGTGGTTTAAGATCAGGTTAGGCACATCAATATCTAAACCGGTCATGACCAGGTAAATCAGTTACAGAGACTGATCTGTCAAAAGTTCTCTTGAGTTGGCTCGAGGGATAACACATCTAACCAGAATGGTAAAAACGATTTTAGAATCTAGGGTAAGTGAAGTGTGAGTGAGTCGACGGGATGTCGAGTTAGGAGCCAAAAAAATTTCTTTGTCGAGGCGAATACTTTCCGGCCGGGATGGGTGTTGTAAAGCGTTGAAGAAGGAAAGAAAATAAAGAACGGAGGAGGGTGATGTTTAAGGAGAGAATGTTAAATCAATTTATGGTTTATCAAGATCTTGAGAAAATCAAGGCCTTGAAAATCGAAAATTGGTTTGTATTCTTTCCAATTAAGGGCCCGTTTGGTTTGAACTCCGGAATTGGAAATAGAATGGAAACGAATCTAATCCATATGTATACCCTTATTTATGAAAGTTGTTGGAATCATTCCTTGTGATTTGAAGTAATTGAAGTTGAATTTGATTACTTTTGATACACTATAGGGTAACAAAATATGGGGAGACAAGTGCATTTTGCATGTAAACATAAGGAATGATTCCATATAATTTCATGAATATGGATATACATATGGACTAAATTCGTTTCCATTCCGTTTCCGTTTTCGGAGTTGGAACCAAACGGGCCCTAAATCTCAACCACTTTTAAGACTCTTTTGACTTTGAAAACAAAGACTTTTAAAATCATTTTAAAAATCGTTCTTTAAAATAATTTAGTGATCAAATTTCTTAAATATATTAACCACTAAATAGATTTGTGATTTTCAATGTGGCCCTTTGATTTCGTTTCAAGGCCTTTGAATTGCATTTCAAGGCCTTTGAAATTGAAAAGTGGGTTGCATTCTAAGGAGGAAATAAAACGATTTACTCCCCCTAAGTTAATGCTTCCTTGTTCAACATATCAAGCTCTAACTAATAAAATTGTATTGATCTTCCGGTAGAGGCTTAGGAAATATATCTGCAAGATGCAAATTAGTTGATATAAAAGATATCGAAACATCACCTTTCTTAACATTATCACGTACGATGTGATGCCTCACATCGATATGCTTTGTTCTTCATTGCTGCACAGGATTTTTAGTAATCGAAATAGCACTAGTATTATCACATTTAATCGGGATACCTTTAAGATCAAAGCCAAGATCACGAAGTTATTGAGATATCCATAGAACTTGTGCACAACAGGCTCCCGCAATTATGTATTCTGCCTCAGTTGTGGATAGGGCGACTGAGTTTTGCTTCTTGGAGTGCCAACTGATTAAGGATGACCCTAAGAATTGACAACATCTAAATGTACTCTTTCGATCAACCTTATAGCCTGCAAAGTCAGCATCTGAATAGCCAACGAGGTGAAACGAACTTTGACGTGGGTACCATAACCCTAAATCCTTAGTGCCATTGAGATCCGAAATATCCTTTTCACAGCTATCAAGTGTTAATCTTTAGGATCATCTTGAAAATCTTGCACACATGCACACACTAAACATAATGTCAGGTCGACTAGCGGTTAGATATAACAAGAACCGATCATAACACGATACTCCTTTTATACAAGACTTTTACCGTCCTTGTCGTGATCAAGTGAAAGTGTGGAACTCATAGGAGTTTTTGCTACCTTGGATTGATCCATTTTATACTTCTTAAGCAAGTTCTTGGTATACTTGCTTTGATTGAGAAATATTCCTTTCATTGCTTGTGTAACTTGAAGTCCAAGAAAGAAATTTAACTCTCCTATTAAGCTCATTTCGAATTCCCTACACATAATATGTGAAAATTCCTTGCATAGAGAATCATTAGTAGCACCAAATAATATATCATCAACATAGATTTGTACTACTAATATATCATTGTCTCTGGTTTTGATAAATAAATTTTTGTCAATCAAACCTCTTTTGAAATCATTTTCAAGGAGATGCTTGAACAATCTTTCATACCATGCTTGAGGAGCTTGCTGTTACGCTAAGAACATGTAGCACAAAAGTCTTAAATTTACAACTCGATATAATTTCCTAACTCCTAGCGAGCCCACGGTGTATGGGTCGTTTTGTAGCAAGGATAGTATTCCGAGGTCGAACACAAAGACTAAGGTGAAATCAAATCAAATAGGTGATTATGGATAGTGTAAATCTAGTCTAAGAAAAGAGAAAGGAATAAAGAAATGAAAATCATAATATTTTTGGGTTGGTTTTGTGGTGATCAAACAAGATCACAATTGATGCAAGATTATAAAACAAACTAACAAATCTAGCTAGCAACACAAACAAGCAATACAAACACGAGTTATGTGATCAAAGAGAGAAAAATGGATTCTAGGGGTTAGGACTTCCGGTTATGGCATTGGACTCAAGCTTCTAATCAACCTTGGACTAGCTATGATATGTTGGGAAAGGGTGTTTCTCAAATGGGATCAATCACCGGGTAGGTCTCATGGTCCACTAGTCCCGCACCTAAGGTCCTATCACCGGGTAAGTCTCTAGGAGCCTAAGGTTGGGAATTCTACACAGACCGGATTGCTATCTAAGATTCAAACCTCTCCTTACCGGGTAAGTCTTGGGGAGGCAAGTCCTAAGTAACAATCCTAGCACACTCAGTCTAATAGCAGCTTATGAGGCTCACTACTACCTAGAGTTCATCATCTTTGGTATCTAAGATCAAGAATTACCGGGTAGGTCTCTTCTCTCACTAAGTTTGCTAGCATTAGGTCACCCTAGGCTAGAATATGCTTAACAAACACTAGGATTTCAACAATCTAACATTCTAACGTTCAGATTAATCAATACAAGCACAACAGAGAAAACCACGGGCTGATAATCCAGAACCACGGCCGTGGTTTGGCAAGAATAGACCGTGATTTGTAACAGAGGTTAGGTTCGAGCAAGCAAATCATCCAAGGATATATTTAAGTCTATTCTATCATAGCCCAAGTTATAACCATCATTCCGTTACCCTAGAATCACTACTATTTAGCCAACAACAAGCATTTTAACATTTAAACTCAACAAGCAAGCATTCATGGCTTCCATAGCAAGAAAATGAAATGAAAGAGAAGAGAAACAAGTAAACACAAGTAAACCAAGCTGAATATATGTTTAAGAAAGACTTACAACCCTTCAAAAGAAGGTCCAAATCGTTCCTTACAAATCCTTGCAAATGTCTTCAACAAGCTCACTCAAAAACTACTCAAAAGCTATGAAAACTCTAAGACTAGTGTTGTTCTTCTTCTTCTCCAAATGAGAGTGTTTTCTTCCTCTCCCAAGAGTAGCCTCCAATGGAGTGATGTGTAATGAGAGAGTGTGGGAGAGAATCCCCTATCAACAGTCTGCAGGACCACTTATATTCTCCACCAAGAGCAAGAGTCGGTTATGGAGATCGTGGGACAACTGTCACAACTGTCTAGAGAGAACCACGGCCAAAATTACGGGCGTGGAATCTGGGTATGGGCCGTGGTTTTGCATAAACTCTCTTTTGATCGTTAAGCCATGAGTTGGTGCAAGGTATGCACCAAAAAGGTCCTATGTGTTCTCCTTTGCTCCTAGCTTGCTTCTCATTGAGTCCGAAAGTGTGTCATCATGAGGAATGATCCTCGAATGTATCGATTAAGCTCCAAAAGCTCCCCAAAATACCTACAAAACTGACACAAGCCCGTGTAGACATCTATCTCGACAATATGCATGAATTAAGCGTAAACGTCATGAACTAATGCCAAACCATGCATGAATAACGGGAAAAACTATCTAAATAAATGCCTAATCTAATGTCATAAATCGTGTTATCAAAATACCCCATACTTAAGACTTGCTCGTCCCCGAGCAAGGTCCAACTATAGGCTAAAAGATGACATGATTTATGAATGCAAAAAAGCAACATAAAATCTTTTTGGAATTGTGCTTCATAAGATGGATCACCTTCATAGTCATGTTTCATGGCAATGGACACGCAATCATGCATCGAATGAATGAATGAAGGCATGGAAAGGCAATTATACTTAACTCGAAAGCATGCATGAAAGGTGAAAATGAAGAAGTCAAGATGATCATGAGTATATCCAATCTAGATCGCTAAGTCTTGCACATATGCAAATAGGTCACAAGGGCTTAGGAAAGAAGAGGCCCAGAAACGTTGTTATAAGGTGGGAATTTTTCTAGGTTATGTGATGCTAATCCGGCAAAGGAACTAACTCCAAAATTTCATTTTTGATCAACTTCCCACAAGTTTATATTTTTCTCCATATTTTCTTTCTTTTCTTTTCTTTTTTCATTTTCCTTTTCTTTCACTTATTTTTGAGACAATGGCATTGGTGTAGAAAAGCCGAAACCTTGGTGATTAGCGGACCTCGGGATTTTTCCGAGGTGCCTCACACCGGGCACACATACCAAGGCTCGTTAGGACATTCGGTTTATCCGACTTTGGCAAGGCACAAACACCCGATTATGTGAATGGTGCCGAGTTACTCGTCATTTAAACCAAAGTCCCCAAACCTATATTTTGTTTCTACACTTTTCACAACAAATTCAGCACTTCATTCATAACATTCATTTATCAACAACTTCACCCCACACTTGTTTTTCACACACTCAACACACTAGCATGCTCCTATTCCCGGATGGTTCAAAAGAGGTCAATTTTTTTTATATCAATTGAGGTGCTCAAACAACATGATCAAGATGAGAAGTAGAGAAAGATGAATTGCCTTAATCATTCCTAGATGATGTGTAAGAACTAGCATGTAAGTTTGACCATCAATTCTCAATCCAATCAAGGCAAACATCATAATCACAATTCACACATGGGATTCAAGAGAATTATTTCAAGTCCACATATGCATACATCCATTCAACACACAAGGCCATCCATAGCCAATTCACAAAACAATCTCATCATAAGGGTCATATCCAAACTTAGAAGCACTACAATTTTTAAATTTTCTGATTTTTTTGGATTTTTGAAATATGTATGTACAATCCAAAAGCTTAAAGAAACATGTGAGAATATGAAACTATCCTAGATGCAATCATGCAAATGATTATGAAAACCCCACCCCATACTTAGAAACACATTGTCCCCAATGTGCAAATCAAGTAAAGAAGAGTGAAAGAGAGTCCTCACAATGTAAAAGTGGTGGTTTGGTATTTTGGTTCACTCATGTGAAGTGATGGTGGATGATCAATCAAATGTGGTAGAGAGCTCTTGATGTTCAATATGGCGTCGGGACCCGCGCTAAGCACTGCTAGCCGTCCAAGTCCCGCGTCCGTTCCACCCACGTTTGATGCGGGATCATCATCCTCATGCCTTGCAAGGCTTCCATGCTACTTAGACTCTAGCACACAAACACCAAACACATAAACACACCGAAACAAAGACAAAAGCAAAAAGTAAAACGAAAACAAAAACCGAAAAGGGAAAGATATGTACCAATGGGTTGCCTCCCATTAAGCGCTTGTTTAAGGTCATTAGCTTGACCAAATTCGGGGGCGTTTCACTCAAGGTGAAGTGGGGCTATCATATCCACCGGACCTCCCGGGATGTACTTCTTCAACCGGTGCCCATTCACCTTAAAATCTCCACAATGCTCTCCACCTATCTCAACCCCTCTATGGGGAAAAACTTTCCTCACCACATAAGGACCCGTCCATCTTGACTTAAGCTTTCCGGGGAAGAGCCGCAGCCTTGAGTTGAAGAGAAGGACTAGGTCACCTTCACTCAACTCCTTTGGGATGAGACGTTTGTCATGCCAACGCTTGGTCATTTCCTTGTAAATCCGGGCATTTTCATAGGCATCCAACCGGATCTCCTCAAGAGCATTAATGTCTAGCAACCTCTTTTCACCGGCTTCCTTGAGGTAAAAATTCAACCACCTTATGGCCCAATACGCCCTATGCTCCATCTCCACCGGAAGGTGGCAAGACTTGCCATAACCTAGCTTGTAGGGAGTGGTGACAATCGGTGTCTTGAAGGCGGTTCTATAAGCCCACAAAGCATCATCAAGCTTTATAGCCCAATCCTTTCTTGTCCTAGAAACATTCTTCTCAAGTATCCTCTTTATCTCCCGGTTGGAGATCTCCACTTGGCCACTAGTTTGGGGATGGTAAGGTGTTTCCACCTTATGAGTCACCCCATACTTAGCCAAAAGTGTCCCAAAGTTCCTATTGGTGAAATGCTTCCCTCCATCACTTATGATCACTCTTGGTGTTCCAAACCTAGGGAAGATGACTCGGTTGAAGAACCGCACCACAACTTTGGCATCATTTGTGGGAGAGGCGATTGCCTCCACCCATCTCGACACATAGTCCACCGCCAAGAGAATGTAGAGGTTGCCACATGAAGAGGGGAATGGCCCCATGAAGTCCACACCCCAAACATCAAATATCTCAACCTCTTGTATGTTGTTCAAGGGCATCTCATTCCTCCTTGAGATGTTTCCCGTCCTTTGGCAAGCATCACATACCACTACAAAATTTTGCACATCCTTAAACAAGTTAGGCCAATAAAATCCGGATTGCAATACCTTTGCACACGTCTTGTGTGAGCTAGCATGGCCTCCACATGGCATGGAGTGACAATGGCGGATCACACTCTCCACCTCATCCTCCGGAATGCACCTCCTAAAGACTTCATCCGTCCCTCTCTTGAAAAAGAGAGGCTCGCTCCAATAGTAATGCCTCGCATCCTTGAAGAACTTTTTCCTTTGTGCATATGACAAACCGGGTGGCACCTCTTCACACACAAAGGTAGTTCACTATGTCCGCATACCATGGCTCACTCCCTCTAGACACTTGAAGTAAGCACTCCTCAATCATTTGTAATTGCTCATCCCGGAATGAGTCATCATTCACGATGTCATCTCTCTCAATCTCCAATGGTGGTAGCCTACTAAGATGGTCCGCCACTGAGCTTTCAGAACCCTTCTTGTCCCGAATTTCCAAGTCAAACTCTTGGAGGAGAAGGATCCAACAAATCAAGAGAGGCTTGGAATCCTTCTTTGTGAGAAGATAACGGATCGCAACACGATCCGTGTACACAATGACCTTGGCTCCCACAAGATATGACCGGAACTTCTCAAAGGCATATACCACCGCTAGCAACTCCTTCTCGGTTGTGGCATAGTTGAGTTGGGCGTCATCTAGTGTCTTGCTAGCATAGTAGATGGCATGTGTAAGCCCATCTTTCTTTTGTCCTAAAACAGCCCCAACGGCCACATCACTTGCATCACACATTATCTCAAATGGTAAGCTCCAATCTGGAGGTTGCATGATAGGGGCGGAGATCAAGGCATTCTTCAACCTACAAAATGCTTCAAGGCAATCCTTGGGGAAAATAAACTCAACATCTTTCATTAGTAGGTTAGTGAGAGGCTTAGAAATTTTAGAGAAATCTTTTATAAACCTCCGGTAAAAACCGGCATGTCCTAAGAAACTCCTTACCCCCTTCACCGAGGTAGGTGGTGGCAACTTCTCTATTGTTTCTATCTTTGCTCTATCAACCTCAATGCCTCGTTGGGAAACCAAGTTTCCCAACACTATGCCTTCACTCACCATGAAGTGGCATTTCTCCCAATTCAATACAAGGTTAGTTTCCTCACATCTCTTCAACACCAAAGACAAGTTAGTTAAGCAATCATCAAATGAAGATCCATACACCGAGAAATCATCCATAAACACTTCCATAATGTTCTCAATATATTCAGAAAAAATAGCCATCATACACCTTTGAAAGGTGGCGGGTGCATTACACAACCCAAATGGCATTCTCCTATATGCAAATGTTCCCCAAAGACATGTAAATGTTGTTTTCTCTTGGTCATCCGGGTGAATAGGGATTTGGAAAAACCCACTATAACCATCTAAGTAACAAAAGTGTGAATGTTGAGCTAATTTTTCTAGCATTTGGTCAATAACGGGAAGAGGGAAGTGATCTTTCCTAGAGGCAACATTAAGCTTCCTATAGTCAATACACATTCTCTACCCCGTAACCGTCCTAGTTGGGATTAGCTCATTGTTCTCATTAGTTACTACGGTCATACCACCCTTCTTAGGAACAACATGAACGGGACTAGCCCATTTACTATCCGAAATTGGGAAAATGATTCCCGCATCTAGCAATTTTAGGATCTCTTTCTTGACTACCTCTTTATGATAGCTTTCAATCTTCTTTGAGGTTCAATTGAAGGTTTATGGTTGTCTTCCATTAAGATTTTATGCATGCACAAGGAAGGTTTAATGCCAACTAAATCATCAATAGTGTAACCTATAGCTCTCCTATGCAATTTCAACTCATTCAACAATCTATCAAGCTCATCATCATTCAAAGATGCATTCACAGTAACGGGATAAGTAGAATTCGAACCAAGGAAAGCATACTTCAAATGAGAGGGGAGAGGCTTAAGATCAAGTTTAGGAGGACCTTTATCGGTTGGAGACGATCCATACAATGTAGATTGAGATGATTCCAAAGCCATGGAAGACTCTCCAAGACTCCTTGAAGCTTGATCAACAACTAAGGCACCTTCTGGAGAAACCACGGGCAAAACCACGACCTATGGCACAACCACGGGCGTGGAATTGGAAGAGCTGGAACTTCTGGACATTACAGAGAGTTCCACGGGTGAAACCACGGGCGCGGTTCTTGCCCTCTGGCCGTGGTTCCTACGGTGATTCAGCACTACTTCGTGCACTTCAAATTCAGCACTTGTCTCCTTTTCTAATGCATCCAAAGCTTGGATTTCTTCATTGCAATCATCCTCAACTCCTTCCTCCATGATACTCAAGCTAAGAACCTTCTCAAGAGGATCTTTTATCAAGATTGATCTTACAACTTCTCTAGACTCCTCTTGCTCAACAATGTTGAAGACATCTTCACCAAGGGATGGCCCCTTCATCATTGTGGACAGCTTGAACTTGATATTCTCTTCTCCTATGTTAAAGGAGAGGATTCCATTTTTGCAATCCACTAAACATCCGGATGTGGCTAAGAATGGCCTTCCCAAAATGATAGGAACCGGGTAGTCCGCCGGGATGTCCAAAACAACGAAATCGATTGACACATAGAACTTCCAAAGCTGAACCGGTATGTTCTCTAGGATTCCCATGGGGAGAGATTGAACGGTCCTCCATGTAGAGGGTCATCTTGACCGGATTCGGTTCTCCTAGCCCAACCTTGTTGCAAAGTGCAAGCGGGATAATGCTTACACTTGCTCCAAGGTCACATAGGGCTTCATATTGCACTTCTCCAACCCCAATTAGCACACAAAAAGATCCTCGATCTCGCAGCTTAGGAGGCATCTCCTCCCTCATAGTTTGAATCAACTCGGAAGATCTCTTTGTCATTCTCACTTCTCCATACTCCTCCAACTTCCTCTTGTTGGAGAGTATCTCCTTCAAAACCTTTCCATAGGCCGGCATACCTAGAATAGCATCCATGAACGGAATGTTAATATGCAATTTAGACATGAGTTCAAGGAATTTACTGAAATGTTTGTCCAAACGAACTCTTGCTCGTGATTGTGGGAATGGTAGTGGTGGCTTGTATGGAGGTGGTGCCACATATGTTGGCTCATTATCTTTGCTCTTGCCTCCTTCTTCTTGCAATGGTTCTTCTTCCACTACTACTTGCTTTCCCTTGTCATTCCCCTTAGGTAAGGGATCTTTCATGCTCAGCCCACTCCTTGTTATAATGGCCAACACTTGGCCTCTTGGGTTGTCCTTGGTCCTTCCGGGAAGCTTTCCCGGATCCCTTTGTGCTTCACCCACCTTTTGGAACACTTGCGCTTCTAGCACCTTTTGAGCTTTAGAAATGGGTGTCACCGTGCTCTCAAGTCCACTCAACCTTCCAAGCAATTGTTCAAACATCATTTCGGTTCTATCCTTTGGAGGTTGAGCAAAATCGGGTGGAGGCTCTTGTGAGGCCTTAGGTGGTGGTGTTGCGCTTGTGGAAGCGGGAGGGTTCAAGGCACCATCCAGGTTGGAATAGGAGAACCCGGGATGGTTGTGATTAGGCCGGTAATTGTTGTATTGCCGGCTGTTGTTGTTGAAGTTCCTAGGTCCTTGATAATTGTTGTGGTTACCCCTTCCCGTGTAGTTAAGGTCCTCCTCTTTGGAAGCCAAGTTGGCTTGCACTTGAGGACTTTCTTGATTCTTCAAGGTTGTGGCACACAACTCCCTCAAATACTTAAGCTCATTGTTGATTGCATCGAGTTTGTAGTTGCTCATGGTGACTTCACTCACTTCATATACTCCCGGTTTCCTCCCATCACTCTTCCTATGGGAGTACTTCTCTATCACCAAGGCTTGCTTCTCTACAAACTCCCAAGCCTCATCCACATTCTTCTCCATGAATGTTCCTCCGGAAAGCGATTGGAGCTTGAATTGACTATCCTCATCAAGCCCCTTGAAATAAATCTCCAATAGCTCTATCTTCGGTATCCCATGGTGTGGACCATCTAGGAGGAGGTATTTGAACCTCTCCCAAGATTTGAATAGGCTCTCTCTATCCTTCATCATAAAGGCATTGATCTTCCCTCTTAGCTCGGTTGTCTTGGAAGGTGGGAAGAACTTTGTCAAGAACTCGGTTGTCATCTCCTCCCAAGTACCCACACGTCCTAGTGGAATGGATTGGTACCAAGCCAAGGCTTTATCCTTATGTGAGAAGGAAAAAGCCCTAAGCTTGTGGTTGTTGTTCTCCAATTTAGGCGGCCTTAGAGTCTCCATCAAGATCTCATAGTTCATCAAGTGTTGATGAGGAGACTCTCCTTCCATCCCTCCAAATTGATTGTGCCGGATCATTTGTAGCACTTGAGGGCGGAGCTCATAGTCATGGGCTGCGGGATCTCCTAAATTCACACCCGGACGGTGCACTCTTTGGGCTGGATCCATACGTTGCCCTAATTTTTGTGGCTCCTCAATGATGATCGGCTCAAACCGAACATTGACCGCCGGCTGCGGTGGTGGTGGTGGTGGAGGAGGTTGTTGACGATTAAGCTCTCTTTGCACAAGATCTTGCCTAATCTCTTCAATTTCCCTCCTAGTTGCTTCTTGCCTCTCATTGGCAAGTCTCCTCTCATTCTCCAAGGCTTCATCCCTTAGCCTAAGTTGCTCTAAATCCTTATTCAACTCAGCTTGAAGATCTCTTGCGGCCATCTCCTTCTTCTTCTTAATGCTCTTGGATCTAGTCTTAAGGGTTTTCTCCGGTTCGGGATCGAATGGAGCTAAATCCTTGCCACGAGATCTTCGAATACACCTAAAGAATGAGAGATGTCCTGAAAATTCAAAGACACAAACCAAACAAGATCAAAAGCAACAAGAAAGACCTACACTATAAACAATCACAAACAATGATTCAATCTAGACCTAGTCCCCGGCAACGGCGCCAAAAACTTGTTACGCTAAGAACGTGTAGCACAAAAGTCTTAAATTTATAACTCGGTATAATTTCCTAACTCCTAGCGAACCCATAGTGTATGGGTCGTTTTTGTAGCAAGGATAGTATTCCGAGGTCGAATACAAAGACTAAGGTGAAATCAAATCAAATAGGTGATTATGGATAGTGTAAATCTAGTCTAAGAAAAGGGAAAGGAATAAATAAATGAAAATCATTATGTTTTTTGGTTGGTTTTGTGGTGATCAAACAAGATCACAATTGATGCAAGATTATAAAACAAACTAACAAATCTAGCTAGCAACACAAACACGAGACATGTGATCAAAGAGAGAAAAGCGGATTCTAGGGGTTAGGACCTCCGGTTATGGCATTGGACTCAAGCTTCTAATCAACCTTGGACTAGCTATGGTATGTTGGGAAAGGGTGTTTCTCAAATGGGATCAATCACCGGGTAGGTCTCATGGTCCACTAGTCCCGCACCTAAGGTCCTATCACCGGGTAAGTCTCTAACCGGATTGCTATCTAAGAGTCAAACCTCTCCTTACCGGGTAAGTCTTGGGGAGGCAAGTCCTAAGCAACAATCCTAGCACACTCAGTCGATCCAATAGCGGCTTCTGAGGCTCACTACTACCTAGAGTTCATCATCTTTGGTATATAAGATCAAGAATTACCGGGTAGGTCTCTTCCCTCACTTAGTTTGCTAGCATTAGGTCACCCTAAACTAGAATATGCTTAACAAACACTAAGATTTCAACAATCTAACATCCTAACGTTTAGATTCAACAATAAAAGCACAACAGAGAAAACCACGGGCTGATAATCCAGAACCACGGCCGTGGTTAGGCAAGAACAGACCGTGATTTGTAACATAGGTTAGGTTCGAGCAAGCAAATCATCCAAGGATACATTTAAGTCTATTCTATCATAGCCCAAGCCATAACCATCATTCTGTTACCCTAGAATCACTACTATTTAGCCAACAACAAGCATTTTAACATTTAAACTCAACAAGCAAGCATTCATGGCTTCCATAGCAAGAAAATGAAATGAAAGAGAAGAGAAACAAATAAAAACAAGTAAACCAAGCTGAATATATGTTTAAGAAAGACTTACAACCCTTCAAAAGAAGGTCCAAATCGTTCCTTACAAATCCTTGCAAATGTCTTCAACAAGCTCACTCAAAAACCACTCAAAAGCTATGAAAACTCTAAAACTAGTGTTGTTCTTCTTCTTCTCCAAATGAGAGTGTTTTCTTCCTCTCCCAAGAGTAGCCTCCAATGGAGTGATGTGTAATGAGAGTGTGGGAGAGAATCCTCTAGCAACAGCCTGCAGGACCACTTATATTTTCCACCAAGAGCAAGAGTCGGTTATGGAGATCGTGGGACAGCTGTCACAGCTGTCTAGAGAGAACCACGGCCAAAATTACGGGCGTGGAATCTGGGTTTGGGCCGTGGTTTTGCATAAACAGCTCTCTTTTGATCGTTAAGCCATGAGTTGGTGCAAGGCATGCACCAACAAGGTCCTATGTGTTCTCCTTTGCTCCTAGCTTGCTTCTCAATGAGTCCGAAAGTGTGTCATCACGAGGAATGATCCTCGAATGTATCGATTAAGCTCCAAAAGCTCCCCAAAATACTTACAAAACTGACAAAAGCCCGTGTAGACGTCTATCTCAACAATATGCATGAATTAAGCGTAAACGTCATGAACTAATGTCAAACCATGCATGAATAACGGGAAAAACTATCTAAATGAATGCCTAATCTAATGTCATAAATCGTGTTATCACTTGCTTAAGACCATAAAGAGCTTTGTTCAATTTAAAAACATGATCCAGAAATTCATCATTTTCAAAACCAAGAGGTTGAGAAACGTAGACTTCTTCTTCGGAGAAACCATTTAGAAAATCATATTTCACATCCATTTGAAATAACTTTATGTTCATGAAGGATGCAAAAGCAAGTAGCATAGGTATGGCTTCTAACCTGGCAACCGGAGCAAAAGTCTCCTCATAATCAATACCTTCTTCTTGGTTATAGCCTTGAGCTACAAGTCGTGCTTAATTTCGAATGACCTTTCCACTTTCATCAAACTTGTTCCGAAAAACTCATTTTGTACCAATGACGGATTGGTGCTTAGGTCTAGACATGAGGGACCAAACTTTGTTTCTCTTGAACTCATTTAGTTTATTTTGAATAGCCATGATCCAACCGGGTTCTTGAAGAGCTTGAACGTAGTTCTTGGGCTCAATAAGAGACACGAACACTGAGAATGCACATAGGTTGTTAACTCTAGATCGAGTTTGAACTCTTGCGTTTGGATCTGAGATCACATTTTCTGGTGGATGGTATGAAGAATGTTGAAACCTTCTCCTTTTGTAAGATGGAGCAGATCCTGAAGATTGGGGCTCATTAGCTCGACTAGATTCAGGTACCGCTGGAGTATTGCATTTGGATCCTATATCAAGGCCTTGAAGTTGAGTTTCAAGGCCTTGAAAATGAGTTTTGACATCGCAGTTTTCCATTTCAAGGTCTTGAAGATGCGTTTCAAGGTCTTGAGATTGTTCTGCGGTATCTTGAATCTTTTCTTGCATATTCTTTTCCCGAGCTTTAGGATCTTCTTCTCCATCAGAATTATGATCTCCATGTTGATTCATATTAAGATCTGCAAAACTTTCACTCAAAGTACCATCGTTGCATGCATCAAATATAACATGAACACTTTCCTCCACGATTTATGTACGTTTTATAAACACGATAAGCTTTGCTATTTGAATCATATCCAATGAAGATATCTTCGTCACTATGTGCATCAAATTTACCAAGATTGTCTTTTCCATTGTTATGAACAAAGCAAGTACATCCAAAGGGTTTAAAATAGGAAATATTAGGATTTCTTCCCTTAAAGAGTTCATAAGGAGACTTTTTCAAAATAGGGCAAATTAAACATCTATTTAAGATGTAGTTAGCAGTGTTAACTACTTCAGTCCAAAAACGTTTTGGCAAACTATTTTCCAAAAAGCATAGTCCTAGACATGTCCTCTAAGGTGCGGTTCTTACGTTCCACTACCCCGTTTTGTTGAGGAGTTCTAGGAGCTGAAAAGTTGTGTGAAATACCATATTTTGCACAAAACAAATCAAACTTTAGTTGATCAAATTCTCTACCATGATCTCTTCTTATTGAAACAATGGGTAGGGTTTTCAAAGTTTGCAACGCCTTACACAATTTTGAAAACTCAAACAAGGCTTCAGATTTTTCCCGTAAGAATGAGATTCATGTAAAACGAGAAAAAACATCTACGATGACAAGGATGTACTGTTTACCCTTGGGAGATTTTACACGCATAGGAACACATAGATCCATATGTAAAAGTTCAATTGGACGAGAAGAACTTGCAACCTTCTTTGGTTTAAATGAACATCTTGTTTGTTTACCTTGTGTACATGTCTTACATAGTTCATCTACCTTGAATTTTAGGTTTGGCAAACCACGTACCAAATCCTTTGAAAGTAATTTCTTCATTGTATGCATGCTTACATCACCAAGCTTTATATGCCAAAGCCTTGGATTGTCGATCAAGGCCTTAAGTGTAACACCTCGAATCCGCGGGACTCGGAGTCTCACATTGGGCTAGGATCTCACAATGGATTCTGACCCTAGTCTGACAACAAGTTCACCGGACCTTACAACATGGCACTTACAGATTTAAAACAAATGCATAAAACTGTATAAACTGTACAACCAAAAGGTGAACAACATCATAGCCCAGTATAAACAACAACATTCTCACACAGGAGGTAACAAAAGATCATCCTCACACAGGAGGGAAACATAAACAACCCAAAAGACCACAACCATCCTATGTACGAGAGGTCTTCGGTCTGCCACCCTGCCAGATCACTCAGCAGCACGCCTATCCTGTAGGGCATCTACAACATGGTATGAAACCAATTAGCTATCCATACATATATAGAGTAATGCATAAGCAAAAACACAATCATGGAAAGATAACCACATCAACATGTTATCACACGTTTACCCATTTATCATCTTTATATAATAGTCATTCACTCAAATCGTGTATATATAGATAGCTGAAAATATGTGACATGAGGACCAATACATCCTCGCCTCTGAGCCTGATAGCCAGCTGTACGAGTATCGGTCACACAATCCGTGTACCCTATGGGAGTGGATGCGCCCTTCCTATAAAGCCAGTCTAGCCTGACAACAGAGAACCTCCCAAACTCTACGGCGGGATGAAAGGAAAAGGTTATCACAACCACGCAACGGGACAATCAATAAACATAGGTCGGTATAAACGACATCTCATGCTATCATAGCAATCATATAACGCACACACCACTCATGCAAACACCCAATATAGGGATGGTAGCTAAGTAAGTCCTACGGACTTACCTCAACCTCGTATATCACTCAACCACGATCAACCTCCAATCCTGAGAGAGGGGCACTGTCTAATAACAAGACATAGAAAGATATCAACCTCTATTCATCAAAGGGGTCACACCTAGACCCATGGGATCCATAGGATCATCCTCAACCTAACTTCACAACCTAATAAACCTCAAAAGCCATACATGGCTTAAACCGATCAAAACATCATCATCTCACATCCTCACACATCTAGCATGAACCTATACACTCACACTAGGAAGGGAGAGAACAAAGGCATCCTAAAGCAAGCCTAGAAGCAACACACACCTGCAGAACCAAGTGGAAACATTAGCTGGTGCAGGTGGCCGCAGGGGCGGCTCACAGGTGGCGTAGGGGCGGCTCACTGCCGGCGCTGGGGAGGCTACAAGGTGGCGCAGGGGCGGCTGGACAACAGAAGACTCCAATTCAGCCCTTCTTCACTCCTTCCTTCGATTTCTTCACTCCTTCTTCGACCAACACACATACATACAGAAACATACATATATATACATCAACATATGCCAATAATGGTTGGAACAAGATCCAAACCTAAGGAAATCTAAGCTAGAAGAAGAGAAGATGAAAGAAGATGGAAGAATGAAGAAAGAAAGGGAAGAAGCCATGAAAGCTTACCAAGTTGAACCTATACCAAGCAGAACTCTCACTAAAATCTCCAAGCTGGCTCAACAAGGCACAACAACATCAACCAACAACAATCAACAACAAATCCAAGCATATAGCTCTCAAACTCAAGAAAACTTGAAGAAATAATCAAAGATGATCCATGGAGAGATGACAGAAGAAGAAGAACGTAGGGAGAGAGATGGAGCTATAGATGAAGAACCCTCATCAGAAGGAAAAAGAAGAAGCTTATAAAGGGAGGTCAAGGGTAAAGCACAGGTCAAAGGGTCAACAAAGATGGCTGCAGCCACACAGAGCCGCATGGGCGGACCCTGTGAGGCGCAGGTGCGGCTTAGGCAAACCGCAGGGGCGGCCACTAGGTCACGCAGGGACGGTCCATGCTAAAACCAGGTCCTCAGCTCACACTCTCAGCAACTCAGCAACTAGGCTCTTACATCTCACCCCCTAAAAACAAGTTTCGTCCCGAAACTTGCAAAATCCCAAAGCCTCTCGGACCCATAAGCCGAGGTATAACTCTCTCTCTCTATCGGAAGTATCACATCTACGCTCAAAAGGCCATAACCTATATCAGCCTATAACCTCAAACACTAACTTGAGGAATCATCAACTCCAAAAAACAGGGCCATAACGCTACCCAAAGGCGTAGAGGAATCACATCTCTCACCATACCACATCACAAGGCATAAAGGAAGCACATCTCTAGCCCGATCATAATCATATATATATCGCATGGAGGAATAACATCCCCAATGAACTATGTCCATCAAGGTAGCATGGAGGAAAGAACCATCTCCCGCTGAATCCTAATCATACTCAGATAGCATGTAGGGAAGAACCATCTCCAGCTATAATCATACATCACGCTAGCACATCAAGATCTAATAAGATCATAAATTACATCATAGCTAGCATGGAGTAAACACATCAAAGCATATAAGCACGTAAGCACATAATCATATACTCACCAAGATAGCACTAAGATCTACTCATCGACCCTAGGTGCATCTATCTCAGCATAAAACTCTAGATAGTTACTTTGGGTACTATCCTCAGTCTCCCATGTAGCCTCCTCACGTCCACGTCTAGACCAATGTATCCTCATCATGGGAATGTCCTTCGAACGTAGGTGTCTCTCACCTCGTTCTAAGATTGCAATAGGATGCTCAGCATAAGTGTGGTCCGACTCAACCACCAAATCATCATAACTCACAATGTGCCTCGGATCTAGTATGTACTCCCTCAGCTGAGACACATGGAACACAGGGTGAACACCCTCTAATCTCAAAAGAAATGCTAATCTGTAGGCTGCCCTCCCAACTCTATCCAGTATCTCGAAGGGACCGACATATTGGGGACTCAGCTTCCCCTTTATGCCAAAATGTCTGACGCCACGCATCGGAGATACTCTCAGTTAGACATGAGCTCCCACTATGAACTCTAGAGGTCGACGCCTCCTGTCTGCATACGACTTCTGGGCGACTCTGTGCAGTCAACATCCTCTCTCTGATTAGTGCTACTCAAGCTATATCATCCTGAATCTGCTCTGGCGCTATCCCACTGATATTGCTAGGCTCATCCCAACATAAAGGTGTACGGCACCTATGTCCATACAGTGCCTCAAAAGGAGCCATCCCAATAGATGCATACCAGCTATTGTTGTATGAGAACTCAACTAGTGGAAGTAATCAGACCATCCCTGTCCCCAATCCAACACACAAGCTCGCAGCATATCCTCAAGAGTCCGGATGGTCCTCTCAGACTGACCATCTGTCTAGGGTGAAATGCAGTCGTGAAGTGTAGACTCGTCCCCAAAGCAGTCCGAATCTGCTGCCAAAACCGCGAGGTAAACCGTCCATCTCGATCAGAGACGATCGTCCTTGGTACACCATGGAGTCTCATTATCTGTCTAGAGTACTCCTCAACTAATCTACTCACTGGCCATGTCTCTCTGATAGGAATGAAACGTGTCGTCTTCGTCAGTCTGTCAACAACAACCCAGATGGCATCAAAACTCCTGTTGGGTCTCAAACTAGTCACAAAGTCCATGAAGACGTCCTCCCACTTCCACTGCGGTATTAGCAGTGGATGGAGCTCACTTCCAGGTTTGAAATGCTCTATCTTGACTTGCTGGCAAGTCGCACACTAAGCCACAAATCTGGCTACATCGGGCTTCAGCCCTCCCCACCATTATGAATGTCTTACATCATGGTAGATGTACTGAGTAAGGTGTACAGTGAGCCTTCTGTAAAATTCTCTGTCTCAACTCATCATCAGCAGGTACACAAATACGGTCATGACGCCTCATCACTCCATCTGCACCAATGGAGAACTATGGTGCCTCTCCACGAGACATCCTCTCTCTGATCCTCATCAAGATCGGGCAAATCCCCTGCTTATGTTGGATCTCATCCAACAGACTAGGTAAAACCTCTAAAGCATATAACTGGGCATCCTCATCAGGAAACTGGATGTCCAGCTCTAGCCAAGCTAGATCTCTCTGAAGTTGAGGTTGAACTGTCAATCTCACAATCGCCTTCTCTCGAGGCATCTTCCTGCTCAAGGCGTCAGCTACCACATTCACCTTCCCAGGATGATACATCTCATGGTCAAAGTCCTTGATCAACTCAAGTCATCGACGCTGGCGGTTATTCAACTCTTGCTGCGTAAAAATGTACTTCAGACTCTTATGGGCTGTGAAGATCTGACATGTGGCACCATACATGTAATGTCTCGAGATCTTCAAAGCATGAACTACCGCAGCCAACTCCAAATCATGAGTCGGGTAGTTCTCCTCATACGTCTTCAACTGGCGAGACGTATAAGAAATCACTCTGCCCCTCTGCATCAATACACATCCCAAACCTAGCTTGGATGCATCACTATAGACCATAAAATCATCAGAACCCTCTAGCTGTGCCAAGACAGTAGCAGAAGTCAAATGCCTCTTTAACTCCTCAAAACTCTAGGCACACTAGTCAGTCCATACAAATCTGGTAGTCTTCCTCAAAAGACTCGTAAGTGGACGGGCAATCACAAAAAATCCCTCCACGAAGCGTCTGTAATATCCGGCTAGGCCAAGAAAGCTACGCACTTCCTTGACATTCGTCGGTGTCGTCCATGCAGCAACAGACTCAATCTTCGCCGGATCAACCATAATATTATCAACGGAGACGATGTGTCCAAGAAAGGCAACCTCAGACATCCAGAACTCACACTTAGAGAGCTTGGCATACAGCTCTCTATCTCTCAAAATCTGCAAAACTGTCCTCAAATGACCGGCATGCTCCTCTATGCTACAATAGTATACCAAAATGTCATCAATGAAAACTACTACAAACTGGTCAAGGAAGTCGATGAAGATATTGTTCATCAACTCTATGAAGACTGTTGGGGCATTCGTCAGCCTGAATGGCATCACTACAAACTCGTAGTGTCCATAACGGGTACGGAATGCCGTCCGGTGCGCATCTTGCTCCCTCACCCTCAACTGGTGATATCCTGAGCGTAAATCAATCCGGGAGAATACTATCGCTCCCTAAAGCTGGTCAAGTAGATCAACAATATGAGGTAGTGGATACCTGTTCTTGATGGTCACCTTGTTCAGCTCTTTGTAATCAATACACAGTCTCAATGATCCGTCCTTCTTCCGCACGAAGAGGACAGATGCACCCCATGGTGAAACACTAGGGCGTATGAAACCCTTCTCAGCCAACTCCTCGAGTTGCTTCTTCAGCTCCAACATCTCGACAGGCGTCATACGATATGGGGCCTTCGAGATGGGTCTTGTACCAGGCTCCAACTCAATACTGAATTCCACACTCCTTTGAGGCGGCAAGCTCAATGGCTCAGCAAACACATCTGCAAACTCGCAGACCACTAGTATGTCCTCCAAAATTTGGACTATCTCCATTCTTTATGGCATAGCACCAGAAGGCATCACATCCCTGTGCTATTAGTCTAGCTGCTCGTACGGAACTGATGACAAAACCTGTCTTCCCAAGGTCCCAACCTCGGAAGACCTCAATCTGACCAACCTCGGTAGAGACTGTAACAATCCTCCTACCAACATCTAAGACCGCACGGTGTCTACGCATCCAATCCATACCTAATATGATTTCTTCATGCATCAATGGCATGACTAAGAAGTCAACAAGCAAAACATGAGTCCCTAAACGAAGGGGACAACTACGTATCTCACGGGTACCTCTGACCCGGCTACCATCAGGTAACCCTATAGTAAAGGGTATCCCCTCTATAGTAGCTAAACTCAGAGGCTCAACACATGTATCAGAAATAAATGAATGTGTAGCACCCGTATCAAACAAAACTCTAACAGGTAAACCATGAAGCAAATGGTACCTGTAGCAACCGGTGCAGGCGGCTCCTCTGCACTCCTCAGCTCAAAAGCTCTACCCTGAGCTCCTCTGGTGTCAGTGGTACTCCCACCATGACCTCTACCTCTACTCGACCTGGGAGCAGATCCCTAAGTAGAAGGACGATCTGGGACCCTCTGTTGTCCCTGTGTCTGCTGCTGAGGTGTCCTCTGACCACCTCCTACCACACTAGCAGGGGAAGAACCCTGCTGAGATGAAACTCCCCCTGTCTATAGAAGGCAGCTCGATGTCCTGGTCTACCACAGGTGAAGCAAGTCACAATTGGCCTAGTACACTCTAACTTCAAATGTCCAGGATCACCACAGCTGTAACAATATCGTCCCTTATCTGTAGTCATTTCAGACGAGGGGTAACTCTGTCGTCTCTCGTCTCGTCTAGAACTAGATGCTCCTCCAACTCCACTGGTCTGCCCAGTGTGTTTCCTCTTCTCAGACCGTTCCATCTGATAAGCCCTCCTCTTAGTGGCTCGCTCTCTCTCATATGCAGAAGCCCAGTCTTGATAACCAGCTAAGGACTCGCAATGGAATCCCGTCATATACAAATGTGTACTCTCCCTCAGTCGACGGGAGAACAAGTATACACGTTGGTCCTCAGAAGGTGCAGCTGGACCCAACAAAGCTAACTCAGTCTGGAAGCGGCTGATGGCGTCTACAATCGGCACATCCTCAAAGTTGGCCTCCACAAAATCCTGTAGCTTCTCCCTCCTCAGTGAGGCAGGGCAGAACTGCTCTCGGATCATACTCCTCATGCGACCATAGTTGGTGGCTCTGGCTCGTACAACCCTCCACCACTGATGTGCAAGGTCACGGAATAGAGACTGTACTAGCTCTATCCGTCTGTCCTCAGGACATCTGATAGACTTTAAAGTTGAGTCTACATGTCCTATCCAGACCTTTGTCTCCAAACCAATCTTCCTTGAGAATGGTGGTTCACCCATCTTATAGAATGCCTTCAACTAGGTATCTGGTCGAGGCCCTCTAATCTTCTTTGTAGCTCGAACAGTCTCAGCAGCACGTGTCGGCATGGTTGGCACCTGTGTGGCTCCCGGAGACATCTCAGAAGATCCCTCATGCCCTGGTAGATCTGGGGCTCGCCTGCCAGTTGTGGCAGCCTCCTCAACACGTCTGATGTACTCTCTAAACTATGGCCCTCTCATGGAGACACGATCTGAGTCATCAGACTCGACCCAATGTGAATGATGCCTTCTCGATCCACCACTTCTCGTCTTTGGGATGACACTCTCAGCAATCTCCTCATGTACCTCCTCCACCACTGGTGGATCAGCAGCGGGAACTAGTCCCTCTCCTATCACGCCCGGAGGAAGAGGTGGTCTACCTCTACCTTGGCCTACAGCAGCAGTAGCTCTAGTCTGAGCCATCTGCGGGGTATGCACACCTAACTTATAAGGCTTTATATCGGCCATATGTATATATATATATATATATATATATATATATATATATATATATATATATATTCATTGCCTTGTGGTGGACATGCTAGTTCCCACAAGACATGTGCTAAGGTACTTCAATCCGGTTTCTTTTGGCCTAAATTATTTTAAGATGTGCTGAACTTTGTTGCTTCTTGCGATGCTTGTCAAAGAACAAGAAATATATCTAGGAAGAATGAGATGCCTTTAAACAACATCCAAGAAGTTGAGACTTTTTACGTATGGGGAGTGGATTTTATGGGACCAACTCCATCATCTTGTGGGAACCTTTGCATACTACTGGCGGTAGATTACGTTTCTACATGGGTGGAAGTTATTGCTTCTCATACTAATAACGCCAAAGTGGTAGTGAAATTCTTTAATAGAAAAATTATCCCAAGATTTGGGATGTCCCAAGTCATCACTAGCGATTGAGGAAAACACTTCACCGCCCGGAAGTTTGAAGCAGTTCTATCGAAGTATGGGGTACCTCAAAGGGTAGCCACACCATACCATTATCAAACTAACAACCAAGTAGAGATATCAAATAGAAAGATCAAAGGCATTCTAGAGAAAATTGTCTCTAGAACAAGGAATGATTGGTGAATGAAGCTGGATGACGCACTATTGGCCTACAGAACATCTTTCAAGACTCCCATAGGAACCACACCGTACAATCTAGTCTATGTGAAGTCTTGTCACCTTCCGGTGGAACTAAAGCATATAGCATATTGGAAATGAAATGGCTCAACTTCGACATGAAGGAAGCGGGAGAGACTCAACTGCACGAGCTTGGCTCTGCAATAATGGGAATAAACATGGAGACAAATCATTTCTTGACTACAGCCCAAAACATATATACAATCTAATACTATTAGGAGCATGAACTAGATTGTAGTGCTTTATTTTTGTGACCACGAGCCGGAGCCATGAGACTAGGAGTATCGATGATGGTGAGATTTGGAATATTTATACTCTATTCTGAGAATTATTTCCTTAATGAGAATTGATTACATGAATTATGACCTATATTTAGACATGCATTTATGTAGATTTTCCCTTTATTTTGCATGCATAAACATGAATCCATGACATATAAGTTCATATTTGCATACTTAGCTAGAAAGATGTCTACACGGATTTTTTTGGCATTTGTAGGTAATTTAACGAATTATGGAGCTAAATGACACATTAAGGATTATATCATAAAGGAACATGATGGAGCAATAAAAGGAAGCTAGGAACATGCGCTGGAGTGGACTCTGTTACCACGGAGTGGACTTTGATATCGCTAGAGCGAACTCTGATACCAACGGGTTCCATTTCTTTTTGGCCCAAAAAATTAGGGTTTATCTTAAGCGGTAGTTTATCTTTAAGTTGTGATCTATATTTAAAATCCCATACTTGTAAAACCCTAGATTTATCTCTAGAAATATCTTATAGCTTTCAACATTGCAAGGACCCCCAATGACGAGGACATTGACGACTGGATAGGAATTGACACCTCCTACGATGCTTAGAGTTGACCCCCAACGAAGAGGCAAAACGCCCATAGAAGGAATTCAAAAGCATACAAGACAAAAATTATACTCAGGAAGGAGAGGAGGATCATCATCAACATCAACATTTAAGATTGAAGATAGACATTGAAGTTCTTTGAGAATTATTTTGGTTTTTAGATTCTTTTGCTTTTGGAACACAACATCGGAGTTTTTATTATTGTTTTCATTCAGTTTTGGATATCAAAGACCTTTGTTAAGTATTTCTTGCTTTTATTTAAGTTTCATTAATTTCTTTATTTTCTTGATCTATTATTTCAATATTGATTTGATAATGCGTGTTATTGGCTAAAATCCTTGCTATTCAAGTGTGATTGGTTGAAAGTTGTGGTTTAGATGATGAAAGGCTGAACCTTCACGTTCAGATTGGACCCTGAGAGTTGGATCTACCTTCGCAGAGAAAAAAAAATGGCGTGTTCTTGAGAAAAATCGGCCGAGATTTCTTCAAGAATTGCCCGGGATTTCTTTTGTCGTGCCTTTGATGTTTTATCCTTGAACCTATGTTATAGATTGCTTACACCCTATCCTCGTTGAACCTTTCAAGCTTATATCCAAGCTTGGGACTTACCCGGTAATGGTTAGTTCTATTTCCTTAGGTTGAGTGGTTGGTTTGAGTGTGCCTTCTCCTTGCCTTTGTGAGTTAATATGAGACTTATCCGGTAATGGTTAGTTGTATTCCCTTAGGTTGAGTGGTTGGTTTGAGATTATAGTTCCTTTCCTTAGATCCTTGTGACTTAACCAGTAATAGGACCTTTGGTTTGGGATATTGGATAGTGAGACCTCCCACATGATCTATCCCACCTTAGAAACACCTTTCCTTTGCAATCTCAGCTTTGTCCATAGATCTCTAGAAGTCTTGAATCGAAAACCACAATTGGATACCTTGATCTCTAGAATCTGCTCTTTCCCAATATTTACATACAATCTTGTCATTGTATTCGATTAATTGCAAAAATTATCTAACTAGATTACTTTATTTCTTGGTTTCACCATAGTCTTTGTGTTCGACCTTGGAATACTTGCTTTTATTGGGATCGATCCGTACACTGCGGGTTTGCTATTTGCTTTTATTCTTGGTATAAATTTAGAGTTATTTCATTTCATATACATACACGTTTTGGAGAGAACAAGTTTTTGGCGCCGTTGCCGGGGACTTGGTCTATACCAAGCGGTAGTTTTGGATGTCTAGTTAGACCTCGCTTTTGCTTTTAATATTTTTCCTATGAGTTTTTGACCTTTCAGGATAGCCAATGGATACGGACAAAAATTATGAAACAGGAAGGATCCGAATATGGAGCCTTAGAGCTGAACTTGATGAAATTTGGGTGCAACACAGACTTAGGAACAAAGCCTTGGAAGAAGAGACATGGAGAGCGAGACAATTAGCTAGATGGGAGCAGTATGAATATTTGCAGCGTTTTTTTTCGTTCTACGAATTTAGTGACGAAAGAGAAAGAGAGAAAGCTATTAAGGATGAGCTTGTAATTTGGGAGGAGCTTTATACCGCTCCCAAGGTGTATGAACAACCTCTTGAGGATCAAATTGAATCAAAGATCAAGCAAACAACGAAGAATCTGGATGACCTTGAAAACAATTTGATCCTTGCTGAAATGACTCTACCGGAGGAGAAATGCGACGAAGAATTTTAAGTTTTAAGCATTTCCCCTATCGAACCTGAAGCTCCTCTAGAAGTTCTCGAAGAAGAAAAGGAGGAAGAAGTAGACCACCTTGGCCAAATGGATGAACCATTGGCCAAGATTGAGGCACAACTAGAGAAGATGGAAGAGATTCGATCTGTAGATGGTCATCATGGCATGATTCTCATCCCAAAGCCCGAAATGCTTCACCTAGTATGTTCTCTTACTCCCTTTGAACTTCCCTTTTAAATTCCTAATCATTCTAGGGAAGCACCTAAGAGGTAGAGGTCTCTACCGAAGGAACCTCCGAAAGTCAAGATGAAGCCTCCACCAGTTTTGCTGAAAGTTAACAATAGTAGAACAAATTTGAGAACCTTCAACAGGTTCACTCTTAAGGCTTGGAACACCTCAAGCCATCATGATTGATGTTGGCAAGCGCTTCACCACGAAGGCCAACAAGTGTTCTTTGTTCAAGTATGGGGTCAACCGTGTGGTAAAGACCCTATACCATCCTCAAGCTAGTGGTCAAGAGAATATCTTGAATGGAGAAGCTAAGAGGATACATGAGAAGTTGATTTCTAGATCCCGGAAAGGATGGGATGCAAAGCATGATGCTTTTTCATGGAAGCATGGGAAGACTAGAAGGATCCCGGTGAGAACCAAACCGTACAAGCTTGTACGTGGAAGATCCTGCCATTTGCCGGTAAAATTAGGAACCGGAAACTTATTGGGAGAATTTTTGCTCAACCTTGCCTTAAAAGAGACCTGAGCGATTATGTGGAATGGATGAGTAGTCCGAGGTATTCGAGGTACATTGAATAATCCTCAAGGGAGATAGGTCCAGCTAGCGACCTTAAACCAAGAACTTCTTGGGAGGTAACCCAATGTATTTCTATGTCTTTTCCCTTTTTCTTAGATAGTTTAGATTTGTTTTTTTTGTTTTTTTCGTTGGTATGTTCCGGGTTTCTTATGTCTTTGATGACAAAAACTAGGTATTCTCTCAAAGAAGATCAATGATGGGATGAGATGTCCGTAGGATCGAGATTTTGACAAGAAAGGAATGAAGAAAGCACTTGGAAAGGAAGTTAATAACTGAAGGCAGAAATCTCGACCCCCTCAAAAAAAATCGACCGATTTTTCAATTAATTTAATTAATCCAGTCGAATGTTTCCATGTCGAGAGCAAGATCGACTGAAAAATCGACCCCCTCGAAAAATATTCGGCCGATATTTTTCAACAAAAAATTTTAAAAAAAAATCGGCCGAGATTTTTTTCTTTCTTTTCGGAAATATATACAACCGAGGCACGTTCCCCTTCTTTGATCAACATCATTCTCCAACACCGATCAGAGTATTTTCAGAGTTCCTTATCCGAGCTTCTACAGATTTCCGCCACCACTACTCGAGGAATGATTCGCTTTGCCTGATTCACCATGTTACATTGTGAGTATCTTTTTCCACCTCTTGTTTTCTTCACATTGGGGGCAATGTGAGTTTTAAGTATGAGGTGGAGGTATTTGCATTACCTTTTTCATGTTTTATGTCTTGCATTATATTTAAAAAAAAAAAAAAATTTAAAAAAATTTGTGATTCTAGGATGGATATGATCTCTATGATGATATTGCTATGTAGAATAGCTACGATAATTCTTATATGTTTGAATTGATTTATGACATATGTGGGATATGAAAACTTGGTTAGAATTTCATGCATGAATTGTAATTTGCTTTCATTCTAAATCATGTTGAATGTTGATGGTTGAAACTGTATGATAAGTTCTTACACGTCTTTTTGGAATAATTAAGGCAATTCGATTCTTTTTCTTTTTTCATCTTGATCATACTTAGCACCTCTTATGTTGTATTTGTCTTCCCTTTTACCTATCTGGGAATTAGGAAGCATGTTAGTGAAAAGCGATGTGAAGTCAAAGTTGAAAAGAAATTTGAAGTGTGTTGTGTAGAAAAATAGGTTTGGTGACGTTGATCTTGATGATGTAACACCTCGAATCCACGGAACTCGGGATGCTACGGGCGGAGACCTCACAATGGGTTCAAACCCTTAGCTTGACAACAATTTCACCGAATCTTGCAACAAGGCACAAATAAAGGTCAAAACCGAAATACATTTTTATGCAATGTAATGAAACCCGAAAGCATACAAATAAAAGACTCCAGCCGAGATAGAACTCCAACGACCAAACGCCCTACACGTGACATACAATATACAATATAAAATATAAAATATACAATATACAATATACAATATACAATATACAATAAACAATATACAATATACAAACACGACTCCAACCAAACCCCTCCTAAAATGTACGGAACCCCGATTGCCCACTCTTCCAGATCTCTCGACCGCATTCCTAACCTGGAAGGCAACCACAATATCGGTATAAAACCGTTAGCTAATATTCAAGCATTATAATCAAGTTGATGGCACAAACACACGTAAGTCATCACAAACACACAACTAACTCCAAAGCACACAAATCCGGTTTATTATCTTTTTATTATTGAGTCATATCCCGTTTTAATTCAACTTCTTTTGTGACACAAGAATCTCCCGAAACTCGCCTCGGTCCCCACTTACCAGCAAGGAATGGTAATGCATCAGACCGTCTACCTGCACGGCTAGTCGCCAAGAACCTCCTAGCTCTAGGCAAGAGCTAGACAAGTTGTCACCGTCCGTTATCATACACTTGGCCAAAATATATAAAGGTCGGTGATCCGATTTACGGTTTAGTTGTTATAACATAAACAATAAAACAAACAGCACCAAACACGCATCGAAACTATTACGAAGAATACGAGCTAAGTAAGTCCGGAGACTTACCTCATCCCAAACGCTAACTCATGCAACACTTTCCCTTGGGAAGAAGTCTACACCTGCTCACAGCAAGATATCTATATCAACAACTCGCTCAACTCAAGAAGTCTTAGACTTCTACACAAATGATCTACGCAAGATCATTTGACTCTCATTCTAGGACCGCATCCTAGAATCCCTCATGCTCACATCACACTCAACACAAGCTAGAAGCCCTTAGAATTCTAGACCCTATGATCTCGCAAGACCATAACCCATAACACATACTATGATAAATATGCCTAGTCCAAACAAACTAAACGGTAACAACACCATGCTATGATAAGTCAATCCTAAGCTCCAAAAACCCACAAATTCATACAACCCCAACCTCAAGCCTCAGAACACTCACAAGTTCATAACAACATCAATCCATCAAACAATATCAAAACCTTAAAGCTCACCTAAGGGTCTACAAACACTACTTGGCATTCTCAGTAGGTTATGCTAGATCCAACCTAGCATGATACTAATACTAAACATAACAAGATCGAGGTAATATCATAAGCTCTGGGGAGACGGTACTCACGTGACGTCAAAAGACGGAAGACGATGTATCGATGCCGATATGGATTCGTTGGCCTTAAACGTGGCGATCTGAACCTAGCGTCAAACTATACAAATTTATCATAACGCTAAATTTGGACATACTACATAGTATATATATATATATATATAAACTATAAGAATAACCCCCGTAATTGAAATCCGAGTTTAAAATCTCAAAAACACTTTCCGGGCAATTTATACAATTTTAGAAACTTGGTCATAATCCGCAATTAAATCTTCGGGCCATAAATCCTAAATAAATCCAACAAAGGGCACAATAGTTAAATCATAAAAGTTGGGTCATAAACTGTAAATTAGAAATCATGCCAAAATCTGTAATTAATCAATGAGGGCATATATGTGAAAATCAAAATTGTGGGTCTTAAATGCAAATACTAAGTAAGGGTACAATATTGTAATTACACAAAAACCAGGTGGGGCCCGATTAAAATAACCCAAAAGGGTTTCTTCTTCATTTGTATGATTGTATCCGGCGCAAGGGAGGAGAGGTGAGGATGTGAGATGGCGGCTTTGGTTCGACAGTGGAGGGGGTCTTCCTGTGGGGCTTCGTTGGATTTCCGGTAGGCTAGGGCGACAACCCAGGGTTGCTCCAACTTGGTGGCTACAGAGAAGAGACGAAGGGAAGGAGGAACAGGGTAGTCGGCCTTCGATGGCCTCCGGCAAGGCGAGGGCAGATCTCCAGGCGAGGCAAGGCGAAGGCGACGCCGGTACTTCCCGGTGGTTGACAGCCCCGATGGGCTTCCTTAGGTGGGCAGCGAGGGTGGATCTCCGGTGTTTTTTGCACATGGACGACGAACAGGAAGACGGGGAAGGAGAGCTCGAGGTGTGAGAGGAGGCTGCTCGTGGAGGGTGTGGTTGACAGTGCTTGTAGGGGTTCAAAAGGAGCGTGTTGTTGCGAGGGTCCCGGGAAGCAGAGGAAGGAGATCGAGATTGAGGTGAGGTTGAGTGAATGGTTGAGAGGGTTCGCTTGCAAAGCGTGTTAGAATTAACAAAAAGATGATAGAGCTTTAGAGAGAAGAGAGAGAACACTCTGTATGATGAATAATACTTGGCTTGCTTTATTATGTTCTGAACTTGTATATTTATACAATTGTGCAGGCTGTTATATCCGTAACTACTTTCTGTTACAAGCCTATATATCCAACACCCCCCCTCAAACTAGGACATGTTTAGACATTCCTAGTTTGCTAAGTAGCTTGTCTTGTTGAGCTGATGGTAGAATCTTAGTAAGAACATCTGCTAATTGATCTGTAGTAGGAATATGATGAAGCTGAAGTAAACCCTCCATAACTTTGTCTCTTGTGAAATGACAATCAATCTCAATGTGTTTTGTCCTTTCATGAAAAACTGGATTTTTACTAATCTGTATGGCTGAACTGTTGTCACAGTAGAGATGAACAGGCTGTGGGGGTGGGAGACCAAGTTCTTGAAGAAGACGAATTAGCCAAGTTATCTCAGCAGCAGCCTGGGCCATGGCACGATACTCAGCCTCTGCAGAGCTACGAGAAACTGTTGTTTGTTTCTTAGACTTCCAACTAATGGGAGAAGAGCCAAGGAGAACAACATATCCACTGACACTTCGTCTTGTAGATGGACAGGATGCCCAATCAGAATCAGTGTATGCCAATACACTAGGACTATCACAACCATTGAGCAGAATACCATGTCCAACTGTGCCTTGAAGGTAGTAAAGAGTATGATGAAGTGCGGCCAAATGAGATGTATACGGTTCTTGCATAAACTGACTGAGATATTGGACACCAAAGCATATGTCGGGTCGAGTATGTGTCAAGAAGTTTAGCTTGCCAACTAGAGATCTATACACTGTTGCATCTGGAAGAGGATCACCATCATGAGGAAGTAGTTTGAGATGAAGAGGAAGTGGAGTTGCTGTTGATTTGCTAGGAATGAGTTCAGCTTCAGCCAACAATTCCAAAGTGAATTTTCGCTGGGCAAGTATTACTCCAGTAGATGTATGAGCAATTTCAATCCCAAGAAAAAAATGTAATAGACCAAGATCTTTAACACTGAATGTAGAATCAAGGAATATCTTTAGCTCTTCAATCTCTTTCTCGTTTGAACCTGTGACTAAGAGATCATCAACATATATAGCAATGATAGTTGTCCCTTGATCATTATGCTTAAGAAATAGAGAATAGTCGTTTTTGGATTGATGAAAGCCTTTATCAATGAGAGCAGTGGTTAAACGATGGAACCATTGCCTCGAGGCCTGTTTTAGGCCATAGAGTGACTTCTTTAACTTGCATACAAGTGACAAAGGGTTAGGAATACCCGGTGGGAGTCTCATGTATACATCTTCAAATAAATTACCATGTAGAAATGCGTTGTTGACGTCCATTTGATGTAGTTTCCACTTCTTTGATGTGGCAATAGCAATGATACTCCTAATGGTTGTCATCTTCACCACTGGGGAAAATGTCTCGTGATAATCGATGCCCTCCTTTTGATTATATCCTTTAGCAACAAGTCTGGCCTTGTAGCGTTCTAGAGTTCCATCGGCTTTAAGTTTCACCTTGAATACCCACTTGCAACCTATTGCTTTCTTATGGGGTGGTAAAGGTGTTAGGTCCCATGTATGATTGCTTTGGAGAGCCTGATATTCCTTATCCATTGCCTCAACTCATTGTGGATCTTTGGAAGCTTCACTATAAGAGGTTGGCTCAACAAAAGAAGTAAGGGAAGAAAGAAAAGCAACATGAGCAGAAGGTAAAGGTATAGAAGAAGTACCTGGTGATGGTGAGCGAAGACTATATGTGCAAATGAAATCATTAAGGTAAGCTGGAGGATGAACCATTCGGGTTGAACGACGTATATGTGGTGGAGAAGCAGGACATACATCATAATCAGATTGTGAATGAGTAGTAACAGATGGTGAAAGAGGAATGTTTTCTGGAGAGGGAATGGATGAAGAATTATGTTGTTGGGGTGAAGAATTAATAGGTGATTGTGGGAGAAATATAATGGAGTCGATTGTAGAAGAATGGGAGATTATAGGAAGGGTTGAAGAAGATTGAAAAGATATATGATGAAGAGGGAGATGATGTTCATGAAAAACAACATCTCTAGATATAAGAACTTCCCTTGTGTCTAAAGTGAGAACCTTATAGCCCTTTTTTCCATACGGATATCCAATGAAAATGCAAGGCCTAGCACGAGGAGCAAACTTATCTTTATGATAGACCTTTGGCGTGTGAACAAAACAAAGGCAGCCAAAGACTTTAAGGTAGTGATATGATGGTTTCTTGTTGAACAAAACTTCATAGGGAGTTTTGTTATGAAGTATAGGAGTGGGCCTTCGATTAATGAGAAATGTGGCTGTTAGAATGCACTCTCCCCAATAAGAAGAAGGAAGTTTGGATTGGAAATAAAGGGATCGGGCTATCTCCAAAAGGTGACGATGCTTTCTTTCAACAATGTCATTTTGTTGAGGGGTGTACACACAAGAGGTTTGGTGGATAATACCTTCTGTGGAATAGAAAGATAATGCTTCTTTGCTTGTAAATTCAAGAGCATTATCTGACCTAATGTATTGGATAGAAGTATGAAACTGGTTCTTTATCATGAGAAGAAAAGCTTTAAGAATGGAGAGAGCATTACTTTTATGGGACATGAGATAGGTCCATGTACACCTTGAATGGTCATCAACTATAGTAAGAAAATATGAAAAACCATTATAAGTGTGGTTTTTATATGGTCCCCAAGTATCAATGTGGATAAGCTCAAAAATGTGCTGAGATATAGTTGATGATATAGGAAAAGTGTGTCTATGTTGACGTGCCTGAGGACAAATAGAACAAATAGGATGCAATTTAGAAGTGATAACAGTATCATCTATATGATGAATTTGATCAAAAGGTAGATGGCCTAACCGGCAATGCCATAGTTCAACAGAAACTGAACTAGGTTTGACAAGCAAAGAAACAGCATTATTGGTTTCATTATTACAATCTGTTATAACAGAAGATGAACCAAGAAAAGTAGTCTTAGGAGCAATATCATCAATCACATATAGTCCTCTAAAGGCTCGACCAATCACCAGTTGTGTCTTCATCAAATGGTCCTGAAGAACACAAGAATGAGGAGTAAATAGAATGTGAGATAACATGTCATTGGCTAGCTTGTGAATAGAAACAAGGTTAAACTGAAATGCTGGGACATGAAGAACATTTGATAAGGTGAGATTGTCATTAATGCACACAGTTCCTTGGTGTAAAACTGGAACACGATTTCCATTGGGCATGGTTATGAATGAAGGAATGGAAAGAGTAGTGTAGGTTGTAAAGAAATCAAGATTAGGAGTGATGTGGTCTGTAGCTCCACTATCCAAAATCCACTTAGAATTAAGACTAACAAATAAGAAACAAGAAGCCATACCAGCAAGAAGAGCAGTAGCATCATTGATAGGATCAATGGATTTATTTTTGTCAAGAAGAGCAAGTATATCCACCATTTGCTCAGGTGTAAACGATCCAGTGACCGCAGATGCAGCCAATTTGTGGCCTGTTGGATATCCATTCACTTTCCAACATTTTTGAATGTCATGGCCTGCAATCTTGCAGTGAGAACACCAAGGGAGACCAGGGACAGGAGAGGTTGGATAACCAATCAATTTCCAACATCGATCTGCATAATGTCCCTTAACCTTGCAATGCTCACAATAAGGTCTGTTAGTAGAAGTAGATCCAGACCTAGATTCATTAGTAGCAGGAGTTCAAACTGAAGATTTGGAGGAGCTATTAGATCGATACTGAGAGTATAACGCTGAGGCATTATCATCAATAGAATGAGTATTGGAGATTGTTCTCTGACTTTCTTCTTGAAGCACAATTTTGTAGACTTCATTAAGAGAGGGACTAGGATGCAACATCAGAATGTGAGACCTTACGGAAGAGAAAGATTCATTTAAGCCAACTAAGAATTGAATGACTTGTTGATCATGAATCATTGCTAGGGCAACATCATTAGATCCACATTTACAGATCTGATTCACAACAGCAGCAATATATTCGTCCCAGATTTTCTTCAACTTAGTGAAATATGTAGTAATCGATTGATTACCTTGAGTAATAGAAGTGAGTTCTTTCTGAATCTGATAAAGAGAGGTGCGATTAGATCGACCAAACCTGATCTCCAGCTCTCGCCATATCTGTGCAGCGGAATTGCAGAACAAGAATGATTCGCCGATGTCTTTTTCCATGGAATGTAACAGCCAAGAGATGAGCATACTGTTACATTGATCCCACTTTGCTTGCATTTTGGAATCTGAGAGAGGACGACTACAAGTTCCATGAACAAATTGGAGCTTATTCTTTGCTGATAATGATACTTCGACAGACCTTTTCCAGCGAGGAAAATTGGAGATGTTGAGGAGAGTTGTGGCAAGTTTCAAAGAAGGGGCATCTGAATGATGAAGTTGGATCTGTTGCAAAAGATCTTCATCAGTGGTTGATGAATCATCATCGGTTGAGTCTGGTGTGGATGGCATGGTGAATCAAAGAAGGATCGTTCAATATCCCTCTGATACCATGTTAGAATTAACAGAAAGATGATAGAGCTTTAGAGAGAAGAGAGAGAACACTCTGTATGATGAATAATACTTGGCTTGCTTTATTATGTTCTGAACTTGTATATTTATACAATTGTGCAGGCTGTTATATCCGTAACTACTTTCTGTTACAAGCCTATATATCCAACAAAGCGGAGAGAGGATGCAGAGCATCAGAGAGGGTGGGTGGAGATAGGAGGGTGAGATGGGGTAGATCAAGTGAGGACCGAGGGATCAGCTAGCAACTGTAGGTCGGGGAGCGAGGAGTCGGAACTGCAGGGATGGCGAGGGGTCGGGTCTCACGTGCTGGGAAGAAAGAGTGGAAAAGAAAAAGAAAAAGGAAAAGAAAAGAAAAAGAAAAAGGGAGTAAGAGTTAATCCGATCTAAAAGCGTTCGGAACGGAATTTTCGAACCAGAATACATCCCCGACTTTTCCGAAAATAATAATACGAATATCTGTGAACGTATACAAAATATAAATGTACTCGGAATAAATACTTCACGCCGTAAAAACACTTTTAATAAAAATATTTAAGATAATAAAATATCGATAAAAGTCGGAAAATAAATATCGAAAACTCACCCAATAAACGGTGTGTTACATCAGATCCCCCTAAAAAGAAGTTCCGTGCCGAAACTTGATATACGTCAAACTTCTCGGTCCCTAAGGCCAAGGTATGAACTCTCAAACTAAGAAGGCTTAAACCTTCGAAGCTATACACACAATCTACTCCAACTACCACCGCAAGATATATCATGTCATAAAGCACATTCTCACACAGGACACAAACTACACATAACATCACACATGCACATAACTCAACCAAGGGAAGAACTAGGTCTAACCCGTCGATTATATCGATGCTACTAGCTCAGCGTAAACTCAACCAAATATATTATCCTCCTTCTTCTAGTTAGCCTCGTTGGTTCCTCATCTGCCACTAGACCATCATGACTGACCATCCATCTCAAGTCATGTATGTACTCCCTCGGCTGATACACATGAAACATCGGGTAAACAGTCTCTACTCTCGGCGGCCATGTCAACCGGTAAACTACTTTCTCAACTCGCGCTAAAATCTCCAAAAAGGTCCGATATATCATAACTTAACTTCCCACTTGGGTCTTTCTCAATGCAGTGTTTCCATTATTTTTCTCTTTTCTTGTCTCTAGCAAATAAGATCGAACTTTCAATTTACATTGTTGGTTGTGGTTCTTGTCAAACAAAACTTTGATGTTACGTTTCCCTAGTTCTTGTTGTAATTTCCAAGTAATGAAGGAAGTACATTACGTCAGATTGATTCTACTAACAAGACACGTATGCTATTACTTTTACATCGTTCCTCATTACTTCATTTTCATTTGTAGTAGGTTAGCCATAGGTGGTGTTACTTTGGAGAATCTCTCCACAAATCCGGTAATGACCAGCACATCCAAGAATACTTGTAACTTATTCCACGTCCTTCAGGGGTTGCCATACCGAGACAACTTGTCTTACAACTTTTCTCTTCTTCGAGAGTAGACCAAAATATCTTATCTGGGCATTAGTAAGTCCATATGGAATTACTACAACTCGTAGTGACCATGGTTTGTCCGGAATGCCGTATTTGCAATATCCCGGTCTCGAATTTTCAATTGGTGACAATCCGACCTGAAATCATTTTTAGAAGAGATTACCAACTCGTGCAAACGGTAATCGATGTACAAACGGTGATAATTTTCTCCCTTTTCGCAAACTGGTGTTCTCCATAAAAACTTCACATCAAGAGTTTAAGACATATTTCAATATAAACTTCAAATCAAGAGTTCAAGATAACTTCTGGTGTTCTGTATGGCAGTGCATTAGTTCTAATGAATCTGTATCAACAAGTCCTTGCAACTGGGCGTTCAAATGCTTCTTCGCTCATGAATCTTCACCATCCTATACGGCGCCTTGGATGTCGAAGGTGTGCCAAGCTCAACCTTAGTGGCAAAATTCAACATTCCGTCGTAGTGAAAGTCTTGGTATGTTATGAGGAAGACGTTTAGAATTTCACCAATAATTAGAATCCGTGATATCTTGGTTCGTCTTTTCTTCTCTCGCCACATAAAATAAGACCGACACAACCTTGTCTTAAAACTTGACGGTGGTCATGGTACTAATGATCTACCCCGATCTGTTGGGGTGACGTCCTTTACACAAGTGGATTGCTCCATCAGTAGCTACAATTTGACCGTCCCCTTTTGAAAGATCCTTCCTCTTGAACTTGAGAGACTTGTTCGAGTCTTCTGACTCTTGAGGCCTTTGTTAAGTAATATTTCAGCTTAATCCCCCTTTTCCACTTTGAAGAAATGGTGAAGAAATGGTGAAATACGATGCATCCGACCGTCTACCTACACTGGCTAGTCGTCAAGAACCTCCTAGCTCTACGCAAGAGGTAGACACGTTGTCACCCCCGTTATCATACACTTGGGCCAAAATATATAAAGGTCGGTGATCCTATGTCCGGTTTAGTTGTTATAACATAAACAATAAAACACACACCACCAAACACGCATCAAAACTAATACGAAGAATACGAGATAAGTAATTCCGGAGACTTACCTTGTCCCAAACGCTAACTCATGCAACACTCTCGCTTCCCTAGGGAAGAAGTCTACACCTGCTCACAACAAGATATCTATATCAACAACTCGATCAACTCAAGAAGTCTTAGACTTCTACACAAATGATCTACGCAAGATCATTTGACTCTCATTTTAAGACCGCATTCTAGAATCCCTCATTCTCACATCACACTCAGCACAAGCTAGAAGTCCTTATACTTCGAGACCCTATGATCTCGCAAGATCATAACCCATAACACGTACTAGGATAAACATGCCTAGTCCAAACAAACTCAACGGTAACAACACCATGCTAGGATAAGTCAATCCTAAGCTCCAAAAACCCACAAGATCATACAACCCCAACCTCGAGCATCAGAACACTCACAAGATCAACCATATAACTTAAAACCTTATAACAACCTCACAAGATAACAATACCACCCCAAGCTCATAACAACATCAATCCATCAAACAATATCAAAACCTTAAAGCTCACCTAAGGGTCCACAACAACTACTTGGCATTCTCACTAGGTTATGCTAGATCCAACCTAGCATGATACTAATACTAAACATAACAAGATCGAGGTAAGATCATAAGCTCTAGGAAGAGGGTACTCACGTGACGTCAAAAGACGGAAGAAGATCTATGTATGTCGATATGGATTCGTTGGCCTTAAACGGGACGCTTCCGAACCTAGCACCAAACTATGCAAATTTAGCATAACGCTAAATTTGGACATACTACATAGTATATATAAACTATAACACAAACCCTTGTAATTCAAATCCGAGTTTAAAATCTAAAAAAAAAAAAAACACTTTCTGAACAATTTATACAATTTTAGAAACTTGGTCATAATTCGCAATTAAATCTACGGGCACTAAATCCGAAATAAATCCAACAAAGGGCACAATAGTTAAATCATAAAAGTTGGGTCATAAACTATAAATAAGAAATCAGGCCAAAATCTGTAATTAATCAATGAGGGCATAATTGCGAAATCAAAACTGTGGGTCATAAATGCAAATATAAAGTAAGGTACAATATTGTAATTACACAAAAACAGTTGGGGCCCGATTAAAATAACCCAAATGGGTTTCTTCTTCATTTGCAGCCGGCGCAAGGGCGAAGAAGTGAGGATGTGAAGCGGCGGCTTTGGTTCTGCATCGGAGGGGGTCTTCCGGTGGGGGCTGCGCTGGATTTCCGGCAGGATAGGGCGACAACCCAAGGTTGCTCCAACTTGGTGGCTACCGAGAAGAGACAAAGGGAAGGAGGAACAGGTCAGTTGGCCTTCGATGGCCTCCGGCAGGGCGAGGGTAGATCTCTTGGTGGCAGGCGAGGCAAGGTGAAGGCGACGCCGGTTCTTCCCGGTGGTTGACGGCCCCGATTAGCTTCCTCAGGTGGGGAAACGAGGGTGGATCTCCGGTGTTTTTCGCACATGGACGACGAACAGGAAGAGGGGGAAGGAGAGCTCGAGGTGTGAGAGGAGGCTGCTCGTGGAGGGTGTGGTTGACAGTGCTTGTAGGGGTTCGGAAGGAGCGTGTTGTTGCGAGGCTCCCGGGAAGAAGAGGAAGGAGATAGAGATTGAGGTGAGGTTGAGTGAAGGGTTGAGAGGGTTAGCTTGCAAAGCGGAGAGAGGCTGCAGAGCATCATAGAGGGAGGGTGGAGATAGGAGGGTGAGATGAGGTAGATCAGGTGAGGACCGAGGGCTCGGCTAGCAACTGCAGTCGGGGAGCGAGAAGTCGGAACTGCAGGGATGGCTAGGGGATTGGTCTCACCGGCTGGGAAGAAAGAGGGGAGAAGAAAAGGAGAAAAGAAAATAATGGAAAAAGGAAAAGAAAAGAAAAAGAAAAAAGGATTAAGGGTGAATCCGATCCAAAAGCGTTAAGAACGGGATTTTCGAACCAAAAAACCTCCCCGACTTTTTCGAAAATAATAATACAAATATACGTGAGCATATCCAAAATATAAATATACTCGGAATAAATACATCACGCCGTAAATACACTTTTACTAAACATAATTATTAATAAAATATCGATAAAAGTCGGAAAATAAATATCGAAAACTCACCCAATAAACGGGGCGTTACAGATGATGAGTAACTCGGCACCATTCAATAGCCGGGTGTTTGTCTTGCCAAAGTCTGATGGATCGATAGTCCTAACGAGTCTTGGTATGTGCATCCGGTTTAAGGCACCTCGTAAAAATAAAAGGCTTGTTGATCTCCAAGTTTTCGGCTACTGTGCACCAATGTCATGTTCTCAAGTAAAAAATTGAAAAAAAATTATGAAGTGAAGTTTGCTAATTTTTTGTGAATGTGTTGTGAAGTTATAAAAGTTGTGGATTTTTCCTCTTTTCCGGATTCGCACCGCATATCCTATATGCATCCCACCCATAATACGTTTTTTAGCCTTATATTTGCTAAGTGCTTAAGACCTTATTGCACATGTGTTTTGACTTGGTGATTTAAATTGAATTCCTCATAATTGATTTTGATATATTGCAAGTTATGATGCATGTTGTGATTTTTTTACAAAGTGGATTTTTTCCTTTCCATGATGTAATTATTTTTTATCATATATTGATTATCATTCGCTATGAAGCATTCTTTGAGGGTGTCCATGAATAGAAGCACAAACAAAAAAAATATTGTGGTTTTTTCTTTGTTTTTTCATATTCATAATCCATATCATCTTGTATCTTGGGTTTGAACCTCGTTTGGGGACAAGCAAGAGGCAAGTATGGGGTATTTTGATGACATGAATTATTACCTATATTTAGACATGTATTTATGTAGATTTTTCCTTTATTTTTCATGCATTTACATGAATCCATGACATTTAAGTTCATATTTGCATACTTTGCTAAAAAAGATGTCTACACGGATTCTTATCTTGTTGAGTTGTTGCCTAGCTGGAAGAATGAAAACTGAAGAGAAGAAGAAGAAGAAGAACCAGTGGTGGAGGAGACTGAGTGAGAGCAAATAGTCTAGGACGGTCGGCCGACGGGGAGCGCCTGGAGACTCGCGGGAGCGCTTGGAGCGGGGCTGAGGAATTCTTTGAGGTTGTGGTCGATCGAGATCATGATGAGCGCGGTTGTATGTGGTCGATTGAAATTTTGAGTCCGGGCTTGATTGAGGTATGAGGAGCGCGGATGTGGTCGAAAGGTAACCGAGCATCTCTAGGGTTTTTTTTAATTCAAAACGACGTCGTTTTGATGGAAGGATTTTTCTAAAAAATATGCCACGGTTATTAAACAACCGGGGTGTGAGAATGTTGTAACACCATGGTTCTTCATCATAACTGTGGTATTGTCCAAAAAATCAATATTATAACCCGATTAATTCTAATAAACGGGGTCTGTAATTTTTTTTTAAAAAAATTTGATTGTACGCGGTTATACATATAACCGTGGTCCAAAAATACCCTTGATCTCGATACTTCCAAACCGCTCCAACATAAGCGAGGTTTGGAGGGTCTTTGTACTAGTGTTATAAGCAACATTGAGCAAGCAAGTGATTAAACCTTGTACAAGTACTATGAGCGGTTTGCACGGCTATGCTCAAGCTGCCCATTTCATGGATACACAAGCCAAGACTTAGGGTTCGTTTGGCATCACATGAAGAATATTTTGAGGGAATTATTATTTTCAATAATCTGTAATAATCTGATAATATATGTGTATTTGGTTACTTTTGGGGTCAATATAATTCCAAAAATAATCTGAGTATAATAACCTCCTCAATAACCCCATAAAAAAGCTCCACCAAATGGACCCCTAGTTGTGTATCTCAACAACAGGTTGTTTCCTAATGAGTGAAAAAATTGTGAACCTCGCATGCGGAAATAATATTCTCAACACAACACCAAAAACAGTCATGCCCAAACTTCAGGAGATGGTGAAAGGGTCAATAAACTTTCATAAGGTCACTCAAAGAAACGAAGTTCATGTTATCGAGTCTAGTCGGCTTACAGTCATAAACCCAAGAGAAAATATCATGGCAGTAACGCTCCAAAGCGGCAAGCAACTGAGCGTGTTACTCTAGAAGTTCAAAAGAATGACGTTGAAGGTGTGTCGGAAGAAGTTGTACCGCACCCGCGGTCAAACATAGTCGCACCCGCGGTGGCTATAGCAATGCCCCCGCCGTGTGAAGACAACGCCTGCGGGGTAGAATCTCTCAGTCTTGCTGAAGAAGATGATATTGATATTGATACTTATAGTTGAAACTATAATATAAGTCCAAAATATCTTATAAAGTTATAAAATATAACAAAAATTGATAAATTTAAAAACATTAAACTAAGTAGCAATCCAAAATATCTTATAAATAATATTTGTATTAAAATGAATTAATTAGGAAAATAGGACCCATTGAAATTCTCTTTTGCAAACTAGGCCTCTATACAAAAGGAAGAAAAAGTAGGTATGGAAACTAGAAAATAGGGATTCAATTTTGCTCACCCCCAACTTGAGGGGTGATATTACCAACCAATAGAAATGCTTCATTATCATTGTTTTTTACTTTAAAAAAAATAGAATATTAATTTTATTTAGTTTTATTAAAAATAATGATGATGAAGCATTTCTATTGGTGGGTAATATCACCCCCTCAAAGTGGAGGGTGAGCAAAATTGGATCCAGAAAATAGGGGCAATAATTTTTCTAATTGAAATGATGGTGATTAGATGTTTACTTTTGATTTTTAAGTAGAAAGTAGGTATGGAAACTAGAAAATACTGCGGATTAGATGTCAACGAATTCAATCGCATCTTATCATGCAAGAGTGCAAAGGAAATATGGGACAAACTCGTTGTCACTTACGAAGGAACAAGTCAAGTCAAGGAAACAAAGATTAGCATCTTCCTCACACAATACGAGCTATTCAAGATGAATCCAAATGAACCAGTCAAGGAAATGTTCACAAGATTCACTGAGATCGTGAACAACTTGGACTCACTAGGAAAGGTCTTCACAAATGAAGAAAAAGTTAGGAAGGTTCTTAGGAGCTTACCTAAAGCCAAGTGGGGACCAAAGATGACTGTCATCGAATAAGCTCAGAATCTCTCAACTCTTCCTCTTGATGACCTCCTTGGAAAACTCATCACACATGAAATGGTTCTTGGTGAAGAAGATGGAGAGCTCCCATCCAACACTAAGAATTTGGCATTAAAATCAAGAAAGGATGAATTAGCATCAGACGAGGAAGATAATGATGATGATGAAGAAGAAGATGCAATTGCTATGATTTCTAAGGGTCTCACGAGAATTCTCAAGATAAAGAAACAATCTACAAACAATAGAGAATATCCACGAACATCAAAACCCCGAGGTAAGTTTTTAACTCTAACAAAAAAACTAGAGTGCTGACTTGTTTTGAATGTGGTGAAGCAGATCATCTTGTGAAGGATTGTCCACAAAAGAAGAGGACCAACTTCAAAAAAAAAGATCGAAAGAAGAAAGTTATGGTAGCTTCATGGAGTGATTCAGAATCCTCAAATGAATAAGAAGACGAAAAAGAACAAGCAAACTTGTGTCTCATGGCCGATCATGAAGAAGATTCAAATCTATATGTTGACAATGTGGTAAGTACTATTATGTCTCAACCTGGATCTAACCTGAAACAATTCCTTAAAGACATTATTATATGTGACAAGGAACATAGAATAAGGATAAATTCTTTAAAAGAAAAGCTTCTTGAACAAGAAAAACAACTAAGTGAGATGTCTCTGGAAATTGAAAATCTTAACACAGAAAAGGTAGACCTTGATGACAATATCAAGGCCTTGAAATCGGAAAATGCGATTCTCAAGGGCAACCTCTCCTCTCTTCATCGAAACTATATCGATCTAGAGAAAGAGAAAGTTGATCTAACTTTGACGTGTCAAGACCAAAAAGCTGCACTTGTTAAGTTTACTCATTCAAAAGCTAATCTTGAAAGAATGATGGGTGAGCAACAGTCCCCTCTTAACAAAAATAGTATAGGTTATCATAGGAGCTTTCCTAAAAAACCAACTACCACGTTTGTCAAAGGCAAAGGAAGTATTCATATGCCTACTTGCTTTTAGTGTTGTAAAAAGGTTCATGTTAAATCTACATGTCCATATAGAAGAAATGATCCTTATATTATTAGAAAAACCTATCATTTATGTTGAAGGAAACAAGTCAAACAAATCTGGGTTCCTAAAGGTACTAGACCACCAAACATGATCGAACCTGAATATGGACCAAAATATGTCATTTGGTCGACCCGGAAAGGTTGATGTTTGCTGTTTTGCAAGATATCACCAAGGTAAAGGAGCATAAATGGATTTTAGATAGTGGTTGCTCAAGACACATGAGTGGAAAAAGCTCACTATTCTCAGATTTAAAGAAGCAATCATCTGGAACCATTACGCTTGGTGATAAAGGAAAGTGTCACATTATTGGCATTGGTAAAATATGTTATAATTCATCTAACTTCATTGATGATGTATATTTGGTTTACGGTTTGAAGTATAATCTGCTTAGTGATAACATGAATTATATACCATTATAATCATGCATATTGTAGAGGTTTACCTCAATTTACCTTGCATTTAGAGAGAACTTTTATACCTTTTATGCTTTATTCAATTATATTTCAGAAATGGAGGTCTACACGAGTTTTGGTTGAATTATAGGTAAATTGAATGGATTCGGAAGCAAAAGTAGAGCAAGAAGCATCTAAGGTCATTAAGGAAGCTAAAGGAACCTTAGAGGAATCACAAAGAGCAAAGGAGTTGTGTAAAAGAAGCATAAAGGAGAGGAAGAAAACAAGCCAAAAGACGAGCACTTTCTGTTGAAAAAAATCGTGCCATTTACTATATAAACCGGACGATTTTTATCATTAAAAATCGAACGGTTTTATGGGTAAATCGGCCTGCACGATTTTTCTTGCTTTTCGGCCCAATGGTAAAGACGACACAAAGCCCATCACTTTTGGGCTAGAGAAATGTTTTGCCAAACAGCCCATTAGCAAGAAACTATAGGTTGGAACCCTAGGAACGAAAACGAGGAGGCCGCAGCGGGAAATCTTTACACGTTAGTGAGAGATTGAGGATTCTTGGAGAAGGATTGAAGCACTTTTGCCGGGAAGTCAATCTTGATCATATTTGTGAGATTTCTTTGTTCCATCGAAGTCTTTGTGGTTTTTAAACACGATATTGAGTTAATTGAGAGATACATTGATCAGTTTTGAGATTGGTTTACAGATTTGAAGGTTATTGAGTTTTTATTCAAGATTCGGGTTTATTTGAATTATTTCACTCAATCTTTATTTTGATTTGATTTTGAAAATGGTTGGCTAAAACCATTGTGATTCTGGGGAGAATAGTTGAAGATTGAGGCTTAGATGATGATAGATTGAACTCATTCAAACATTTGGACCTTGAGAGTTTAGATTTTAGTTTTGCGATAACAGGAAAATCGACCTGTTCTTGGATAAATCGTCCGATTTATCTATGAACATCACGATTTATTCCCTTGACGAACTTTAATTAAATTAATCTTTAACCAAAGCTAATCCTTGCCTAAATCCCAACCTTGTTCAACCTTTTTAACCTCTATTTGAGTGTATGAAGAGACTTCAAACTTGATTCTACATTTAATAGATTAAGATTACAAGAATTGGGTAATAGAGAGACTCAACATCCTTTATTAAGATTCTAAGTGTGCTTTCTATTCATTACCTTGGAGAGTCATATCCTGGGGTTTTAGATAATTAGTTTGAACATAATTCTTGTCTTTAGATCTTTCTATATTGCAGCCTCAACAACCCTTATAGAGAGAATCTTTGGACTAGACAAATAGGTTTCGGAACTTCACCGTACGATACCTACCTTTGAACACATAATCTTGGCAATATAAACTCTGTCCTTATATCCATTAGAAGTGTCTTGAATCGAAAGCCGGAATCGGATACTTGAATCCTTGGAATCATTTACCCCTTTATTAATCACAAAAGCTTTTGCATTTTCGCTAGATAATTGAATTTGAATTTACTCTCACCAAATCCCTCAGTTCGACTCTGAAATTCTTACCTTACTACAGCCGATCCGTACACTGCGGGTTCGCTTTGCTTTGAGTTCTAGATATAAATTTTAAGACTTTGACGCACACACTTTCGAGCGAACAAGTTTTTGGCGCCGTTGCCGGGGACTATGTCTCAAGATGGGTTGAGGCAATCGCTTCTCCTACTAATGATGCAATGGTAGTAGTGAAGTTCTTCAATAAAACGATCTTCCCAAGGTTCGGGACTCCCCAAACCATCATTAGTGACGGAGGAACGCATTTCACAGCCCGTCGATTTGAGACTCTATTGACCAAGTATGGGGTGACCCATAAGATAGCTACACCATACCATCCGCAAACTAGCGGACAAGTTGAGATATCCAATAGAGAGATCAAAGGAATTTTAGAGAAATCTGTCTCTAAAACAAGGAAGGATTGGTCAATGAAGTTTGACGATGCATTATGGGCGTACAGGACTGCCTTTAAGACACCGATAGGTACGACTCCATATAATCTCGTTTATGGTAAATCTTGTCATCTTCCTGTAGAGCTAGAGCATAAAGCATATTGGGCTATCAAGTGGCTCAACTTTGATATGAAAGAAGCCGGAGAGAAGCGGCTTTTGGATATCAACGAGCTGGATGAGATCCGGCTAAATGCGAATGAGAACGCAAAGATCTACAAGGAAAGAACGAAGCGTTGGCATGATAAGCATATCATTCCAAAGGATCTGAAAGAAGTAGATCAAGTCCTTCTATTCAACTCAAGGCTTCGACTATTCCCATGTAAGCTTAAATCCCGTTGGATAGGACCTTATGTAATTAAACGAATTTTCCCCCATGGTGCAGTTGAAGTATGGAGTGAACAAAGCGGAAATTTCAAAGTTAATGGCCAACGGTTGAAGAAATACACACCGGAAGCTCCGGTTGAGGAGATAGCTCCATCCTCCTCCATTGAACACAAAACCATACACCGTCCAACTAAAGACGATAAATCAAGCGCTTCTTGGGAGGCAACCCATGATAGTATGACTTTTCCCTTCTTTCATCACTTAGTTAGCTTAGTTTAGTTGTTTTGTTTCTTTTATTTTTGCTTTTGTTTGTTCCTCGATGCACTCTTGGTTTATTGTGTCATTAATCACAGGAAATTAGGTCCAATTTGAGAGATCAATGAAGTAGGGGAGCATAAATTAGTTCAAATCTCAATCTTCAAGAAGCACAAGGAAGGAAATCGAGTTACACAAAGCAAATCGTTCGATTCAGGAACAGAGCAAGTCGATTTTTGACAACAGGAAAAAAAATCGACCCACCAAATCGACCCCCTCTATAAAAGTCGTCTGATTTTCTTTGAGTTCTGAGAAAATGAAAGAAAATCGTCCCGACGAAGATAAATCGTCCGATTTTCTTCCTTAAAACTCGAGCCTATATAAAGACTTAAACACTCGATTCCCTCATTCCACAAAACCTCTATTCCCGATTTCCTTCTCTTAAAAGATCCGAAAATTGCCCACCCTCTCATTTCCTCATTCCTTAATCGTTTTGAACGATTCTTGGCCCTAAACTGAAGCATTTTCGACAAGGAACAAGGATCTAGCAACAACAAGCTCGGCAATCGACTCATCCATCCGGAATTCAGGTTTTTCATTCCGAAACCTAAGTTTTTCGTTCGAATTTGATTCTTGCCTAGAAGTTGTTTGTTTGCTGCGATTGATTGAGAGGTTTGCTTAGGAGTTACTATAGGAGACTGTGTGTGGTGATAGTTTAGTCAGAACTTTACAGAATTGTGAGAATCATTGAAATCGACAGAAAAATCGACTCAACCCAGGAAAATCGTCCGATTTTTCCCAAGAACACGTCGATTTTTAGTTACAGAAATGGATGCCTTGAAGAGAATAACTAGAAATGCGGGAAAGAAGAAGGGATCTTCTTCCAAAGCCCCTCCCCCACCTCCACCACCCTCTCAAACCATTCCAAAACTTCCCCCTCCCCTATCCAAACATAAGAAAAGATATGAACGTATCTTAGATCGCCCATTCACCCCTCCCCGATACATTGTGCTAGACAACTTAGACTCTTTGTTTGTTCGAGAGGATGTGGATATGATGCTCGATAGAGTTGGGCTGAGACAGTTTGTTTTGATTAGGGAGGATGCATACACCGAGATAACCCTAGAGTTCCTTAGCACATTTGAGCATGACCCTAGAGAGAGGACGGTTTCTTTCCGCCTCATGAACCACAATCATACTATGTCTATTGATACCTTTGGGGATTTGTTTGGTTTTCCCTACTCTGATGCAGGCACATTTGCGAGAGGAGTTAGTGCTAGTGCCTTCTGGGAGACCATTTCAGTGGGAGAGTATGGTCGCGATAAGTGGAGACCCGGGAATTCGAAAGAGACTAGTATGTACAACCTCTCCTTTAAGGTAGTACATAGGATCCTTAATGAGTGCTTATTTGCACGGACGGAGACCCCACAGCAGCTCAAGGCTGACGAGCTCTTCATCTTATACTGTATGACATGCACCACCATCCCCGATATCACCTCTATGCTTGCTGACTATCTAGGAAAGATAGCCAACAAGGCAAAGGGTGAGATTTGTGCTGGAGGCCTTGTCACTCATGTGGCTAAGGCATTGGAGTTAGACTTCTCGGGTTGCACCCTAGGTGAGAGTGCCCAACCCTTAGGTTCACAGAGATTAGTTGCTAGACAGGTCTTGATTCCTCGAGGGAGAGGAACCCTTTATGTGCCCATGCCATGGGCAAAGGATCCAAAGAAGAAGCCATCCGAGATTATTTGGAAGTCCGAATACACTATTCGGAACAAGAGGAATTGGAAGGAGACATTCGAACTGATGCTTGAGGAGATATCTCCTCCTTTATATTATGATGATGATACAGGTGACACTGAGGATGAAGAGGATGATGTGGATGGAGTGCACCAGGGGAACATGCTCGAGTTCGAGAGTGACACTTATAGTGGTCACGCTACGGATGTCATGGACACCGACACTCATGGTGCAGGACCTAGCAGGACTAGTCAAGGCACTGAGGACGACATGCAGCCACCTCGCCACTCTTTTTCACATGCCCCAGGCCATGGACGAGGACGTCACCTTCCCCACCACTTTAGAGACTTAGTCTCCAGCTTCCAGAGCCTCCGCACCGACTATCACGCTCTCTACACCGACTATAGCACCTTGAACACTCAGTTCAAGGAATACCGGCAGGAGATGGACGCTCGGCACTCATCCTATGACGGCCAGATGAGAGATTTATACTACCATCAGTTCGGCCACTTCTATGATCCTAGTGCACCGATGTATCCTTATCCTCCACCTCCACCACCGACCGAGGATTGAGCTTCCACACCTTTTACATTATAAGTATTTTTCTCCATCTTATGCTTGATTTTTCACATTGGGGACAATGTGGATGTTAAGTATGGGGTGGGGGTACTTACAATATCTTTTACTTCATCTTAGCACTCTATGCACTTTGTACTACTTTTGATGATTTGACTTGTAATAACTCTTACACTACTTGCTTTCCGCTATGACATTCGCATTTGCATGCTCTTTTTCAATTACTATGAGTTTTCAAAAATTTTTTGTGCTTCTTATGATGTAAATGACCTCTATGATGAGAATTGTGATGTGGATAGGCAAAAAGATGACTTGGTTATGTTGAGATTTTAATCATAGCATGAATAAGCTTTCTTTTGTTACTTGAACACATGAATAAATAATATGATTTAGATGTTTTGATAAGAGGATGAAATAATAGTCAAAGCTATATTGCAAGTTCTTTTGTATCATATAAGAATGACGAAGGCAATTCACTTCTTCTCTCTTTTCATATCTTGTTCATGCTAGCTCCTCAATGAAATATGTGACCTTCCTTTTACCATCCGGGAATTAGGATAAGTGATTGAAAAAGGCATGTTTGATGTGGGAGGGCCAATAAAAATATGTTAAGTGAAAGTGTAGCAATTCATAAGTTTGGGGACGTTGAACATGAGGATGAGTAACTCGGCACCATTCACATAGCCCGGTGTTTATGTCTTGCCAAAGTCCGATTGAACGACAAGTCCTAACGGGATATGGTATGTGCATCAAGGGTTTGAGGCATCTCGAAATTGAGAAACGCCGATCTCCTAGGCTTCGGTTATTGTGCACCTCTATCCATACTCTCAAAAAGTAAAGTATAAAGAAAGCAAAACTTTTACATGCAAAGCATGTGCGGTGAAGTAAAGTTCTTGAAGGTATCATGTTGTTTCTCTTTCCCGGATTAGCACCACAATTGCCTAAAAGAATTCCCTCCTTTAACACGTTTCTTAGACCTTTTCTTTGATTAGAAGACCTTGAGACTTTTATGCATGTATTTAAGACTTCATGGCTTAGACTTGTTTGATTTTAATTGTCTCTATATCTTTATCATGTCCTTTATTTGTGTTTTTGAGAAAGAAAAGAGAGTTAGTCCATGTTATTGTTAACATTGATGCATGCCTTGCCTTCCTATGCCTTGAAACATCACTTTGAGAGTGATCCAATAAGAAGAAGCACTATCAAATAAAAGATTTTTGAGTTTTCATACATATATAATCCATGACATCTTATATTCTAAATCTGAGCCTTGCTTAGGGACAAGCAAGGGGCAAGTATGGGGTATTTTGATGACATGAATTATATACCATTATAATCATGCATATTGTAGAGGTTTACCTCAATTTACCTTGCATTTAGAGAGAACTTTTGTACCTTTTATGCTTTATTCAATTATATTTCGGAAATGGAGGTCTACACGAGTTTTGGTTGAATTATAGGTAAATTGAATGGATTTGGAAGCAAAAGTAGAGCAAGAAGCATCTAAGGTCATTAAGGAAGCTAAAGGAACCTTAGAGGAATCACAAAGAGCAAAGGAGTTGCATAAAAGAAGCATAAAGGAGAGGAAGAAAACAAGCCAAAAGACGAGCACTTTCTATTGAAGAAAATCGTGCCATTTACTATATAAATCGGACGATTTTTATCATTAAAAATCGAACGATTTTATGGGTAAATCGGCCTGCACAATTTTTCTTGCTTTTCGGCCCAATGGTAAAGACAACACAAAGCCCATCACTTTTGGGCTAGAGAAATGTTTTGCCAAACAGCCCATTAGCAAGAAACTATAGGTTGGAACCCTAGGAACGAAAACGAGGAGGCCGCAGTGGGAAATCTTTACACGTTAGTGAGAGATTGAGGATTCTTGGAGAAGGATTGAAGCACTTTTGCCGGGAAGTCAATCTTGATCATATTTGTGAGATTTCTTTGTTCCATCGAAGTCTTTGTGGTTTTTGAACACGATATTGAGTTAATTGAGAGATACATTGATCAATTTTGAGATTGGTTTACAGATTTGAAGGTTATTGAGTTTTTATTCAAGATTCGGGTTTATTTGAATTATTTCACTCAATCTTTATTTTGATTTGATTTTGAAAATGGTTGGCTAAAACCATTGTGATTCTGGGGAGAATAGTTGAAGATCGAGGCTTAGATGATGATAGATTGAACTCATTCAAACATTTGGACCTTGAGAGTTTAGATTTTAGTTTTGCGATAACAGGAAAATCGACCTGTTCTTGGATAAATCGTCCGATTTATCTATGAACAGCACGGTTTATTCCCTTGACGAACTTTAATTGAATTAATCTTTAACCAAAGCTAATCCTTGCCTAAATCCCAACCTTGTTTAACCTTTTTAACCTCTATTTGAGTGTATGAAGAGACTTCAAACTTGATTCTACATTTAATAGATTAAGATTACAAGATTTGGGTAATAGAGAAACTCAACATCCTTTATTAAGATTCTAAATGTGCTTTCTATTAGTTACCTTGGAGAGTCATATCCTGGGGTTTTAAATAGTTAGTTTGAACATAATTTTTGTCTTTAGATCTTTCTATATTGCAGCCTCAACAACCCTTATAGAGAGAATCTTTGGACTAGACAAATAGGTTTCGAAACTTCACCGTACGATACCTACCTTTGAACACATAATCTTGGCAATATAAACTCTGTCCTTATATCCATTAGAAGTGTCTTGAATCGAAAACCGAAATCGGATACTTGAATCCTTGGAATCATTTACCCCTTTATTAATCACAAAAGCTTTTGCATTTTCGCTAGATAATTGAATTTGAATTTACTCTCACCAAATCCCTGAGTTCGACTCTGGAATTCTTACCTTACTACAGCCGATCCGTACACTGCGGGTTCGCTTTGCTTTGAGTTCTAGATATAAATTTTAAGACTTTGACGCACACACTTTCGAGCGAACACTTAGCATCTCTCAAATATGTGATAAAGGCAACAAATTATTCTTTGATTCAGAAAAATGTGAAGTTCAAGACAAAAAGACGGGTGAAGTTGTGCTTACTACTCCTAGATGTAACAATGTTTATTCTATGAGTACTAACCAAGTTTCAGGAACTATGCTAAAATGTCTAAAGGCCTTGACTGATGATTTAAGGTTTTGGCATAGAAGACTTGGTCACGTAAGCATGCACACACGGTAGAAGCTACTTACAAAAGATTTGGTACGTGGTTTGCCAAACCTAAATTTCAAGGTAGATGAACTATGTAAAGCTTGTACACAAGGTAAACAAACAAGAATTTCATTCAAACCTAAGAAAGTTATAAGTTCTTCTCGACTCATTGAACTCTTACATGGATCTTTGTGGACCTATGTGTGTCAAATCTCCCAGAGGCAAGCATTACATCCATGTTATTGTGGATGATTTCTCTCGTTTCACATGGATCTCTTTCCTACGAGAAAAATCTGAAGCATTATTTGAGTTTTCAAAATTATGTAAGGAGTTGCAAACTTTGAAAAACCTACTAATTGTTTCTATAAGAAGTGATCATGGTAGAGAATTTGATCAACTAAAGTTTGATCTGTTTTGTGCAAAATATGGTATTTCACATAACTTTTCTGCTCCTAGAACTCCTCAACATAATGGAGTTGTGGAACGTAAGAACCGCACTCTTGAGGATATGTCTAGGACTATGCTTTTAGAACATAGTTTGCCAAAACGGTTTTGGGCTGAAGCAGTAAACACTGCAAATTACATTTTGAATAAATGTTTAATTCGTCCTATTTTGAAAAAGACTCCTTATGAACTCTTTAAAGGAAGGAAACCAAATATTTCATATTTCAAACTCTTTGGATGTACTTGTTTTGTTCATAACAATGGCAAAGATAACCTTGGGAAATTTGACGCACGTCGTGATAAAACTATATTCATTGGATATGCTTCAAATAGAAAAGCTTATCGTGTTTATAACAAACGTACCAAAATTGTTGAGGAAAGTATCCATGTTATTTTTTATGAAAGCAATGATGGTACTTTGAGTGGAAGTTTTACAAATCTAAATCTGAATCAACGAGAAGATCATAATTCGGATGAAGATGAAGATCCTAAAGATCAATAAAAGAATATGCAAGAAAAGATTCAAGATACCGAAGAAAACGCTCAAGACCTTAAAACACATCTTCAAGACCTTGAAACAGAAAACTACGATGTCAGAACTCCGTTTTAAGGGCTTGAAACTCAACTTCAAGGTCTTGAGATAGGATCCAAGGGCAATATATCAACGGTACCTGAATCTAGTCAAGCATATGAGGCTCAAATTTCAGGATCTGCTCCATTTTACAAACGAAGAAAATTTCAACACTCTTCATACCATCCCCAAGAGAATGTGATCTCAGATCCAAACGCAGGAGTTCAAACTCGATCTAAAAGTGAACAATCTATGTGCTTTCTCCGCATTCATGTCTCTTATCGAGCTAAAGAATTATGTTCAAGCTCTTCAAGAACCCGATTAGATCATTGCCATGCAAAACGAACTAAATGAGTTCGAGAGAAACAAGGTTTGGACTCTTACTTCAAGACCAAAGCACCAATCCGTCATTGGCACAAAATAGGTCTTTCGAAATAAGTTGGATGAAAGTGGCAAAGTCATACGAAATAAAGCACGACTTGTAGCACAAGGCTATAACCAAGAAGAATGTATTGATTATGAGGAGACTTTTGCTCCGGTTGCCAGGTTACAAGCCATACGTATGCTACTTGCATTTGCATCTTTGATGAGCATAAAACTTTTTCAAATGGATGTAAAATGTGTTTTTCTAAACGGTTTCTTGGAAGAAGAAGTCTACGTTGCTCAACCTCTTGGTTTTGAAAATGATGAATTTCCAAATCACATTTTTAAATTGGACAAAGCTCTTTATGGTCTTAAGCAAGCTCCTCGAGCTTGGTATGAAAGATTGTCCAAATATCTTCTTGAAAACAAATTTAAAAGAGGTTTCATTGATAAAACTTTATTTATCAAAACGAGAGGCAACGATATATTAGTAGTACAAATCTATGTTGATGATATGTTATTCGGTGCTACTAATAATTCCCTTTGCAAGGAATTTTCAGATATTATGTGCAGATAATTTGAAATGAGCTTAATGGGTGAGCTAAATTTCTTTCTTGGACTTCAAGTTACACAAGCAAAGAAAGGAATTTTTCTCAATCAAAGCAAGTATACTAAGGACTTGCTTAAGAAGTACAAGATGGATTAATTAAGGTCGCAAAGACTCCTATGAGTTCAACACTTTCTCTTGACCATGACAAAGATGGCAAGAGTGTAGTACAAAAGGAGTATTGAGGTATGATCGGTTCATTGTTGTATTTAACTGCTAGTCGACCTGACAATATGTTTAGCGTGTGCATGTGCGCAAGATTTCAAGCTGATCCTAGAGTCACACTTTATAGCTGTGAAAAGAATTTTTCGGTATCTCAATGGCACTAAGGATCTAGGGTGATGGTACCCACGTCAAAGCTCGTTTCACCTTGTTGGCTATTCAAATGCAGACTTTGCAGGTTATAAGGTCGATAGAAAAAGCACTTCTGGATGTTACCAATTCTTAGGGTCATCCCTAATTAGTTGGCACTCCAAGAAGCAAAATTATGTCGCCCTATCCACAGCCGAAGCTGAATATATAGCTGCGGGAGCCTGTTGTGCACAAATTCTATGGATTGCTTAACAACTTCGTGATCTTGGCTTTGATTTGAAAGGTATTCCTATAAAATGTGATAATACTAGTGTTATTTCTATAACCAAAAATCATGTGCAGCATTCAAGGACTAAGCATATTGATGTAAGACATCACTTCATACGTGATCATGTTGAGAAAGGTGATGTTTCAATCTCTTTTACATCTACTAACTTGCAGCTTGCAGATATTTTTACCAAGCCTCTTCCCGAGGAGCAATTTAATTTTATTAGATTAGAGCTTGGTATGTTGAGCAAGGAAGCATTAACGTAGGGGGAGTAAATCATTTTATTTTTTTCCTACGTATGCAGCCCAATTATTGTTTTCAAGGGCCTTGAAAGACAATTCAAGGGCCTTGAAACACGTTTCAAGGGTAAATTAAGAAATACGGATCATTTAGGAATTCATATCTTTTAGATATTCAAATTCCTGAACAAATTTTAAGAGTTTTCTTTAAAAGAGATTTCAAAAGGCTTTATTTTCAGATTCAAAGAATTTTTAAAAGTGGTTACCAAAATTTATGGAAAGAATTTTAATCAACAATGATTCTCCCAAGATTTTGAGTTTCTCAATATCTTAGTGATCTTACGTTGATGTGACTTCTTCCCTTAAATACCACTTCTCTTCTTTCTTTATCTCTTCCATTCATATTCTCTTTGCAAACTTTGTGCTTTACTCTTTCAATTTTCACAAACCCGCTTCCTCTTTCTCTAAAAATATTTCATGGCATCCAAGAGATCTTCAGTTGATGATGCTACATCATCGGCCCCCAAGCGACAGAGAGTAGTCCAGATCAACTCCGACTCAGACTCTAACTCAAGCTCAAGGTCAGATTCAAGCTCCAGTGCCCCAGTTTATATGGATGATGCTGAAATTTTTGCCAAGACGGGCCTTCCCTCACACTGGTTTGGAAGTCAATCAGTCGTCAAGAAATGGCTTACTGAGTTCGACGAACGACATGAATGCATGTGTGAATTAGTCGATAGAGAACTATTCACATGCTTTTCTTTACCAGGGCTTGAAGTGCTTCAATCAAGCTCTATCTAGATACTTCTCAACCCAGGAGAGGTATCCTTCCCCAGATTAACCAAGTTGTTCTACATCAACTTAACCGCCCGAAGAAAGGGGAGAATGGATTTTGGACTCGGTTGTCAAAGGTAAGAAAATCACCATTACCTTTGAGATTATTGCTGATATTTTTGGTCTTCCTCGTTATGATGTCTTTGATCATCCTACCCCCGCTAGAACCATTCCATTGGCCAAAGAACAGTTTCTTCTACCCAATGCCTTACCACAACCTATTACTACTTGTCTAACCCTTGAAGTCAGAATTGTTTGTGCTATTTTGGTTAGATGTGTGGTACCAAGGATTAACAAAAAAGATGTGTTGATAAATGCATTACTTACGTTTGTGTATCTTGTGCTGAATGGGCTAAAATTTAATCTTCTAAAATTTATCATGTGTCATATGGTGAATGTTATAAATTCTCCTAGTGATTGTCACCTGCCATATGGAAATTTGCTTCCAAAAATCTTTCAACACTTTTCGATTGATTATTCTGATGAGGAGCAACATCTTGTGTGTGGAGAATTGGATGAGAAATTCTTTGACATTATAGGGATTAAGAGAACAAAGGTTGACTATAGAACAGTATGGGTTCTAAAGAAGCAACCAGCATGGAATTATACCACGGTACAACGTCTGAAAGCTGTAGAAAGAGGATTGGACTCTCTAAGAACTGATCTTGTTTTCTTCCGATCAACAGTGACTGGCCGGCTGGACGAAACACAAGATTTACTGGGTATTCTAAATCAGAAAATGAATCAAATGTTTCATGTCAACGCTCTTTCTCTTACAGCCGCCAACAACATCAAGCCCTTAACAAAAGAAGATGGACAAGCTACCACAAAGGATGTTGAACAGGTCATGACACAATGCCATAAGATTGTTAAAGATCGTCCTATTCGCCAACCATCGTTTGAGGATCCAAACATTCTGAATATTGAATAATTTGGAGTAGTCAAGAAATATGACAAGTATTCTGATCAGAGGCGAACAGACCTTTCTCGCAAAGAACTTGACCTCGTACATGCTCAAAATCGTTGGAGGAAAATGTGTTTGAAGGACCATTTTGGGAAAGGAAGTATAACACCCCAAATCCACGGGACTTGGAGTGTCACATTGGGCTAGGATCTCACAATGGATCCTGACCCTAGCCTAACAACAACTTCACTAGATCTTACAACAAGGCACATGTAGATTAACCAAATACATAAAAGTTGTATATGATACATCAAAAGAGTTTACAAACTCAAAGCCGAGTACAAAACATTAAACCACAACATCTGATACAAAAGATCCCATATCCCGCGCATCCTAATGTACAAAAGTCCTCGGCTGGCCACACCATCTGTCTCACCCTGCAATCTTCCTAACCTGCAGATCATCTACAACACGGTATGAAACCATTAGCTACAACAATGAAAAGCATGAAAGTAATAGCACAACCACACATCAACATCTCATACATGCAATGCCACACACATTCATTTATTATCTTTCATTACGTTATTCCATTACTAATTCAACTTCTTTTGTAACACGAGGAACCTAAAGAACCTCGTCTCTTTCCCCGTTAACACAGGGGTTTGCATTGGGGGTGATCGTCACTCGTCCCCCCCTGTGTTATTGGCTTTCAGGAACCTCCTCCTAACCAGCAGGCGGAGACCGGTGATTACCGCCCGTTATAATACACTTGGGCCAAATAAATGTAATAAATGGTCATCCTAGTCCGGTTTAGGTTATAAATACACAATCATATGAACACACACAACCATCACAATCATACAATCCACAACTGCACGCTAAGTAAGTCCTATGGACTCACCTGATATACTCGTAACCTGTACCACGTCACAACTTCCCCTTGGGGAAGTAATCAACGCCTGCAATAGCAAGGCACACACAATCACATACTGCAAAGGTTAGGAGACTCGTCTCACTAACCACAACCAACCTATATCTCAAATCTAAACCTCAGATCCTCAACACAGTCATAAATGTCTAAGGCATATCCTCAACATAACATCTCATCATACTCGTACACATACTAAACCTTAAAGCCATAACCGATATCCATAACATCATCATGATCCTCAACTCATTCTGACACCTAGCATGCATCTAATCAGTAGTCCTCAATCTCAAATTTAATCCTAATTTAATTAATTAACCTTTAATTAGTTAATTAAATTTCACTAGAATAACGTTTTGCCCGCAGGCCGTTTCTAAACCCACCTGTCATCAGATTTCATCAAACAAACAACCCATAAACACCAGAATAATATAATGATCATAATGGAATTTCTAATTATCCATTTTGAAAAGCCTAAGGTCAATTTAGGCCAAATCGCAGTACGGAAAATGAATAAATTCATAACTTATTCGTTACTAACCCGATTGACGATCTGAAAGAAGATTCGGAATCACAACGATGCAGGCAACGCATGTACAACATCAAATTCACCGGAATCTGAGCGACAGAACTGTCCTTGTGACATATATGCTCGACCAGGTCTTCATCTGCTCAGAAATGCAAAAACTTGGTACCGATATGAAGAGAATGAAGAGAGGAATCCAGAATCTCAAACGGAATTGAAATCGGATTAGAAACGGAGAGTAGATATAAGTTTGAAGTTTGAGAGAAATCAGAGCTTTTACGAGGAAACGTGAAAGGAAATGAATTAATAAACGATTTTCCGCTATTTATAGTGAAGTCGATAATTATCCTTTAGCGAAGTCCATATTATCCTTTAACCGATCCAATGGCGGGTTGAACCCCCTTCTCCAAACTTCTCGAAATTGGAACAATAAATCTTGAATATTGAGGGGATAATTAATCCACAATTGCCTCGGAAAACGTGTATTCCTAAGCCGTCTTTCTTAGCCTGTAAGAAACGAAATAGCGACTCTTTTGGCCGTTTTGCCTTTTCATGTTATTTCATATCTAGGACATGTCCGATATCCTGATCATTTCTCTCAACTGCATTTTTATTAATTGGAGCTCCCAAATGTTCCAAATAATACCGGAGGGTAACAATAATTACCCGGGGGAAAAAGTGAAAGTTTTACCATAAGCCCAAAATTACGCCAGGAACATAACGGTGAGACTTATACTCAACACTTACGCAATCTTCGCGAGTTATATGTCAATTACTATCACTGATTAAGTTAATCAACATTAATTACAATTCGGAAATCCTAGCTATTACTGGAAGCTCGTCCAGGTGGTATCAAGAATGAAGTTCTCAGGATGTCCATGACTATCAAGGCCCTTGATTTTGATATCAAAGGCTTGTTTTTTGAAAACTTGATTGGTTTTGTGATTTTGTGGAAACACTCTTTTCTTTGGGTTGTAATACTTTAAAACTCCCGTGCTTTAACTATTTTTCTTCCTTGTTGAAAGACAAAGGGGGAGAAATAAATGTGTGATCTGACATTTTCTCGATATTCTGCATTTTGCATTTTAAGTTTGATATTCATATATGCATCGCTAACTTAATTTACAATGCAGGTACGAAAACATTTGTGTTGTCTTCCATCAAGGGGGAGGTTGAAAACTCCACCTTGATTATAAAGTTGTACAGGTGTTGATGATGGAAGACTTAAACACAAATGAAGTAGTTTTATACACTAACAATTTATTGATTATATATCGAGTTGCTTGATTTGGTTTGGTGGTTTGGATTAAATAAAGTGCAGGTTTTGCAAGACACTTCAAAGGACCTTGGAAAACCCTGAAAGACAAGGAGTTTAGAGTGCTCAAACGACGAAGGCCTTAAAATGAATTCCAAGGGAACAAAGAAGTCAAGGCCGCACACTAAGAAGAATTCAAATTACTAAGAAGATCTTCTACGAGAGATTTGCTCAAACAAGAAGATATGATCAAGCGAAGATCTCAACCGGCCAATAAAGATTTAACACAGATCCTCATTCGAAAAGCACGAAGATTCTCTCCTCTGGAATTTGATATTGTTACAACAAATACGAGAAGATTAAGGAGCGAGAGATCAACGTGTTCTCAAGAGATGAAGATCCACAACGTCTATCTCATCTTAACCAAGAAGCAATCTTCATGGAGAAGAAGAATGATCTTCACACGGTCATCTTTCCAACGGCTAGAAGACCTCTCCATAGAAGGCTATAAATGAAGATGACGATTGAAGAACAAGGATACAAGCTTACACGGAAACATCAATAGTCTTCAAGCGATCCAAAACATCTTCATTCGATAAATAGTTTTTCTTTCTCTCTTTCTCTAAAAAGCTTTATCCCCTAGAGAGAGACAAAACGCGAGAGCTCCATTGGCATATCTAAAGAGTGTTATACTCGAGTGTGTGTTACTCTGCGAAGTTACTAGGCTATTATAGCAAGGAGAAGAGTTGGAGCTAGATTGTAGCATTGACTACAGTGAGAGAAGAAGGGGATTTCTTCTAATTTGTATCTAGGAAACTTTGAAGCTGATAATAGATAGTTAGATCCTAAGGCTATACCTTGGGACAGAGAGTAGGCTATTTAGAGCCGAACTTCGTAAACATATCCTCGTGCCGATATTTTACATTCCGCATTATATCTTGCTTTATTGTGACTTAACATTGTTTTGCAGGAGTACAAAGTCAAGGCCCTTGAAAGTTGTTTCAAAGCCCTTGAAATCAAAGTATCACAAAGAGCTCAGATCGACATCAAGGCCCTTGAAATTGGTTTCAAGGCCTTGAGATTGGTTTTGCGAAAAGTTCGCATACTCTATTAAACTCCCCTTCTAGAGTATCTTTTATCTTTTTTATTCACCCACCGGTTCTTAAAAGAACATATGTCTTTCTCTCCAAGAAATCTCCACAATCTTTCTCAATCCAAAAATCACAAGTATTGTAGCCATCTTCTATGAGGCATGCCTTAAATTTAGGATTTCGGTAGCATGGGCCACTCCCTACGGACTGCACAAGTAACGGGTTGCGTCATGGGCCAAAAATAGTTGAATCATGCCCGTGCCTGGGATGAACCCAAACCCGCGGTTTGTGGTTCTTGTTGGGGTCACGGGTTCACTTCTGCATGCGTTCTCCTTAGCTCCTTGCTTGCTCCTTAGGTGGTACTCCTAGATTCCTTTTGTGCTCTATTATGTTCCGCGTCGAGGTTCAATCCTCATATGTGTCATTCCGCTCCAAAATTTTCCCAATTGCTTGGAAATGCAACAAGAATCTGTGTAGACATCTATTCTAGAATAATATGCAAAATTAAGCTTAAATGTCCTTGATTCATGTCTATGCATGCAAAAAAAGGAAAAATATCTAAATGCACGTCTACATTAAGCTCATAATTCATGTTATCATCCTTCTATGGTCCTTCCTCAGTAGCCAACAATGTCACTAAAGAAGACCTAGGTATGAGTGAGGTCTCTTTAAGTGCACATGTTGTCAATAAGCTAGCAACTTCCTCATGGATGACCTTTACTCTTGTTCTAGTGATAGCTCCTTCCATGGTGGAACTCAAAGATGATGTGGTTGTATTCTCCTTTAATCCCTTGACCCTTTATCTAGTGGTTGGTCCTTGAGGTGGTGTTGGGGATGGTCCTTCAGCAGACTTTTTATTTGTTCCTCATCTTCTCTTTCGGAGATGTGCTTTTATTCACGTTCAAACCAATTCAACTTACCACCATGAAAATATCTTCCATATGAATAATACATTACAAACTCGCACATTAACTCTTGCGAACATTCACACTTATTTGAGGGAAAATCCCATACTTGATTTCTTCATTCTCTTCTTCCATCACAACCCTGAATAGGATTAAATAAGGTTGTACACGGCTATGAGGCATTTTTTAGGGGATGAAATAAGGGAAAATAAAGGCAAGAAGTAGATAATAGAAGGAAAACGTATATAAGGGTGGAAAGGTTACATAGACTTATCAAAGAGAGCTTCAATCATTTAAATATGTAGCATATATGATCAAATGAACATGTAGTTTTGAAAGAGAGTCAGTCACACAAGTTCTAGAAGAAACTAAACATGTAGGAGATCATACAATAATAAGAAAGAAAGGTGATAGCATGAATTATAGTCTATATTTTGGGGTTTGTTTGGACGTTTTATCTTTCATAATCTGCATGTTTGTATGTACATTATGTGATTTTACTACCATTTCATCTACCTTTGCGAGAATCGAGGTCTACACCTAGTTTCGTTGTAATTGCAGGTAATATGGTACGTATTGCATCAAAAAGGAGCAAAAGGAGTCAAGAGTCATTTGGAGCTACATTCAGGAAGCACAACCATGGATTAAAGATTTACTTTGGACCAGTTTTGAGAGATTCTACATTCAGTTATGAGTCACCTCGGTTGACCAGAGATTCATCTCGACCGAGGCGATCCAGAGACGCCGACTCGACCGAGGCGAACACCTAGGACGCGGCGAGAATATTTTATTCTTGGCTGAGATCTTTTAAAATTGGAAAGTGATCTTATATTTTTGGGCTGAGCTTCTAGAAGGAAGGAGATATGCAGAATCATATATTTTACCTATATTTATGGGATAATATCTTCTTAAGATTTATTATTTTTGGAGGGTTATTTTTCCTATAAAAAGGGTTGGATTTTCCACAAATCCGACACGCCGCATACGTCGACGGCCGCTTACAGTTAGAAGATCCCGCATACGACGCAGCACATCCGCTATCAGCGCAGCAGCCGCATCCTACTCCAATTTGGGAGATTCGAAGAACCTTTTTGAAGGTCGAAGGAAGATTGAAGACTATAGCTTATTAGCTTTTTGGAGGGTTTTGTAAGATTGTCTTCAATTCTTTTCCTTGTTGTCTTGTCTTATTGGATCATTATCCAAGGAACGATTTTTGTGTGATATTTGATTCAGTTATTGAAGTGTTTTCATTAAATTCTTCTTTGTTCAAATATTCACCTTCTTCCCATATATTTAATACTTTCATTATGATGATGAGTGGCTAATTTCCTTGTGTGATTCTAGGGTGATTGGCTGAAGGTTGTGGGAAAAACAATGATAGAATGATCTTGATCACAGTAGGATCCTGAAAGTTCGAGTCTTTAACCTTAACCCTAAGCATCTCGTTCAGTCGATGAACATCTCGGCCGGGGTGGAAACTGGCTGACCGAGGTGGCTTATCCGATCCTTAACTGAGAGTTAATGTGTTAGAGTTTGCCAAATCCTATTCTTATTATACCTTTCTGGTTCAAAGCAAGCTTAGGATGAGACTTACCCGGTAATTCCTTAGTTTGTATACTAACGATCATAAGTGTAGATAATAAAGGCTTGTCCTTTATTGGGGTTTGAGTGTGCTTCCATCCCATCTTTGTGAGTTAGCCTGAGACTTACCCGGTAAAGGTTGATTCTATTCCCTTAGATGGTGTGTTAGTTTGAGGCAATAGTTCTTTATCTTAATTCCTTGAGACTTACCCGGTAATAGGAGTTACGGTTTGGGATTAGTGTGTAGTGAGACTTACCCGGTGATCTACTCCACTTTAGAAACACCTTCCCCATGCAAAAATCTCAGCTTTGTCCGCTTATCTATAGATCTTGAGTTGGAACCACAACTAGATGCTTTAATCCCTAGAATTGCATGTTTGCTTATTTGACATCTTATTCATCTTTGATTGTATACTTGCTCTTGTGGTTAGCATTAACACTAGCATACCGTATTGGACTTTGTTTCACTAAGTCCCTGTGATCGACCCCTGGAATTTTCTTGCTTTTACTACGATTGACCCGTACACTGCGGGTTCGCATCCTTGTTTTAAGCTTAAGTCTAGGGTTATAAATTTAAAGCTTGCACACACCGTTTGGAGCGAACAAGTTTTTGGCGCCGTTGCCGGGGACTTGGTCTAGACCTAGCCGGTTACGGTTTGCTTTCGGGGCACTTGCCCCTGTTGCTACTAACTACTCTTTCTATGAGTTTTGTAGTTTTCAGGATTTCTGATGGCTATGTTTGATCCAGCCTGGATAGCAAGACAAAGTGCTAGGGCGGACCATTATGAATACTTGGAGGAGAAGTACTCCTTCTATTGGTTCAACAATGAATGGGAAAGAGAAGAGGCCATTCAACATGAACTTGCGATATGGGATGAGAAGAATGTCCCTAAAAACATTTATGAGCAACCTTTCGAAGACTCTCTCGAATCAAGATTGGAGAAGTTGATGAAGAAGGTGGAGGAGCTCAAGGAAAGCACCATATCCTATGCTAAGCCGGAAGAGGAGCATAAGGAAGTGTTGCACGTTCCAAGCATTCCTCTGGTCAGACCGGAAGCTTCTCCTGAAGTTTTTGTGGAAGAGGAGGATGTGGAGGATCTCGATCCGACTGTTGAGACCTCGGCCGAGGTGGAAGAAATTTCGGCCGAGATGGAAGAAGAATCTGCAAAATCAGAAGTGGAAGATGCAGAGAACCTTGACCAAATTACTGAGATTGTGGTCAAGGTGGAAGAAAGACCAGCAGAACTAAGAGAGATTTCGTGGGTGGATTATCAACCCAACACGAAACTTGTCTCAAGCTTTGGAGAACTTTACAAGGTACATTCTCTTACTCCATTCGAATTCCCTATTAAAATTTCTGAATTTTTCAGGAAAGCACCGGAGAGTTGGAGGTCTCTTCCGAAAGAACCTCCTAAGATCAAGATGAAATCTCTCTTGAAATTGTTGGAGGAAGATGCTCCTTGGATTATAAGGAGTGAAGTTAACAAGCGCTTCACCGCTAAGGCAACGAAGTGTTATTTGTTCAAGTATGGGGTCCCTCGCATGCTCAGGACCCTGTACCATCCCCAAGCTATAGATGGGGAAGCTGCTATGATTCTCGAGAAACTATTTTCTCGATCAAGGAAAGAATGGGACGCAAGGCTAGATTATGTCCCATTGAAGTGCAGGAAGTCTAGAAGGATTCCGGTGAGAATCAAACCGTATAAGCTTGTACGTGGGAGATCTTACCATTTGCCGGTGAAATTAGGAACCGGAACCTTTTTGGAAGAATTTTATGATGGATGTGATGAGCACTCCATGGTGTTCAAGGTACATTGAGTAATTCTATGGAGAAGGGTCCAGCTAGCGACCTTAAACCAAGCGCTTCTTGGGAGGCAACCCAAGGTATTGCTTTCTTCTCCCTTTTCTAGTTTAGTTTAGATAGTTGCTTTTGCTTTGCTTTGTTTTGTTTTCCTCTAGACAACAACCAGGTATTCCAAAAGGAAGGATCACTAGTTCAGGAGCTACACTGGAAGAACAAAATTTCGAGAAGTTGAGGAAACAAGCTTTACTGAGATACATCTCGGATACTGTCAGAACACCTCGACCGATATGTGCTTCGCCAACCGAGATGGTCTTATCTGGGAGCTGTTTCTTACTTCTTCATGCAGTTTAGCTATGTTCGGTGAGTATCCTGTCCTTAGACTTATTCTGACCCACTGGGACAGTGTGTCCCAAGTATGGGGTGTTTGTACTTATTTGACTACTTGACGTTATTTGACTACTTTTGATGTATGACATTATATTTATCGGATATTTTCGTATTTATGCTTCATTGCCTTTATATGATTATCTGACATTACATGCATACCTACAGGTTATTTGATTGAGAAAAACGTCGAAACCGAAAAAAAAAATGTTTTTAAAAAATTTTTGACCTCGACCGGGTCAGTATTGGCCAAACGAGGCATTTCACCTCGGTTGAACCAAGAACACCTCGACCGAGGTGCGTAACAGAAAGTTTTCGAAAACGATTTTGTGCTATTTATCTGGATATGATCTCAGTGAAGATTCTGTTTACCTACTGGTTTTAAATTCTTTATGTGTTTGAAAGGTTTTATAATATGTTTAAGTTGCTAAATGCTTTGTTTGAAATTATTGGCATGTTTAATATTTTGTTTTTATCCAAATTATGTTGAATTTGAAGGTTGACACCGCAGCATAAGTTCTCTCACATTCATCTTGGAAAGACCAAGGCATTTCATTCTTCTTCTTCTTCTTCTTGATCATGCTTAGCCCCTCATATACATTTTGCCTCCCTTACCTATCCGGGAATTTGGAAGCAAGCGAAGTGGTGAAAGCAAGTTAAAGTTGAAGATGGCTGAAAGTGAAAGTATTAGAATGCAATTCTAGGTTTGGGGAAGTCAATCATGAAGATGAGTAACTCGGCACCATTCACATAGCCGGGTGTTTGTGTCTTGCCAAAGTCGGATTGAGCGATATTCCTAACGGGTCATGGTATGTGCATCAAGGGTTTGATGCATCTCAAGAAATTGATGATTGCGGATTTCCTAGGCTTCGGTTATTGTGCACCTCTATCCATGCATCCCAAAAAGTAAAGTTAAAAGAAAAAAAGTGTAAGATAAGCAAAGCTTATTGGTGGAAGATATTGCAAGTCAAAGTGAAAGTGAAGTTCATCCTTTTCCCGGATTCTAGCACCACATTACCTTACATACATCACTACCCTTCACGTTTCTTGACCTTTCTTTTGGGAAGCCCTTGAGACCTTGAGCTTGTTGATTGACTTAGCGGTTTAAACTGGATTATACATGATTAATTTTGATAATTATGATTTATTATGCATTCTATGATTTTATGCAAAGATGAACAACTTTCCTATATTTATAAAATGTTTTGATCATATTGAGTTTTTAATTCCAGGAAGTATTCTCTTAGAGTGATCTATGATAGTTTCACACCATAAAATATTTTTGAAAGACTTTTCACTGATTTTCTTGACTTATAATCCATTCTATCTTGATTTCTATATGAGGAACTTGCTTAGGGACAAGCAAGGGTTAAGTATGGGGTATTTTGATAGCATGAATTATAGTCTATATTTTGGGGTTTGTTTGGACGTTTTATCTTTCATAATCTGCATGTTTGTATGTACATTATGTGATTTTACTACCATTTCATCTACCTTTGCGAGAATCGAGGTCTACACCTAGTTTCGTTGTAATTGCAGGTAATATGGTACGTATTGCATCAAAAAGGAGCAAAAGGAGTCAAGAGTCATTTGGAGCTACATTCAGGAAGCACAACCATGGATTAAAGATTTACTTTGGACCAGTTTTGAGAGATTCTACATTCAGTTATGAGTCACCTCGGTTGACCAGAGATTCATCTCGACCGAGGCGATCCAGAGACGCCGACTCGACCGAGGCGAACACCTAGGACGCGGCGAGAATATTTTATTCTTGGCTGAGATCTTTTAAAATTGGAAAGTGATCTTATATTTTTGGGCTGAGCTTCTAGAAGGAAGGAGATATGCAGAATCATATATTTTACCTATATTTATGGGATAATATCTTCTTAAGATTTATTATTTTTGGAGGGTTATTTTTCCTATAAAAAGGGTTGGATTTTCCACAAATCCGACACGCCGCATACGTCGACGGCCGCTTACAGTTAGAAGATCCCGCATACGACGCAGCACATCCGCTATCAGCGCAGCAGCCGCATCCTACTCCAATTTGGGAGATTCGAAGAACCTTTTTGAAGGTCGAAGGAAGATTGAAGACTATAGCTTATTAGCTTTTTGGAGGGTTTTGTAAGATTGTCTTCAATTCTTTTCCTTGTTGTCTTGTCTTATTGGATCATTATCCAAGGAACGATTTTTGTGTGATATTTGATTCAGTTATTGAAGTGTTTTCATTAAATTCTTCTTTGTTCAAATATTCACCTTCTTCCCATATATTTAATACTTTCATTATGATGATGAGTGGCTAATTTCCTTGTGTGATTCTAGGGTGATTGGCTGAAGGTTGTGGGAAAAACAATGATAGAATGATCTTGATCACAGTAGGATCCTGAAAGTTCGAGTCTTTAACCTTAACCCTAAGCATCTCGTTCAGTCGATGAACATCTCGGCCGGGGTGGAAACTGGCTGACCGAGGTGGCTTATCCGATCCTTAACTGAGAGTTAATGTGTTAGAGTTTGCCAAATCCTATTCTTATTATACCTTTCTGGTTCAAAGCAAGCTTAGGATGAGACTTACCCGGTAATTCCTTAGTTTGTATACTAACGATCATAAGTGTAGATAATAAAGGCTTGTCCTTTATTGGGGTTTGAGTGTGCTTCCATCCCATCTTTGTGAGTTAGCCTGAGACTTACCCGGTAATAGGAGTTACGGTTTGGGATTAGTGTGTAGTGAGACTTACCCGGTGATCTACTCCACTTTAGAAACACCTTCCCCATGCAAAAATCTCAGCTTTGTCCGCTTATCTATAGATCTTGAGTTGGAACCACAACTAGATGCTTTAATCCCTAGAATTGCATGTTTGCTTATTTGACATCTTATTCATCTTTGATTGTATACTTGCTCTTGTGGTTAGCATTAACACTAGCATACCGTATTGGACTTTGTTTCACTAAGTCCCTGTGATCGACCCCTGGAATTTTCTTGCTTTTACTACGATTGACCCGTACACTGCGGGTTCGCATCCTTGTTTTAAGCTTAAGTCTAGGGTTATAAATTTAAAGCTTGCACACACCGTTTGGAGCGAACAAGTTTTTGGCGCCGTTGCCGGGGACTTGGTCTAGACCTAGCCGGTTACGGTTTGCTTTCGGGGCACTTGCCCCTGTTGCTACTAACTACTCTTTCTATGAGTTTTGTAGTTTTCAGGATTTCTGATGGCTATGTTTGATCCAGCCTGGATAGCAAGACAAAGTGCTAGGGCGGACCATTATGAATACTTGGAGGAGAAGTACTCCTTCTATTGGTTCAACAATGAATGGGAAAGAGAAGAGGCCATTCAACATGAACTTGCGATATGGGATGAGAAGAATGTCCCTAAAAACATTTATGAGCAACCTTTCGAAGACTCTCTCGAATCAAGATTGGAGAAGTTGATGAAGAAGGTGGAGGAGCTCAAGGAAAGCACCATATCCTATGCTAAGCCGGAAGAGGAGCATAAGGAAGTGTTGCACGTTCCAAGCATTCCTCTGGTCAGACCGGAAGCTTCTCCTGAAGTTTTTGTGGAAGAGGAGGATGTGGAGGATCTCGATCCGACTGTTGAGACCTCGGCCGAGGTGGAAGAAATTTCGGCCGAGATGGAAGAAGAATCTGCAAAATCAGAAGTGGAAGATGCAGAGAACCTTGACCAAATTACTGAGATTGTGGTCAAGGTGGAAGAAAGACCAGCAGAACTAAGAGAGATTTCGTGGGTGGATTATCAACCCAACACGAAACTTGTCTCAAGCTTTGGAGAACTTTACAAGGTACATTCTCTTACTCCATTCGAATTCCCTATTAAAATTTCTGAATTTTTCAGGAAAGCACCGGAGAGTTGGAGGTCTCTTCCGAAAGAACCTCCTAAGATCAAGATGAAATCTCTCTTGAAATTGTTGGAGGAAGATGCTCCTTGGATTATAAGGAGTGAAGTTAACAAGCGCTTCACCGCTAAGGCAACGAAGTGTTATTTGTTCAAGTATGGGGTCCCTCGCATGCTCAGGACCCTGTACCATCCCCAAGCTATAGATGGGGAAGCTGCTATGATTCTCGAGAAACTATTTTCTCGATCAAGGAAAGAATGGGACGCAAGGCTAGATTATGTCCCATTGAAGTGCAGGAAGTCTAGAAGGATTCCGGTGAGAATCAAACCGTATAAGCTTGTACGTGGGAGATCTTACCATTTGCCGGTGAAATTAGGAACCGGAACCTTTTTGGAAGAATTTTATGATGGATGTGATGAGCACTCCATGGTGTTCAAGGTACATTGAGTAATTCTATGGAGAAGGGTCCAGCTAGCGACCTTAAACCAAGCGCTTCTTGGGAGGCAACCCAAGGTATTGCTTTCTTCTCCCTTTTCTAGTTTAGTTTAGATAGTTGCTTTGTTTTTGTTTTCCTCTAGACAACAACCAGGTATTCCAAAAGGAAGGATCACTAGTTCAGGAGCTACACTGGAAGAACAAAATTTCGAGAAGTTGAGGAAACAAGCTTTACTGAGATACATCTCGGATACTGTCAGAACACCTCGACCGATATGTGCTTCGCCAACCGAGATGGTCTTATCTGGGAGCTGTTTCTTACTTCTTCATGCAGTTTAGCTATGTTCGGTGAGTATCCTGTCCTTAGACTTATTCTGACCCACTGGGACAGTGTGTCCCAAGTATGGGGTGTTTGTACTTATTTGACTACTTGACGTTATTTGACTACTTTTGATGTATGATATTATATTTATCGGATATTTTCGTATTTATGCTTCATTGCCTTTATATGATTATCTGACATTACATGCATACCTACAGGTTATTTGATTGAGAAAAACGTCGAAACCGAAAAAAAAAATGTTTTTAAAAAAAAAAAAAAAAATTTTTTTGACCTCGACCGAGTCAGTATTGGCCAAACGAGGCATTTCACCTCGGTTGAACCAAGAACACCTCGACCGAAGTGCGTAACAGAAAGTTTTCGAAAACGATTTTGTGCTATTTATCTGGATATGATCTCAGTGAAGATTCTGTTTACCTACTGGTTTTAAATTCTTTATGTGTTTGAAAGGTTTTATAATATGTTTAAGTTGCTAAATGCTTTGTTTGAAATTATTGGCATGTTTAATATTTTGTTTTTATCCAAATTATGTTGAATTTGAAGGTTGACACCGCAGCATAAGTTCTCTCACATTCATCTTGGAAAGACCAAGGCATTTCATTCTTCTTCTTCTTCTTCTTGATCATGCTTAGCCCCTCATATACATTTTGCCTCCCTTACCTATCCGGGAATTTGGAAGCAAGCGAAGTGGTGAAAGCAAGTTAAAGTTGAAGATGGCTGAAAGTGAAAGTATTAGAATGCAATTCTAGGTTTGGGGAAGTCAATCATGAAGATGAGTAACTCGGCACCATTCACATAGCCGGGTGTTTGTGTCTTGCCAAAGTCGGATTGAGCGATATTCCTAACGGGTCATGGTATGTGCATCAAGGGTTTGATGCATCTCAAGAAATTGATGATTGCGGATTTCCTAGGCTTCGGTTATTGTGCACCTCTATCCATGCATCCCAAAAAGTAAAGTTAAAAGAAAAAAAGTGTAAGATAAGCAAAGCTTATTGGTGGAAGATATTGCAAGTCAAAGTGAAAGTGAAGTTCATCCTTTTCCCGGATTCTAGCACCACATTACCTTACATACATCACTACCCTTCACGTTTCTTGACCTTTCTTTTGGGAAGCCCTTGAGACCTTGAGCTTGTTGATTGACTTAGCGGTTTAAACTGGATTATACATGATTAATTTTGATAATTATGATTTATTATGCATTCTATGATTTTATGCAAAGATGAACAACTTTCCTATATTTATAAAATGTTTTGATCATATTGAGTTTTTAATTCCAGGAAGTATTCTCTTAGAGTGATCTATGATAGTTTCACACCATAAAATATTTTTGAAAGACTTTTCACTGATTTTCTTGACTTATAATCCATTCTATCTTGATTTCTATATGAGGAACTTGCTTAGGGACAAGCAAGGGTTAAGTATGGGGTATTTTGATAGCATGAATTATAGTCTATATTTTGGGGTTTGTTTGGACGTTTTATCTTTCATAATCTGCATGTTTGTATGTACATTATGTGATTTTACTACCATTTCATCTACCTTTGCGAGAATCGAGGTCTACACCTAGTTTCGTTGTAATTGCAGGTAATATGGTACGTATTGCATCAAAAAGGAGCAAAAGGAGTCAAGAGTCATTTGGAGCTACATTCAGGAAGCACAACCATGGATTAAAGATTTACTTTGGACCAGTTTTGAGAGATTCTACATTCAGTTATGAGTCACCTCGGTTGACCAGAGATTCATCTCGACCGAGGCGATCCAGAGACGCCGACTCGACCGAGGCGAACACCTAGGACGCGGCGAGAATATTTTATTCTTGGCTGAGATCTTTTAAAATTGGAAAGTGATCTTATATTTTTGGGCTGAGCTTCTAGAAGGAAGGAGATATGCAGAATCATATATTTTACCTATATTTATGGGATAATATCTTCTTAAGATTTATTATTTTTGGAGGGTTATTTTTCCTATAAAAAGGGTTGGATTTTCCACAAATCCGACATCTTGCTTACGAGGAGATCTCGCTTATCCAGCATACATCGCAGCAGCCACACTCCAATTTGGGAGATTCGAAGAACCTTTTTGAAGGTCGAAGGAAGATTGAAGACTATAGCTTATTAGCTTTTTGGAGGGTTTTGTAAGATTGTCTTCAATTCTTTTCCTTGTTGTCTTGTCTTATTGGATCATTATCCAAGGAACGATTTTTGTGTGATATTTGATTCAGTTATTGAAGTGTTTTCATTAAATTCTTCTTTGTTCAAATATTCACCTTCTTCCCATATATTTAATACTTTCATTATGATGATGAGTGGCTAATTTCCTTGTGTGATTCTAGGGTGATTGGCTGAAGGTTGTGGGAAAAACAATGATAGAATGATCTTGATCACAGTAGGATCCTGAAAGTTCGAGTCTTTAACCTTAACCCTAAGCATCTCGTTCAGTCGATGAACATCTCGGCCGGGGTGGAAACTGGCTGACCGAGGTGGCTTATCCGATCCTTAACTGAGAGTTAATGTGTTAGAGTTTGCCAAATCCTATTCTTATTATACCTTTCTGGTTCAAAGCAAGCTTAGGATGAGACTTACCCGGTAATTCCTTAGTTTGTATACTAACGATCATAAGTGTAGATAATAAAGGCTTGTCCTTTATTGGGGTTTGAGTGTGCTTCCATCCCATCTTTGTGAGTTAGCCCGAGACTTACCCGGTGAAGGTTAATTCTATTCCCTTAGATGGTGTGTTAGTTTGAGGTTATAGTTCTTTATCTTGATTCCTTGAGACTTACCCGGTAATAGGAGTTAGGGTTTAGGATAAGTGAGTAGTGAGACTTACCCGGTGATCTACTCCACTTTAGTAACACCTTCCCCATGCAAAAATCTCAGCTTTGTCCGCTTATCTATAGATCTTGAGTTGGAACCACAACTAGATGCTTTAATCCCTAGAATTGCATGTTTGCTTATTTGACATCTTATTCATCTTTGATTGTTTAATTGCTCTTGTGGTTAGCATTAACACTAGCATACCGTATTGGACTTTGTTTCACTAAGTCCCTGTGATCGACCCCTGGAATTTTCTTGCTTTTACTACGATTGACCCGTACACTGCGGGTTCGCATCCTTGTTTTAAGCTTAAGTCTAGGGTTATAAATTTAAAGCTTGCACACACCGTTTGGAGCGAACAAGTTTTTGGCGCCGTTGCCGGGGACTTGGTCTAGACCTAGCCGGTTACGGTTTGCTTTCGGGGCACTTGCCCCTGTTGCTACTAACTACTCTTTCTATGAGTTTTGTAGTTTTCAGGATTTCTGATGGCTATGTTTGATCCAGCCTGGATAGCAAGACAAAGTGCTAGGGCGGACCATTATGAATACTTGGAGGAGAAGTACTCCTTCTATTGGTTCAACAATGAATGGGAAAGAGAAGAGGCCATTCAACATGAACTTGCGATATGGGATGAGAAGAATGTCCCTAAAAACATTTATGAGCAACCTTTCGAAGACTCTCTCGAATCAAGATTGGAGAAGTTGATGAAGAAGGTGGAGGAGCTCAAGGAAAGCACCATATCCTATGCTAAGCCGGAAGAGGAGCATAAGGAAGTGTTGCACGTTCCAAGCATTCCTCTGGTCAGACCGGAAGCTTCTCCTGAAGTTTTTGTGGAAGAGGAGGATGTGGAGGATCTCGATCCGACTGTTGAGACCTCGGCCGAGATGGAAGAAGAATCTGCAAAATCAGAAGTGGAAGATGCAGAGAACCTTGACCAAATTACTGAGATTGTGGTCAAGGTGGAAGAAAGACCAGCAGAACTAAGAGAGATTTCGTGGGTGGATTATCAACCCAACACGAAACTTGTCTCAAGCTTTGGAGAACTTTACAAGGTACATTCTCTTACTCCATTCGAATTCCCTATTAAAATTTCTGAATTTTTCAGGAAAGCACCGGAGAGTTGGAGGTCTCTTCCGAAAGAACCTCCTAAGATCAAGATGAAATCTCTCTTGAAATTGTTGGAGGAAGATGCTCCTTGGATTATAAGGAGTGAAGTTAACAAGCGCTTCACCGCTAAGGCAACGAAGTGTTATTTGTTCAAGTATGGGGTCCCTCGCATGCTCAGGACCCTGTACCATCCCCAAGCTATAGATGGGGAAGCTGCTATGATTCTCGAGAAACTATTTTCTCGATCAAGGAAAGAATGGGACGCAAGGCTAGATTATGTCCCATTGAAGTGCAGGAAGTCTAGAAGGATTCCGGTGAGAATCAAACCGTATAAGCTTGTACGTGGGAGATCTTACCATTTGCCGGTGAAATTAGGAACCGGAACCTTTTTGGAAGAATTTTATGATGGATGTGATGAGCACTCCATGGTGTTCAAGGTACATTGAGTAATTCTATGGAGAAGGGTCCAGCTAGCGACCTTAAACCAAGCGCTTCTTGGGAGGCAACCCAAGGTATTGCTTTCTTCTCCCTTTTCTAGTTTAGTTTAGATAGTTGCTTTGTTTTTGTTTTCCTCTAGACAACAACCAGGTATTCCAAAAGGAAGGATCACTAGTTCAGGAGCTACACTGGAAGAACAAAATTTCGAGAAGTTGAGGAAACAAGCTTTACTGAGATACATCTCGGATACTGTCAGAACACCTCGACCGATATGTGCTTCGCCAACCGAGATGGTCTTATCTGGGAGCTGTTTCTTACTTCTTCATGCAGTTTAGCTATGTTCGGTGAGTATCCTGTCCTTAGACTTATTCTGACCCACTGGGACAGTGTGTCCCAAGTATGGGGTGTTTGTACTTATTTGACTACTTGACGTTATTTGACTACTTTTGATGTATGATATTATATTTATCGGATATTTTCGTATTTATGCTTCATTGCCTTTATATGATTATCTGACATTACATGCATACCTACAGGTTATTTGATTGAGAAAAACGTCGAAAACTGGTTAATAAAAAAAATTTATGACCTCGACCGAAATGACTCTGACCAATCAAGGTGCAGCACCTCGGTTGAACCAAGAACACCTCGACCGAAGTGCGTAACAGAAAGTTTTCGAAAACGATTTTGTGCTATTTATCTGGATATGATCTCAGTGAAGATTCTGTTTACCTACTGGTTTTAAATTCTTTATGTGTTTGAAAGGTTTTATAATATGTTTAAGTTGCTAAATGCTTTGTTTGAAATTATTGGCATGTTTAATATTTTGTTTTTATCCAAATTATGTTGAATTTGAAGGTTGACACCGCAGCATAAGTTCTCTCACATTCATCTTGGAAAGACCAAGGCATTTCATTCTTCTTCTTCTTCTTCTTGATCATGCTTAGCCCCTCATATACATTTTGCCTCCCTTACCTATCCGGGAATTTGGAAGCAAGCGAAGTGGTGAAAGCAAGTTAAAGTTGAAGATGGCTGAAAGTGAAAGTATTAGAATGCAATTCTAGGTTTGGGGAAGTCAATCATGAAGATGAGTAACTCGGCACCATTCACATAGCCGGGTGTTTGTGTCTTGCCAAAGTCGGATTGAGCGATATTCCTAACGGGTCATGGTATGTGCATCAAGGGTTTGATGCATCTCAAGAAATTGATGATTGCGGATTTCCTAGGCTTCGGTTATTGTGCACCTCTATCCATGCATCCCAAAAAGTAAAGTTAAAAGAAAAAAAGTGTAAGATAAGCAAAGCTTATTGGTGGAAGATATTGCAAGTCAAAGTGAAAGTGAAGTTCATCCTTTTCCCGGATTCTAGCACCACATTACCTTACATACATCACTACCCTTCACGTTTCTTGACCTTTCTTTTGGGAAGCCCTTGAGACCTTGAGCTTGTTGATTGACTTAGCGGTTTAAACTGGATTATACATGATTAATTTTGATAATTATGATTTATTATGCATTCTATGATTTTATGCAAAGATGAACAACTTTCCTATATTTATAAAATGTTTTGATCATATTGAGTTTTTAATTCCAGGAAGTATTCTCTTAGAGTGATCTATGATAGTTTCACACCATAAAATATTTTTGAAAGACTTTTCACTGATTTTCTTGACTTATAATCCATTCTATCTTGATTTCTATATGAGGAACTTGCTTAGGGACAAGCAAGGGTTAAGTATGGGGTATTTTGATAGCATGAATTATAGTCTATATTTTGGGGTTTGTTTGGACGTTTTATCTTTCATAATCTGCATGTTTGTATGTACATTATGTGATTTTACTACCATTTCATCTACCTTTGCGAGAATCGAGGTCTACACCTAGTTTCGTTGTAATTGCAGGTAATATGGTACGTATTGCATCAAAAAGGAGCAAAAGGAGTCAAGAGTCATTTGGAGCTACATTCAGGAAGCACAACCATGGATTAAAGATTTACTTTGGACCAGTTTTGAGAGATTCTACATTCAGTTATGAGTCACCTCGGTTGACCAGAGATTCATCTCGACCGAGGCGATCCAGAGACGCCGACTCGACCGAGGCGAACACCTAGGACGCGGCGAGAATATTTTATTCTTGGCTGAGATCTTTTAAAATTGGAAAGTGATCTTATATTTTTGGGCTGAGCTTCTAGAAGGAAGGAGATATGCAGAATCATATATTTTACCTATATTTATGGGATAATATCTTCTTAAGATTTATTATTTTTGGAGGGTTATTTTTCCTATAAAAAGGGTTGGATTTTCCACAAATCCGATCATGCTTAGAGGCTGCATACACCGCATACAATCTCGATTACAGCAAAGAATACGCAGCAGCCGCATCCTACTCCAATTTGGGAGATTCGAAGAACCTTTTTGAAGGTCGAAGGAAGATTGAAGACTATAGCTTATTAGCTTTTTGGAGGGTTTTGTAAGATTGTCTTCAATTCTTTTCCTTGTTGTCTTGTCTTATTGGATCATTATCCAAGGAACGATTTTTGTGTGATATTTGATTCAGTTATTGAAGTGTTTTCATTAAATTCTTCTTTGTTCAAATATTCACCTTCTTCCCATATATTTAATACTTTCATTATGATGATGAGTGGCTAATTTCCTTGTGTGATTCTAGGGTGATTGGCTGAAGGTTGTGGGAAAAACAATGATAGAATGATCTTGATCACAGTAGGATCCTGAAAGTTCGAGTCTTTAACCTTAACCCTAAGCATCTCGTTCAGTCGATGAACATCTCGGCCGGGGTGGAAACTGGCTGACCGAGGTGGCTTATCCGATCCTTAACTGAGAGTTAATGTGTTAGAGTTTGCCAAATCCTATTCTTATTATACCTTTCTGGTTCAAAGCAAGCTTAGGATGAGACTTACCCGGTAATTCCTTAGTTTGTATACTAACGATCATAAGTGTAGATAATAAAGGCTTGTCCTTTATTGGGGTTTGAGTGTGCTTCCATCCCATCTTTGTGAGTTAGCCTGAGACTTACCCGGTAAAGGTTAATTCTATTCCCTTAGATGGTGTGTTAGTTTGAGGCAATAGTTCTTTATCTTAATTCCTTGAGACTTACCCGGTAATAGGAGTTACGGTTTGGGATTAGTGTGTAGTGAGACTTACCCGGTGATCTACTCCACTTTAGAAACACCTTCCCCATGCAAAAATCTCAGCTTTGTCCGCTTATCTATAGATCTTGAGTTGGAACCACAACTAGATGCTTTAATCCCTAGAATTGCATGTTTGCTTATTTGACATCTTATTCATCTTTGATTGTATACTTGCTCTTGTGGTTAGCATTAACACTAGCATACCGTATTGGACTTTGTTTCACTAAGTCCCTGTGATCGACCCCTGGAATTTTCTTGCTTTTACTACGATTGACCCGTACACTGCGGGTTCGCATCCTTGTTTTAAGCTTAAGTCTAGGGTTATAAATTTAAAGCTTGCACACACCGTTTGGAGCGAACAAAAGGACAAGTGAAAAACATGTCCATAGGCTAGAGCACTCACAAGGGTTATGTTTGATTAAGCTAATCATAATAATTCATCCAAAAACTCATGTCCATAAACAATATCAAGAAGTAGTAATCTAAAACATCGTTGACAAGTCAAGTGAAATAGGATAGCATATTCCAATTTATGTAAGTAAGAATTATTAGAGCCGACTCATTCTACGTTATATGCAATATTTTTGTGATTTTTGTTTTATGAATATATGCGGAAAGGGAAAGACTCAAGAAAAGGGGGAAAGGCATCATAGTAAATGTGTGACATTAAAGGGAAAACATGATATGTGACTGTGAGTATAACACCTCATACTTAAACTACACATTGCCCTCAATGTGAAAAAGAAGTAAATCGAAGAAAATACTCACAAAGCAATGTCATGCATATGGTGAGAGGGATGAAATGTGAGACAAAGGATGGAAGGAGTGGATGGAAATCATGCAGCTCATTTCTTCTAGATCTTCATTATCACCTATATAACACAAAAAAAAAAAGCAAATCCTCTATTCTAGGAAAAGGGGGAAAATAAAAATAAGGGTAAAGAAAAGGGAAAGAGCGATCAAACTCATAGGTTGCCTCCCATGCAGCGCTTGTTTACAGTCATTAGTTTGAACCAATTTAGCTCAAGGTGGGTGTTTAACATATGATCTAGTGGACGTGTATGGTATAAGTATGTCCTTCATTCTCGTAAATTGTGGTGGTAGATAGTGTAATCTCATTTGTTGATGGGGACGAGAAGAATAAGCAATCTCGGTGTTCACCCCATACTTGTCTTTCAACTTCGGGGGAGAAGTATTAACTAACAAACTCAAATTTCTCCATGGGAGGGGTTAGTAATCTCTTAAGAGTATGAGGTTTTGGAATAGGGAGAGACATACTAACCTTCACCGGGGTAGAATAATTATGATCAGTAGACACATACCTGGTAGGATTAGAAATTTGATAACTAGACTCAGGTTTGGGAAGGGAGGGAGGGAGCAAAGATTTATTGTGGTTGTTGGGTTTGAGAGTAACATACGTAATTTCATATTGAACATTTTGGAGGGGTGAAACGGCCATCATACGGCCTTAGGTTGGTGGTAGGGTGGCCGCTTAGCTTGCTAGTTTCCGAACCAACGCACTCTACGGCCAATGAAGCAAGATCTACGGCCGTAGGGCTTCTTGTAGGTGGTGGTAGGGTGACTGATTAATTTAACATTTTGGCTATGACTTTTCAAATTAATTTTGAATTTTTTTTTTCCGAAGAATATGAAATGGCCTCCCTACGGCCGTATGCTTGCCCGTAGGCTGGCCATAGGTTGGTGGTAGGCTGGTCGTTTCTACTTGCGGCTTTTTCCAATTAATTCAACTGAATAACTTATATTCAACCCTTTTTCAGCTTTTGCAGGGACGAAAGTTGGAGCATTTAACTTCTCAATTGCATCTTCCATTGTACTTGGTTTCTTCGACATGGTGGATTTTCTTCAACTTATCTTTACATGCGTAAACATTCACCGGGGTAACTAAATATTCTTCAATATCAACCTTAAACAATTCTAATGTGTCCAAAGGTGTGAAGACTGTCCTAGGATCTTCCCGTTTATCGGGCAATCTGTTCATTGATGCACGAAACTGTTTCTTCTTTGTTGGAAGGGGATATGAGGCATGTATCCTGGAGGAGGGATGTAAGATGCTTCTTTTTCAGTTGGCTCTTCCACTAGTTATTGCATTTGAGAGGGGGGAGGGATGATAACATTTGTCTCATTAGTTACCTTTCTGCTTCTTAAGGTGACAACATCAACTTTCATGGAGTTGATCCGAATAATATTCACCTCCACTTCCTCATCTAGTTCTTTCATTTTCATCTTCAATTCAGTTGCAAGTTACCGACATTCCGATCTTTCTCTTTTTGTTTATAGCATGATGGTTTCTATCATTATCTCCATTGGGGTCTTAGTTGGTGGATATATGTTGTTTCGATCAGTGAAAGTGGGGCATTGAGGGGTTTCGTGTCCCGCTTCTCTGCATAATTGACATAAGCTATTCAGTTGAACTACATCAATGTCAAGATTATCATATCTACCTTTTTCTTCGCAAAGGGTATCTTCCTACGTGGCACGTTGTCTTAACTAAATAATTTCAAGCTTCATCTATGTGCAACTTAGGAAACTTGTGACGATTAGCCATATCTACTATATCTCTAGGCACATCATTTAAACCATTATAGAAGAATTCTAATAATGCGACTTTTGAGTTTCCATAATGTGGACAAATATATGTCAACCCAATGAATTCTAATTATGTGACAAGGTGGATTTTCTTCAACCTGTTGTTATATGCAAAAACATCCATTGGGGTATTCGAATATTCTCCAATATCAACCTTGAATGATTTTAATTTGTGCAAATGTTTGAAGATTGTCGTAGGATCTTCTCGCTTATCGAGAAATTTGTTCATTGATCCAAGAAACTTCTCAAACCGCTCATCCAATATAGCTTTATTCCTTCTTTGTGGGAAGGGGATATGAGGCTTGTATGGTGGAGGGGGACTTAAGGTGCTTCTTTTTTATTTGGCTCTTCTACTAGTTTTTGCATGTGAGAGGGAGGAGGGATGATAACAATTGGCTCATTAATTACATTTCTGCTTCTTAAGGTGACAACATCAACTTCCATGGAGTTGATTCTAGTAATATTTTCCTCCACTTCCTCAGCTAATTCTTTCATTTTCATATTCAATTCAGTTGTAACTTACCGACGTGCTGATCTTTCCCTTTATATTATAGCATGATGGTTTCTATCATTATCTCCATTAGGGTCTTAATTGGTGGGTATATGTTGTTTCGATCGGTGAGAGTGGTCCATTGAGGGGCTTTGTGTCCCACTTCTCTGCATGATTGACACAAGCTAGTCAATTTAACTACATCAAGGTCAAGATTATCATACTTACCATTTTCTTCGCATATTGTCATCTCCTGAATTTTTCTTCGAGAGGGGTATCTTCCTACGCGGCACGTTATCTCAACTAAAAGATTACATGCTTCATCTATGTACAACTTATGAAACTTGTGATGATTAGCCATATTTATTATATCTCTAGTCACATCATTTAAACCATTATAGAAGAATTCTAATAATGTGACTTTTTGAGTTTCCATGATGTGGACAAATATGTCAACCCATTGAAACTTTCCCAAGCTTGTTGGATATCTTAGGTATATTCCATTATAAGGTTAAGAAGGCTATTTCGGCATTCTTGAGTTTTACTTGGAGGAAATAAAACACTTAGAAATTCAACAATGAATTGCTCTCATATAGTGTACTTACCCGCTGGTTCTTTGTTGAACCAGCTACGCTCCTTTCCATCCAAAGAGAATACGAATGCTCGCATCCATATGATGTCATTTGACACATTACGGAGTTTGATAGAATTCATTATATCTTCAAAACTCCTCAAGTGTGGTGTGGGCTTTCGTTTTGTCTCGCCATTGAACGTGTCATTCCGAATGAACTCTATCGTGGAAGGGTTCAAGACAAATTCTTCAACGTTGTTGTCTAGGAACCTCCAAGTATGGGTAGGGGTGGATTGTTAAGGATTCATCCTTGCTTCTAATGCGTTTGGTTGATCAACCCTGTCCATTTTTTTAGTTTCAACTTATGGAGAAAAAACAAAAAGAAACCAAAGATCAGAAGTAACAAGAAACCTAGAATAACCGAGTCTTAAAAATAACCTAAACTTTCTACAGTCCCCGATAACGGCATCAAAAACTTGATCGTGGAAGTTTTACTGAATGATAACAACAACCTCCCCCGCAAAGATACGATATTGGATGTAGTATTCCGGGTATCGAATTCACAAGGATCACGTATGTTTTGAATGCAATTAATAGACAATTATGCTAAGTAAAAGAAGGAACAGAGAGAGAAAATAATGTCTTTTGGTGAAACAATGATAAAAGGGAAAATAAGAAACATCAATTATTGTTGTACAAAAATAATGGAGGGAGGCGATCTAAAGAACATAAATTTGCACTATAATGAATTAAAGTAGTATTGCATAGATGAGAATCATGAACAATGATATATGAATATTGCAAGTAACTATCTAAAATTGTATTTGACATAGACAAATAAAGACTTTTTTTCCAACCCGTATAGCCCTTAATTAGGTAATTTCACCTTTATCTTATTTGAATTGATATATGTTTGCAAATTATTCTGCTTCCATTTTTCAACTTAAAACTTTTTACCATACGTTTTTTAAAAATTTTCTAATATTACTAAAAACATTACATCTGCTAGCCTGATCTTATTTATTACAGGAATGTTGTTCTTTTATTTTGATTCTGTTGAATCATTACTTGCTCAGTAGAATTTGGATCTCATTATCCGTCACCTTTTCTGAAATGGGTGAGTTGGCTAAGTAGGCCATCTTTTTTACCAAATGTAGCGCCAAATAGGCTCTTTTGTTTATTAGGTGACAAACTAGGCCCCTCTTATTTATTTATATAGATTAATTGAGTTTATTAAAGATTTTTTAAATCAACCAACAATAATTTAGATTAAGAGGATAATTAGAGAGGTAAAATTCATAATGAATTGGAGTTTTAAATTTGCTCTCTTCTTTTATGCTACTAGGCAGGCTACGCGCGCGTCTGTATAAGTCAAGCTAAATATTTTGTGCTATTTTGTTCATATATTCCATTTTAACTATTTTGTCGATCACCTAATTTGGTACACATTGTAACAAATTTAAACAATCCACACCAAATATGATGGGAAACCAAAGGTACTAATTAGCCAAACTATATAATTATCAATAAAGTGTAGATCCATCGAGCTGATACGTCCAAAACATTGTTAGTAAGACTTTCTACACTTTAGAAGGAATAGCAAGGCAAATTATAAAAAAAAAACCTTTTCAATCATATCTTTTTCTTCAACATTTAACAAATCCAGTGACTTTTTTCACAATCTTGTTAGAGGTTTGTTTCACATCTTCATACTAATCTTGGTCTGTTTCACATCTTCATACTAATCTTGTCTCAAATTCACATTCACAATCTTGACACATCTTCATACTGATCTTGTCTCAAATTCACTTTCACAATCCCGACACAGGTCTGTATCACTTCTTCAAGCTGATCTTGTTTCAAATTCTTGCATCAGAAGATGCTTAAACCTGCCAACCCATGGGCCACTCCCAAATACCTTTTCCCACGACACTCAAACATGAGAGGTCAACATGGAGAACATACACATCTTAAAGAGAAATTTAATTTATTAGAAAAATAAAAAATTCTAAAAAGGATTGTAAATGTTTGGCAGACCTCGGATTCAGGAAGGGTTTTTTAAGCATCGTCATTTCTTTCATGAAGTACCACCACCCATCATATTTCGAGGTTCTTTCGTGATCAAAATCGGCCTTCCAAGCAGCTTCCGGTCAAGAACACTAGGTTGAGACTCCATGGTTTGTCAAGTATACATGCTTTGAACAAAAGTTTACATCCCAAAGCCCATAGTAGTCCAACTCTCCAAGGCTATTCATCATCAGATCCAAAACATACAATCGACGAAGACAAGAATAGTAGACAACACATATTGGAAGGCATAGAAAATCTTGTGTGAACAAAATACTGTGAATCTTTAAGTTATACGCATGCTCTGTTTGAAGTCTATACAACCTACTTATTGATTGATGATATCAAAATGTGGCAAATCAAAGAAAACTGTTCAACATCAAACAAATACAAAGGACCCTAAATAATTCAAAGAAGAACGGGCATTACTGTGTAACATTAGTACTGAACACCCCATATTGCCGCCATTTCTCTTCCTCTAGTTGAATATCTTCAACAAGGTGATGTTGTTTGTACTGTTGATAAAATTACAACCATGGTCTCTCAATATCATTGTTTGTCTGGTTTTTCATATTGTTTGTCTGATTTTGCATATCCGGAAGTACGACTACACATCACATGATCATAGTGAAAACAACAACAAAGCAATACAAGCATCAACATAAAATCCTTCAAGCTAAAATATGAAGCAATTGATTATGGCAGACGAGTTCAATTCGCACCTTGTGATAAAGAGTTGTGCAAACATTATCATCATTTCTAGCCTTCGCATCAAAGAAATCGCCATTAATAGGCAGGAAAGGCTCCGATAATCCAATTAGCTCAACATGCGAGTCCAATATCCGGTACCGAACACTCCATCATAGATAATTTCGCCTATTCTCCATTTCATCATCTTTTTCTTGGATCCTATCAAGTTCGACACCATTGTAACGTGTAAGAACAACAACAATTGCAATTTTCCTCCTCTTTCACCGTAAAAGAACCTCCGGCTGCGGCCGTTGCCTGATTCAAAGATCATGGCTTCCGACCCAAGAATCATACATGACAATATGGAAAATCTGCTAAAAATATGTATAAACTAACTATCTATCATGAAAATAGTACCATCATTGTAGGTCAAGAGGGGTTAAACACTTGTGTAATTCCAAATTAATCAGATCCATAAACGTCATCCAAGTGTGCAGTCCAAGGAAGAAATACAGTCACAAGGCTAATCTTACTCACTCGATACTTCATAGGGTAAAAAATGAATCAATCCAATTGATTGTAGTCTTTTGGAGTATAATCAAATAAAATACTTTATCCATTCAAACAAAATGGCTTATATAAATAACTCTACAACGAACACCTAAGAATTAAGCAAACCTATCAACATTGTTAAGCTGATGCTTAAAAGTATAACAATCCTTGCTTGATCGAGCAAGGTCGCAGTTTCCGTGCCACAAGGGTCTTATAGACGTTAGCACTCGTCTTGACACGAGCATGAGACCCTATGCACGTGAACAAACTGTACCCATTTAAGGTCTCCGATCGGTGTTCTTATTTTGGTTTGACGATTACGATAGCCATTTCCGTTGCCAGAATCAATCAACATCATTAGGACAAGAACCATCCAAGAACCAGGCGCCAAATCCTTTCAACACGATCATAAAACCAAGATCTACAAAATCAACAACAAATGCAAAAGAAATCACTAACAAGCTCAAAAATCAAGGGTAACAAAGAGAAAGAGGAATTATACATAGCCAATTGTTGAGGTATACGTGTTTGTCCTGAGCCTAGACAGTGTAGTTAACGTTGGTAGTCCATCCCATGTTACCACCGACGATGTATCGGGTGGCGAAAACTTCTGCAATGTCCGAAAACTACAACATCGGTCTCAAATTCCACCTACAGAATCACAAGAGAATATAGAGGAAAAGTTAGTAAAACAAAGCAGTGGAAACAAAGTTAAACAAAACAGGGAGTTTCACAAGACGTAGATCTACAAAATCAACAGCAAATGCAAAAGAAATCATTCAAAAACAAGCTCAAACTGAAGGGTAAAAGAAAACAGTTCTAACAAAGTTCAAAGAAACAGGGAGTTGATTGCCATGGTTGGAACCGGCGGTGAAGATTAATATATATAGAAACTCTAAACTTGGAAGCGTAAGATAAACGAAAAGAGAAGCGTAGTTAGGAAGCCTCTCTGTGTGAATATATTTAAAGGGATTCAGTGGGAAGTCCACCGCCACCTCCTTTGTCTCACATGCATGCCGATTGAGGATGAAGAAACACGCAACTTACACGTGATTCCTTACCATGGCGCTTGTAGACGAAAATAATCGGTGGATAGATAAGAGTTGCAAAATAAAGGTTTGTGGGGCTAAACTAATGATGATGGTGGGTCACAAGGAGATAATTTGACTGACAGAAGACGCATGCATCGCAACAGTGCTGAAACGCGGTGCTCCAAATAAATGGGCCGTAATAACACCGCATCATGCATATTATATCCATCAAATTCAGAAACGCTATATGGGCCAGTTTGCACATATTAAAAAGAGTAGCCCATTAAGCAAAAAATGGCCCGAGGCCCATGACTGTTCCAAATTGAAGACTCTCACTTATAATGTATAAAGGATTGTATATTGTGGTATATTTGATAGTAGATCATGTTATTTTATTTTTTAGTATTACTCTATTTTCAAAAAACTCTCGTATTAGGAACTAAATGTGTATTTTATATTGGTTTCATGTGTTACTGTAAACCTAGTGTAGCCTTCATTGAAGAATAAATACTCTAATGAACCATTTGAAATGATCATGACTCAAGATTCATTTTTTTCGATGTATAATGTTATTCTTATTTTCTATTTGTTTTGAATTCTTTTTAATGGGTACTTTATTCGTGACTGAAGGTCAACAAGCACTATCAACTAAGGAAAAGTCTTAGAACAGTGGTTGTGATTCTAGAGGGAGCCAAGGTTCCTTTGTACGGAGTTGGGTCGAGTGTACTTACAACACCCTTCAATCTCTGAGCTGATGGGCTACGAGCAACTGATGAAGCCGCTACAACTACATCAACACATGTCTTGCATAAACAATATGAGTCAAAGAATACTTATAGTAGAGGCAGGTCAAATGTCACTAATTTGTTGGATTGTTGTTTGTTGATAATCAACACATTTTACAGACATCCACATATTCATCTATTTCATCCACAATCTCTTCTTGAAATTGCCATGCATAACATAGCCATTAAAAATTCTACTAGTAATTACACTTTTAGGTAAGGTCATCTAAGAGCAAAGTGTATTTACCTACGGAAGCTCTTTGAATACATCTAAGAGAAAATTGTATTTATACTTGTTCAAACTGGTTTGTTTGGATATCTTATCAATGTCTACAATGTTTTCTGAATTCTCATTAGGCTTGGATAGCAAATAAGTAACCAAATAAGCAGATGTATTCTTATAATTTTCAACATCAATGTTGTTGTCGATTACCCGCACACAAAACTGATCAAATTTAAAAAGAGTTCATGCGTTTTCAGTTAGTTAGAAAGTTTGATGTGTGAAATGTGCACTTGGTGGAAGGTATCATATACAAGTCATGTAATGTTGTTGTATGATGGCATGGGCAATGAAAATGTTTTTTAACTCCCGGATCTTGTCGCAGGTGGAGAGATCTATGGTGACGTCCAAACTTGAGCCTGGTATAAGGATATTTTCATAAATTGATACACTTTTGGGTAAATGATGGAAGTATTCAAATGTTTGGTGCGATTTTTCGAAATTATTGCAGAATGCTACAGAAAACCACGTAAACAAAGAGTACTATGATTAGAAGACCTCCTTTTGACGCCACGTGTAGGGATGAGATCACAATATGTGCAAACGTAAAAGAGACGGTGACACACAAGGGACCGGGAGACGACTCGAAAAGAAAGACAAAAACAAATAAATATTAAAAAAAGTAGAAAGAACTCAAAGAAGAAGAAGACACTTTAGTTTGAGTGAAAGACTCCTCACCTGTAGCTTTCTCTAGTGAGCACAACACTTTAGCTAATCCCCATCTGTGCCCAAATCTCTTCCGCTTCTTCATGTGTTCACATCCTCCCCCAATCTCTGCTTATTTACTGTTCATTTAAAGGTCTCACCTTTATCACTTGAATTGCATCCTTGTCAGATTCTGGGCAACCTGAGCTCCATTTAATGCTTTATTAATCGGAAAGTTCCAATTTTGGGTTTTGTTTGTGTTCGTTTTTAGCTAATTTGTCACAGTTAGTGATTTAATTTTGTAGCTACGTAAGTCAATCCTATTTTCCCTGTTTGGTAGATAGTGGGTGGAACTTGGGTTGGTTCTTCCCCCTTTATACAGTGATTGATCCCTTTTGCTTTCCACCGACAGTGTTGAATTTGTGTACAGTGTGTATTTTACGAAAATTTATGGGGTTATGAGAAGGTATGGAAGCAAGTGCTTAGCTATTTGTTGGTTTGGTGTTGTTTTTAGCCAATGAAGGTATCTAAGGCGGTGGAGTTTTGTTGGAAAGGAAGTTATTTTCACCTACTATGGAGTTGTTGGATCGTGGGAAGTTGAACTACAAATGTTGATAAAAGTTGGGAGTTGGGTTTGCTTTAGGGTTTAGGGTTTGTGGAAGGAACATCAATGAGGAATAGGAAATTGCGCTTGACAAAATTGTACTCATTTTCATGTCTGAGGCCTTCATTTCATGAGGATCATACACAGATTGGACAGAGGGGTTACTCTCGGATCGTGCATTGTAACGATCGGGATAACCCGGAAGTTGTTCAGCAGAATTACAGGGGGAACTATGTGTCTACCACTAAATACACGGCTGCTAACTTCATACCCAAGTCGTTGTTTGAGCAGTTTAGGCGTGTTGCTAACATATATTTTCTTGTTGTGGCTTGTGTGTCTTTCAGTCCATTGGCACCTTATACTGCTGTTAGTGTATTGATTCCTCTGATTGTAGTTATTGGTGTCACTATGGCTAAGGAAGCAGTGGAGGATTGGAGACGCATGAAACAGGTGAGGCTAATTTATTTTTATTGTTTTGCTTGTTGATTTATGTAGTGAATTGTGCTTCATAGTGGTTTATCGCCATAGCTGCTGAAACTACCACGCATTTGATGAAACAGTCGAGTTGCTAGAATTATGAAAAGTGTCAATCATTTGTCTACTTGTCAACCTGAATCTCTTATGTTGATGATTTACTGATAAACAGCCATGCCTGTAATTCTAATTTGAAGTTATCAACTTTTGTACGTATAAAAAGAGGCCTTGGTGTGCTTCTACCTGTTTATTATGACTTGGCTTTGTTATGAACCGTTGTCGATTATGAAGCAACTTTATGAACAAATTTGATCATGCTTTTTGGCGCTGACTTTGAATCCTAATTGCGCATACAATTTAAAAATAAAATTGTATTCTCCATTCAGATTGACCCTGGATATAACAACACTTTTAACTTTTCAGGATATAGAAGCAAATAACCGGAAAGTGGAAGCATATGATAACAAGAGTAACAACTTTTATAAGACTAGGTGGAAGGAAATTCGAGTTGGTGATGTGGTCAAGGTGTACAAGGATGAATATTTTCCTGCTGATCTATTTTTGCTTTCATCAAGCTATGAGGACGGGATTTGTTATGTAGAGACAGCAAACCTCGACGGAGAAACTAATCTGAAAGTGAAACATGCTTTGGAAGTGACAACGTTTTTGCAAGATGAGAGCTCCTTTGAACATTTCAAAGCAGTCATCAAGTGCGAGGATCCAAATGAAAATCTATATTCATTTGTTGGAACGCTGTACTACGATGAAGAGCAATTTCCTCTTTCTCTAGGACAACTTCTTTTGAGAGACTCCAAGCTTCGAAACACAGAATATGTGTATGGAGTAGTTATTTTCACCGGACATGATACAAAAGTGATGCAGAATGCTACGGATCCTCCTTCAAAGAGAAGTAAGATTGAAAGAAGAATGGATAAGATTATATATGTTCTTCTCAGTACGTTGATGCTGATATCCTTCATTGGATCTTTCTTCTTTGGATTTGAAACGAAGAAAGATATCCATGATGGAAAGTTGACAAGGTGGTATCTTCGACCAGATAAAACTACTGTGTTTTATGATCCAAAGAGATCAGCCTTAGCCGCATTTTTCCGCTTCCTGACCGGCCTCATGCTGTATGGGTATTTGATTCCTATCTCATTGTATGTATCCATCGAGATTGTGAAGGTTTTGCAGAGTGTTTTTATAAATCGTGATCAAGATATGTATTATGATGAGACAGATCAGCCAGCACATGCTCGCACGTCAAATTTGAATGAGGAACTTGGCCAAGTTGATACCATACTTTCTGATAAGACAGGCACATTGACATGCAACTCGATGGAATTTGTTAAATGTTCAATAGCTGGTTCTGCGTATGGACAAGCCATGACAGAAGTGGAGGTTGCTTTGGCCAAGAGTAAAGGTGAACACATAGGGTCTAATGATTTACGAGGTGAAGCTACACATTCTGGTAAGAAAGTTAAAGGCTTTAACTTTGAAGATGAGCGTATCATAAATGGGAGGTGGGTAAAGGAACCTTACAAAGACGCTATACAGAAGTTCTTCCGTGTGTTAGCTATCTGCCATACTGCGATTCCTGATGTAAATGAAGAAACTGGTGAAGTTTTGTACGAAGTTGAATCTCCGGATGAAGCAGCTTTTGTAATAGCTGCTAGAGAGATTGGATTTAAATTCTTCAACAGGACTCAAACAAGCATATCGGTGCGTGAATTGGACTTTAAGAGGGGGAGAGAAGTTGACAGGTAGATTTTGTTTCTACGGATGAATTTCCTGTTTTCTTTTTATTATACCCTTTTTCACCGATGGATTCAGTTGTTCTTCTTAGAAGGGTGAGAGTACATTCTTCAAAATATTGAGGGTTCTTTCTGTGGACCTAGTTTTTCTCGTATATTTCCATGGTTGTGTGCTGTATAGGAGGGTTCTTTGCATGGTTAGGGGAGGAGGAAAATAAATTAGAAGGAAAAAGGGATCTGTGATGCTAAATGTTTCTTATAATCCCAAATGTTTCTCAATTTTGAATCCTGTCATCTCGTGGTGTATTTATGAGAGGGGATGTGCTAGATTATATGCTGTAGTCAAGTGCAATTGAAAGGAGTCAACCAACAAACAATTTTGTCTTTCCTTACCTTTTTTTAATCATTTTTATGCATTAGCATATGGCATACAATGATTGTTTGTGTTTTGCATTTGATCCTATCAATTGTGACAAAATTTCTCTGCTAGATGTCTATTTTGGTGCTAGTGAGAAAAATGCTCTTGTATTAATACCTTTGTCAGCACCATCACGCACTTTCCTTAACATGCATTCGCTAACAAGTTTCATGGGTGAATGTCTTTTATAGAGTGTATCAGCTTCTTCACGTTTTAGAATTCAGTAGCTCGCGTAAAAGAATGTCTGTCATTGTTCGAAATGAAGAGAACCAAATTGTACTCCTCTGCAAAGGCGCAGACAGGTGAAAGACTTGAAACAGTCCTTTATAATTAATTGCCGCAATTAAAAAGGTTTCATTGATGATCTGCTTTAAACTTCTGGTTTTGGCTCTGTTCAGTGTTATGTTTGAGCGACTTTCAGATGATGGCCGAGAATTTGAGACAGAGACCAAGGACCACATCAATAAATATGCCGAGGCAGGGTTAAGAACTCTGGTAATTGCATTTCGTGAGCTTAAAGAAGATGAGTTAAAGGAATGGGAAGAAGAGTTCTTGAAGGCCAAGACTTCTGTAACTGCGGACCGAGATGAACTGATTGATGTAGCCGCTGATAAGATTGAAAGGAATTTAATTCTTCTTGGTGCTACAGCTGTTGAAGACAAGCTCCAGAAAGGGGTAAATATATCTATATAGTCGTGTACACTTTTTCACGTTGTTGACGTTCTATACCGTTTCTCTGCTTACGTAGTTATAATTTACTGTGATATTCATGATATGGAATCTGACCATCCTAAGTTGTTCCGTTAGGTACCCGAGTGTATTGATAAGCTTGGCAAAGCAGGCATAAAGATATGGGTCTTAACTGGTGATAAGATGGAAACAGCAATAAATATCGGGTATGATCACAGATTCGAGTTTCCGTAATTTCCTATCCCTGAGTTTATTGGATGCTACAAGTGTATGTGTCTTTTAATGCATGCAGATATGCTTGTAGCCTACTGCAACAGGGAATGAAGTTAATTGTAGTATCACTAGATTCACCTGAAATAATTGCAATTGAAAAGCAAAGTGGCAAGGAGGCTGTTGCTAAGGTAGATTTATTGCTGTCTGCTGTATAAGAGCTTCTTTCGATGATAATGATAATTATGAACTATTCAGGCTTCTCTTGAGATTGTAAGCAAGCAACTAAATGATGGAAAGTCCCAACTTGACTCGAGCAACCGAAGCTCCAAATTTGGCTTGATAATTGATGGAAAATCTCTTACCTTTGCCCTGGATGCACTTCTCGAGAAATCATTCTTAGAACTTGCAGTTGGCTGCGCTTCTGTCATATGCTGTCGTTCTTCCCCCAAACAGAAAGCTCTTGTATGTTCCACTTTTCTAGAAGAACGAGTTTCTTGTTTAAAATTGCATCATGATGTTCTGTTTCTCTTTCCTTTTGCATCAAAGTAATCTGATAAAGATGTAGGAGATATGTAGGTTACAAGACTGGTCAAAGTCAGAACAGGAAATACTACACTGGCTATTGGTGATGGGGCAAACGATGTTGGCATGCTTCAAGAGGCTGATATTGGCGTTGGCATCAGTGGTGTTGAAGGAATGCAGGTCATACTCATACTCGCTGTTGTTTTGTCAACGAAGTTCCTTTTAATTCTAAATCTCTAATTAAGAAGCATGGTATGATATTCGAAAAAGAGCATGCTATGATATTTAATGTATAACAATATAATGCTTAAATTTGAGGCATTTCAGTGTTGGTGAAAAAGGAGGATTTAACATCAAGTGTTCAGGGTTCATCCTCTTAAAGCTATTAAAACCGTTTCCATAACCTGCTAATGCAACAAGTTTAGGAGTAGGGACCTCATAAAAACAAGTGAAATTGTAGAGTTAAAGGGACGAAAGCACAGATCTAGTCGAAGCTACAACAACAATCTGGCTGTTATTGATTTGCAACTTATTGTTTGTTGTTTTCTGGCATGCCCTACAGCCTCCCTATTTAATCTTGACATCTTCAGGTTCTTAAGTACCCATTAATGGTCTATGTATCTGGATGATTGAATTATTTTTAGTAAAATAGTATGGACAAGTGAAAAACGCCAATTTGACTTGCAATTCTTGCAGGCTACGATGGCAAGTGATTATTCAATAGCACAGTTCCGTTTCCTGGAGCGTTTGTTGCTTGTGCATGGACATTGGTGCTACAGACGTCTATCAATGATGGTACGCTCTATTATTTTCGTGTCTAGCTTTCCTCAGCACAATACTGTTCCTAAACAGACGATTGAGGGCAGTACAGCATTAGTATAAGAAATCCGCTTGCCATGTGTTCTCTTTTACCAATTGATCAAGCTAATATGCTGCATGCCTGTTGTATGCAGATCTGCTACTTCTTCTACAAGAATTTGGCGTTTGGTTTCACCCTATTTTGGTTCGAAGCTCATGCTTCTTTCTCGGCAAAACCTGCTTACAATGACTGGTACATGTCATCCTATAACGTCTTCTTCACTTCACTTCCAGTGATTGCTCTTGGTGTGTTCGATCAGGATGTATCTGCATGGCTTTGTCTCAAGGTACGTCTCATAGATGTACACACTATCAAGCAATCAGATGCATAGACGACATAAAGTTCATAACACATTCCATTGTACATGCACTTGCCTAGTTGGTAGAGGCTTTCTATTAGAATTTGGTGACAGAAGTGCAAGCTTAGTAGCTTATAGGTAGGTAATCTGGGCATGTTTAATTTGCAGTACTTGCTGTTGTATCAAGAGGGAGTCCAGAATATTCTGTTCAGCTGGCCGCGCATACTGGGTTGGATGGGCAATGGAATAATCTCCTCCATAATCATCTTCTTCTTCACCACTTACGCCGTAATCCCGCAGGCTTTCAGGAGCGACGGGCGAGTTTCGGACTTCCCAGAACTTGCAGCCACAATGTACTCTTGTGTGGTGTGGGTAGTGAACTGCCAGATGGCGCTTTCCTTAAACTACTTCACATGGATCCAACATTTCTTCATATGGGGAAGTATTGCCTTCTGGTACATATTCCTCATGATCTACGGATCAATGAATCCCGTTTTCTCAACAACCGCGTATCACGTGTTTGTTGAAGCCTGTGCGCCGAGTCCCCTCTACTGGCTGGTCACCCTTTTGGTGGTCATCTCGTGTCTTCTACCGTATTTCGCATACAGGGCCTTCCAGACCCGTTTGTGCCCGATGTATCATGATCAGATTCAGCTGTTGGGTGATGTGGATCCGCAAAATCCGGGAAGCCGAAAACTGGACCTCAAGCGAAGGCAAGGCTGAGACTTTTGAGTGAGTTTCCTAGAATTTGTTTATCTAATGTAGATTGTTGGTGATCCATGTAAAAGCATTTCAGCTTATGAGTGCAGATATACCACCCAAGATGTGTAATTAAGTGTGAGCAGGTGTAGTTGTTGAGTTTCTTTTCAAGTTTTAGGCTTTTATCTAATTTTTGTGTTATTGTTAGATTGAATCATCAATATAAATATACTAAGTAGAGTTCTTTATTGGTGACATGACACTCCCAAATTCCTTCAATTTAAAATAAAGCTCCCAATTAAAGGTAGAAAATATTTTTTTTTTAAATTACTAAATTAAAATTATTTATAACAACTATAATAATCCAACGGAGTTTAAACTAATCATTCAACTTTTTTTATTTTTACCAACATAACAATTTTAAAAAAAATTTTAATTTATTTTTGAAGGATTATAAGTTCGGTCTATAAAAATTTTAAAAAAAAATTTTAATTTATTTTGAAGGATTATAAGTTCGGTCTATTTACGTAAAATATTTTTATGGATTTTTCTATCAAGTAAGGCTGATAGTTTGATAACTTGTATAAACGGTTTGAAGATTAAACAAATCATACATTTCTTGGCTATTTGACTAAGTTGAAGTATACTTTTTTATTTATAACGGATTAATATTTGTTTTGTAGGTAGTGAACTTACTGCTTTGTGGGTCGTAGACCTAATGTTTTGGGGGTTACGTCATTATCAAGTTTGGCTGATAGTTTGATAACTTGTATAAATCAATATAAATATATCAAAGTAGAATTTTTTAGTGCTGACATGACACTCCCAAATTTAAGGAATTCAAATTAGAATTTTTCCAATTAAAGCTAGAAAGCATTTTCTTTTTAAATTACCAAATTAAAATTATTTATAAGATTTATAATAATCTCAACTGAATTTGAACCAAATCATCCAATTTTTTTTACATTCATAACAAGTCAAAGTATTTTGTTTTTGAATGATTTTTATTTTTTTTTCTTATTTTATTTTTGAAGGATTTTTTTGCTATCCCACATCGATTATCAAGTAAGACTGATAGTTTGATAACTTGTATAAATCCAGGGTTTGAAGATTAAACAATTCATACATTTCTTGGCATTTTGGCTAAGTTGAAGTATAGTTTTTAGTTTGATGAACTAGATTCCGTGTCTCTTTCGAAATCAACCTGAACGTAATTTTTGCCAAAATATCTTTTCTATTTCAACTAACGATTTCAATTTTTATCAATTGTTGAATGGATTTTGTTTATTTTTAAATTTCAAACTCGGTTAGTAATAAATATATATATATATATATATATATATATATATATATATATATATATTACGGTAAGAAATAAGAACATATATAGATCGTTCGATCAATAAACGGATGGTTGAGATTTATCGTCCGATTAAGGCAATTTTCAATTGGTATATAACACACCCTCGTGCTTATGGTAATGGAATATAGTCGGTTATGTAATTATGAAAATAATATATTATTCTAAGGTGCACAATTATTTATTTCAATTTGAAATCTCTTTCGAAGACAAGTCTCGTGTCATCAGAAAATATTACTCGTACATTCCACCGATGGTAATTTCTAACATCGAAGTTTTTTTTCCTACTCAAGAATATTTTGCACGTTTGGGTGTTTAATGTTCGAGGTAGTGCAAGCAATTGTGCATGTATAAATCAAATTAGGTTTTTTAGTCGTGCTAAAGTTTTGTATTAATTTTTACAGTCGTTATTGAAGGTGCACGTAGTCGTGCAACACAAGTGATTACCATTCATGCATATATTTAATTTAATATGAAGGTGATTATCATTCATGCATGTATTAATTTGATATGAAGGTGATTATCATTCATGCATATATTTAATACTACATTTGTGTGTGTTTAATATTCATGTTATAAAATCTTTGAAGAACCGGTAGGTGAAATAAATAAGTTAAAAGATACTCTAAAAGGGGGTACTTTTCGCAAACCAAATTTCAAGGCCTTGAAACTCCTTTCAAGAGCCTTGATGTTGATTTGTGCTCTTTGTGAAACTTTGATTTCAAGGGCTTTGAAACAATTTTCAAGGACCTTGACTTCGTGCTCCTGCAAAACAAAGTTAGTCACAATAGCGAGATATAGTACGGAATGTAAAAGATTGACACGAGGATATGTTTACGAAGTTCGGCTCTTAATAGCCTACTCTCCGTCTCAGGGTATGGCCTTAGGATATGACTATCTATTATCAGCTTCAAAGAGTCCTAGATACAAGCTAGAAGAAATCCCCTTCTTCTTTCACTGTAGCCAATGCTACGATCTAGCTCCAACTCTTAACCTAGCTATAATAGCCTAGTTACTTCGCAGAGTAACACACAATCTAGTATAACACTATCTAGATCTTCCAATGGAGCTCTTGTGTTTTATCTGTCTCTAAGGGGATAAAGCTTTTACGTAAAAGAGAGAAAGAAAAACAATGAATCGAATGAAGATGTTTGAGTTGCTTGAAGAAGTAAGAATACTTCCGTGTAAGCTTGTGTATCCTTTCTTCTTCGATCATCATCTTCATTTATACTCTTCTTATGGAGAGGTCTTCTAGCCGTTGGAGAGATGACCGTTTGAAGATGAATCTTCTTCTCCATGAAGATCGCTTCCTATTTCGAGATAAGGTAAACGTTGCAGATTTTTCAACTCCTGAGAACACGTCGATTCCTTAGCTCCTTAATCTTCTCGTTTTCTTGATGCTTTTCGGTTGTAGAAAATCTTCTGAAAAGATTCTTTATTCTTTGGTTGAAAAAGATCTTCCCTTAAATCTTTCTATTGAGCAAATCGTTCTTGGAAAATCTTCTGCATTTTGAATCCTTGTTTCGTGCAAGTATAACTTCAAGGATTTTGAGATCGTCCCTATCTTCCTTGTTTACTTGAGTGATATTTCAAGGCCCTTGATCTCTATATCAAGGCCCTTGACATCTTTGATAATTCCTGCACAAAATTCAAACGAACCAAGCATCTAGAGAATATAATCAATACATTGTTAGTGTATCAAAATACTACATTTGTGTTAAATCTTCCATCATCAACACATGTAAAACATTATAAACAAGGTGGAGTTTTCAAAGGTGGAGTTTTCAATCTCCCCCTTGATGGAAGACAACACAAATGTTTTATCGTACCTGCATTTGTTAGTTTAGCAATGCATATGAAAATCAAAACTAAAATGCAGAATGCAGAATATCGAATGTCGGATCACACACATTTATTTCTCCCCCTTTGTCTTGCAACAAGAAGAAAAAATAGTCAAAGCACGGGAGTTTTTAAAACGATTACAGACCCAAATGAGTATTTTCACAAACCACATAGAAGAATTTTTCAACCAGCAAACTTAATTCTCCTCATAGAACTTCCTTTTTCCTTTGGATGAAGATTTCTTGTAACGCCAATCATCCATTCCAGCTGCTAACCGTCTTTTCTTTTCTTCAGCTCCTCTCTGCTTAACTACTTCATACTCAACTGTTGGCAAAAACATTGGCTCAACATGAGTTGGATACAGAATTGACTTATTCAGTACACGCCTTTTACAATTCATTAGCACATTCTCAACTTTCTCTTGAGTATGTTGAGCTACATCTTCAGGCACGGGCAAAATACTTCCCATTGTAGTCAGTGTAAGAGCATTCATCAAGTACATCTCATTGACTTTAGCATTTATGGTAGATAGCAGCTCGAAATTTGCATTAATTCGTCTTTTAGTGTAAAACTGAAAATCAGATAATTCACGATTCAGACATGCTATTTCATTTTCACAACCTTCTAACCTGATTTCTGGAGTGGGAGAAGGTTGAGTCTCTTCAGTTGATTTTTGAGTAGTTTCTTGAGTAGTTCCTTTTCCTTTTAAAGTCCATGTGCCTGCAAGAGTCTTCTCAATCCCCAAACATTCTAAGCATTTCTCATCAATTTTTCCAGATATCGACTGTCTATCTTCCGAGGATGTGTCAATTTTAAAATAATCAAAGATTTTAGGCAGCAAGTTTTCGTAAGGAAGAGGAATAGGTCGCTTAGAATTGACAGAGTGTATCATGTGGTTAAGAATAGGATTAGGCACATCTATGTCCAAATCAGACATAAGCAGATGAATTAATTCCAAAGATTAATCAATCAGCAGCTCTCTTGAATTTGCACGAGGAACAACACATCGAACCAGTATAGTAAACACTATTTTAGCCTCAAAGGTTAGAAATGTATGAGTAAGTTGACGTGACGTTGAATTCGGAACTAGAAATTTCTCCTTAGCAGTACGAACACTCTCTGATCTTGAAGGATGATTAAATACAGTGTTTGTAGGAATTCCAAATATCTCACTTAAAACAGAAGAAGTGAGTGAAATTGGAGTACCTTTAAATGAAGATTCAAGAGTGATACATCATTTGTCTCTTCTTGTGATGAGATTAACATAGAATAGTCTCGTGAGTCGTGGAAAAGCAAAATCGCCAGGGTTTAGAACCTTCCAGATAATTGAAGTCTTGAGCTTGTCTATGCAAGGAATCTTAAGGGTATCAAGAAAATCAATATCCACTAGATCACACATACAGAGTGGTCGATTGTGAAAACCATCAACACAAGATCCATAGGCTTGAAAATTGATAAACCAAGATGAGGGAAGACCAGTCGTCTGAGATATATCCATATCCTCAAAAGGTTTTTCTTCTTTAGCAATTGAGGGACACTGATCGACTTTCTTTTTGGGAGCTTGAGCAGATTTCTTGCTTTTGGGTGCCATGATGAGAGTTTTGAGAGAGAAAGTAAGGGATTTTGAAATATGGTTTATGTGAAAGAATGAAAAAGGTAGGAAAGGCAGGTCCTTTTTAATCGTAATATAACAAGATCTTGAGAAAATCAAACCTTTTAAAAGACCAAATTTAATACCAATAAAACAACACCAAATATTTTTCAAAATTTCAAATAAAACTCATAAAAACATTATAAGAATTAAAATATCTAAAAGATATTAATCCTTAAAAGATCCGTAAAATTAATATACCCTTAGAAATATGTTTCAAGGCCCCTTGAAAACATCAATTGGGTTGCATGCTTAGGAACAATCAAACTTGTTTACTCCCCCTACGTTAATGCTTCCTTGTTCAACATACCAATCTGCAATCTAATAAAATTAAATTGTTCCTCAGGATGAGGTTTGGTAAAGATATCTGCAAGCTGCAAGTTAGTTGATATAAAAGAGATCGAAATATCACCTTTTTCAACATGATCACGTATGAAGTGATGTCTTACATTAATATGCTTTGTCCTTAAATGCTGCACAGGATTTTTGGTTATAGGTATACACTAGTATTATCACATTTTATAGGAATACCTTTCAAATCAAAGCCAAGATCACGAAGTTGTTGAGCAATCCAAAGAATTTGTGCACAACAGGCTCCTACAACTATATATTCAGCTTCAGTTGTGGATAGGGCAACAGAGTTTTGCTTCTTAGAGTGCCAACCAAATAGGGATGACCCTAAGAATTGACAACATCCAAAAGTACTTTTTCTGTCGACCTTATAATCTGCAAAGTCTGCATCTGAATAGCCAACAAGATGAAACGAGCTTTGACGTGGGTACCATAACCCTAGATCCTTAGTACCATTGAGATACCGAAAAATTCTTTTCACAGCTATCAAGTGTGACTCTTTAGGATCAGCTTATCTTGCACACATGCACACGCTAAACATAATGTCAGAACGACTAGCAGTTAGATACAATAATGAACCGATCATACCTCGATACTCCTTTTGAACTACACTTTTGCCATTCTTGTCATAATCTAGCGAAAGTGTTGAACTCATAGGAGTCTTTGCAACCTTAGATTGATCCATTTTGTACTTTTTAAGCAAGTCTTTAGTATACTTGCTCTGATTGAGGAAAATTCCTTTCTTTGCTTGTGTAACTTGAAGTCCAAGAAAGAAATTTAGCTCTCCCATTAAGCTCATTTTAAATTCCCTGCACATAATATCTGAAAATTCCTTGCAAAGGGAATTATTAGTAGCACTGAATAATATATCATCAACACTGATTTGTACTACAAGAATGTCGTTGCCTCTGGTTTTGATAAATAATGTTTTTTCAATCAAACATCTTTTGAATATGTTTTCAAGAAGATATTTAGACAATTTTTCATACCAAGCTCGAGGAGCTTGCTTAAGACCATAGAGAGCTTTGTCTAGTTTAAAAACATGATCTGAAAATTCATCATTTTCAAAACCAGGAGGTTGAGCAACGTAGACTTCTTCTTCTAAGAAGCCGTTTAAAAAAGCACATTTTACATCCATTTGAAAAAATTTTATGCTCATAAAAGATGCAAATACAAGTAGCATACGCATGGCTTCTAACCTGGCAACTGGAGCAGAAGTCTCATAATCAATACCTTCTTCTTGGTTATAGCCTTGTGCTACAAGTCGTGCTTTATTTCGTATGACTTTGACACTTTCATCCAATTTGTTTCGAAAAACCCATTTCGTGCTAATGACTGATTGATGTTTTGGTCTTGAAGTGAGAGTCCATACCTTGTTTCTCTCAAATTCGTTCAATTCATTTTGCATGGCAATGATCCAATCAGGTTCTTGAAGAGGTTGAACGTAATTCTTTGGCTCGAAAAGAGATACAAAAGCGGAGAAGGCAAATAGACTGTTCACTTTAGATCTAGTTTGAACTCCAGCATTTGGATCTGAGATCACATTCTCTTGTGGATGATATGAGGAGTGTTGAACTTTTCTTCTTTTGACAGATGAAGGAGTTCCAGAAGGTTGAACTTCATATGTTTGTCTAGATTCATGTACCGTTGGTATATTACTTGTTGATCTAATCTCAAGGCCTTGAAGTTGGGTTTCAAGCCCTTGAAGCGGAGTTCTGTTATCACAGTTTTCTGTTTCAAGGTCTTGAAGGTGTGTTTCAAGGTCTTGAGGATTTTCTTCGGTATCTTGAATCTTTTCCTGCATATTCTTTTCTCAATCTTTAGGATCTTCCTCTTCATCCGAAATATGATCTTCTCGTTGATTCAAATTTAGATTTGCAAAACTTTAACTCAAAGTATCATCATTGCTTTCATAAAAAGTAATATGAATGCTTTCTTCAACAATTTTGGTACGTTTGTTATATACTCTATAAGCTTTGCTATTTGAAGCATATCCAATAAATATTGCTTCATCACTATGTGCATCAAATTTCCCAAGATTATCTTTGCCATTGTTATGAACAAAACAAGTACATCCAAGAGGTTTGAAATATGAAATGTTTGATTTCCTTCCTTTAAACAGTTCATAAGGAATCTTTTTCAAGATAGGGCGAATTAAACATCTATTCAAAATATAATTTGCAGTGTTTACTGCTTCAGCCCAAAAACTTTTTGGCAAATTGTTTTCTAAAAGCATTGTCGTAGACATATCCTCAAGATTGCGGTTCTTACGTTCCACAACTCCGTTTTGTTGAGGAGTTATTGGAGTTGAAAAATTATGTGAAATGCCATATTTTGCACAAAACAAATCAAACTTTAGTTGATCAAATTTTCTACCATGATCACTTCTTATAGAAACAATTGGTAGGTTTTTCAAATTTTGTAACTCCTTACACAATTTTGAAAACTCAAATAAAGCTTCAGATTTTTCTCGTAGAAAAGAAATCCATGTGAAACGAGAGAAATCATCCACTATAACAAGGATGTACTGCTTGCCTTTGGGAGATTTGACACGCATAGGTCCACAAAGATCCATGTGTAAGAGTTCAATGGGTCGAGAAGAACTTACAGTTTTCTTAGGTTTGAATGAACCTTTTGTTTGTTTACCTTGTGTGCAAGTCTTACATAGATCATTAACCTTAAATTTAGGTTTGGCAAACCACATACCAAATCTTTCGTAAGAAGCTTCTGCATGGTGTGCATGCTTACGTGACCAAGTCTTCTATGCCAAAGCCTTGGATCATCAGTCAAGGCCTTTAGACATTTTAGCTTAGTTCTTGAAACTTGGTTAGTACTCATGGAATAAACATTATTACATCTAGGAGCCGTAAGCACCACTTCACTCGTCTTTTTGTCTTGAACCTCACATTTATCTGAATCAAACATGACTTTATTGCCTTTATCACATATTTGAGAAATACTTAGTAGATGTTATTTTAAACCATCAACCAGATAAACATCATCAATAACGTTAGATGAATTATAGCAAATTTTACCAATGCCAATAATGTCACACTTTCCTTTATCACCAAGAGTAATTGTTCCAGATGATTGCTTCTTTAAATCTGAGAATAAAGAGCTTTTTCCACTCATGTGTCTTGAGCAACCACTCTCAAATATCCATTTGTGCTCCTTTATCTTGGTGATATCCTGCAAAACAACAAACATCAACCTTTTCGGATCGACCAAATGACGTATTTTGGTCCATATTCATGTTCGATCATGTTTGGTGGTCGAGTACTTTTAGGAACCCAGATTTGTTTGACCTGTTTCCTTAAACATAAAGGATAGGTATTTCTAATGATATAAGGATCATTTCTTGTATAAGGACATGTAGATTTAACATGACCCTTTTTACAACAGTAGAAGCAAGTAGGCATATGAATACTTCCTTTGACCTTGACAAAAGTGGTGGTAGGTTTTTTAGGAAAGCTCCTATGATAACCTATACCATTTTTGTTAAGGAAGGACTGTTGTTCACCCATCATTCTCTCAAGATTAGCTTTTGAACGAGTAAACTTAACAAGTGCAGCCTTCTGGTCTTGACACATCAAAGTTAGATCAATTTTCTCTTTCTCTAGATCGATATAGTTTCGATGAAGAGAGGAGAGGTTGTCCTTGAGAATCAGGTTCTCTGATTCCAAGGCCTTGATATTGTCATCAAGGTCTACCTTTTTTGTGTTAAGATTTTCAATCTCCAGAGACATTTCACTTAGTTGTTTTTCTTGTTCAAGTAGCTTTTCTTTTAAAGAATTTATCCTTATTCTATGTTCCTTATCACATATGATAATATCTTTAAGGAATTATTTCAGGTCAGATTCAGGTTGAGACATGATTGTACTTACGACATTGTCAACATACAAATTTGAATCTTCTTCATGATCGTCCATTAGACACAAGTTTGCTTGTTCTTTCTCGTCTTCTGATTCATTTGATGATTCTGAATCGCTCCAAGAAGCAACCATAGCTTTCTTCTTTCGATCATTTCTTGAAATTTATTCTCTTCTTTTGTGGACAATCCTTCACCAGATGATCTGTTTCACCACATTCAAAACAAGTCAGTACTCTCGTTTTCTTATTAGAGTTATAAAACTTACCTCGGGGTTTTGATGCTCGTGGATATTCTCTATTAGCAGATTGTTTCTTTATCTTGAGAATTCTTGCGAGACCCTTAGAGATCATGGCAATAGCATCTTCTTCATCATCGTCATCACTATCCTCTTCGTCAGATGGTAATTCATCTTTTCTTGATTTTAATGCCAAATTCTTGGAGTTGGATGGGAGCTCTCCATCTTCTTCACCAAGAACCATTTCATGCGTGATGAGTTTTCCAAGGAGGTCATCAAGAGGAAGAGTTGTGAGATTCTGAGCTTCTTCAATAGCAGTCATCTTTAGTCCCCACTTATGTTTAGGTAGACTCCTTTGAACCTTCCTAACTTTCTCTTCATTTGTGAAGATCTTTCCTAGTGAGTCCAAGTTGTTCACGATCTTAGTTAATCTGGTGAACAATTCTTTGACTGTTTCATTTGGATTCATCTTGAATAGCTCGTATTGTCTGAGGAAGATGCTAATCTTTGTTTCCCTGACTTGACTTGTTCCTTCATATGTGACCACAAGCTTGTCCCATATTTCTTTTGCACTCTTGCATGATGAGATGCGGTTGAATTCATTTGCATCTAATCAACAGTATAGTAGGTTCATTGTTTTGTAATTATTTGACAAACTGTCCTGGTCAGCCTGTGTGAAGTCAGCTTCCTTCTTTGGGACTTGGACATCTTTAACCGTTGTCATTGGAACATTAGGTCCATTTTGAATGATGCTCCAAAGCTCCATGTCCTGGTCAATAATGAACATACGTATGAGTGCTCTCCAATGAGCAAAGTTTTTACCACAGAAGAGTGGTGGTCGAGATGAGGATCTTCCTTGAGCGATATAGTGCGGAATGTAAAAGATTGACACGAGGATATGTTTACGAAGTTCGGCTCTAAATAGCCTACTCTCCGTCCCAAGGTATGACCTTAGGATCTAATTATCTATTATCAACTTCAAAGAGTCCTAGATACAAACTAGAAGAAATCCCCTTCTTCTCTCATTGTAGCCAACACTACGATCTAGCTCCAACTCTTAACCTAGCTATAATAGCCTAGTTACTTCGCAGAGTAACACACACTCTAGTAAACACTATCTAGATCTTCCAATGGAGCTCTTGTGTTTTATCTCTCTCTAAGGGGATAAAGCTTTTACGTAAAAGAGAGAAAGAAAAACAATGAATCGAATGAAGATATTTGAGTTGCTTGAAGACGTAAGAACATTTCCGTGTAAGCTTGTGTATCCTTTCCTCTTCGATCATCATCTTCATTTATACTCTTCTTATGGATAGGTCTTCTAGCTGTTGGAGAGATGACCCTTTGAAGATGAATCTTCTTCTCCATGAAGATCGATTCCTGTTTCGAGATAAGGTAGACGTTGCAGATTTTTCAACTCCTGAGAACACGTCGATTCCTTAGCTCCTTAATCTTCTCGTTTTCTTGATGCTTTTCGGTTGTAGAAAATCTTCTGAAAAGATTCTCTAATCTTTGGTTGAAAAAGATCTTCCCTTAAATCTTTCTGTTGAGGAAATCGTTCTTGGAAAATCTTCTGCATTTTGAATCCTTGTTTCGTGCAACTATAACTTCAAGGCTTTTGAGATCGTCCCTATCTTCCTTGTTTCCTTGAGTGATATTTCAAGGCCCTTGATCTCTATATCAAGGCCCTTGACATCTTTGATAATTCCTACACAGAATTCAAACGAACCAAGCATCTAAAGAATATAATCAATACATTGTTAGTGTATCAAACTACTACATTTGTGTTAAATCTTCCATCATCAACACCTGTAAAACATTATAAATAAGGTGGAGTTTTCAATCTTGTTAAGTTAAATGTGTTGAAGTAACACCAAAACATCATCAAATTTGAATATTTGGTACTTAAAGTTGTGAAGTGCATATGTATCAAAAACATTTCTATTATTTTCAAAGCTATTCGTGCACGACAATAAACACAATGTTGCACGTATTTAAGTTCATCATGCAGTAATCCAAAATCCAATAACTTAACTTGCACGTTTAAGTTCACATGCACGACATATAAATACAATGTTGCACGTTTATGTTGTACGAGTTCAAATTCAATAAATATATAAATATCGATTTATATGTACTAATCGTGCAAATTTTCCCCCGGTATGACGAAACAATAAATTGGTGAAAGGTTATATGAAGTCATAATAACATATAGCATATATTAGGAAATTAATATATTTCATTATTTAACGGAGGAAACTGAATTATCTCTCCATTATTGTCTAAATTTAATAACTAATCATAGCCGTTGAATGTAATTAATCCGACGCTTAAGATATGTTCTTATTTCTTACCGTAACCCTTGTTCTCACTTGATCCTATCCCTATATCTATATATATATATATATATATATATATATATTTCTTTTAAAGTCTTTATATTCTATTTTGCTTATGAAATATCATCAAAGTTTTTAATCTAAATTGACGACTATTATTTTTATGAAAATTAAATTGGTAATTTTTTATTTTTCGAAATCATATCGGTAGAAGATAAGAAGATAATCAAATTAATTTTAATCACCCTAAATCTCTTCGGACGATTATGGACGTTGAGTATATAATTGGATACGAGTCAACTACTTAAGTATTGTCTTTATATTATGCATTCAATAATGAGAAAATTATCTTAACAGTACCCCATCTTTTGGGCTGACTAAACATTAGTAACCCATCGTTTAAACTATCAGAACGGTACCCCATCTATTGAGGCCGACCAAAGATTAATACCTCGATCACTGTTCAAACGTTAAAATATCTAAACGTTGTTAAATAGCAGGGGCAAAATTGTACTACCACTTGAAAATTCAACAACTGGATATCCATTAACAGAAAGCTTCATATCTCTAATAACAGTAAAAGGTTCAACCATTCAATTCTTAGAGCAACATAACAAAAGTGCACCCAAGAAATAACCCTAAATTCATCACCAATTTCAACCCCTCTCTTTTTTTAGCAGATCGCAAATTTGGGAATGAAGATGAAGAAGAGACATTGTGGGCATGAGAGAGAGGAATAGCACGTTGCTTTCGCCGCCAGAGATGCATCCGATGGATGCCAAGTAGGCGGTGAAATGAACGACCCTAACCCTAGTTCTTTTTCTTTTTATCGGTATCCAGATTTTCCCCAATTTCGACATCAGTTTTAATGTTCTAGGTTTGGATCCTCTTTTCAATCGGCTTTAACAATTCCATTAATCAAGCTTCTCTTTCCAAGGACCGCCATTGTATCTTGGATCAATAAGTGAGACATTGATGTAAATTTTCCAATTTGATTGGTACAAGTCAATTCTTAAAATCCATGGATGAACGTTGATGAGTAAAGTGAGAAATTGATGTAAATTTTCCAAATTTATGGTTTGTATACAGACTGTGCGTTCGTGAGGATCGATATGTTTTACGTACTAGGAACCGGTAATGGAGCTTGGCAATCTCAACGACGATCGGATAGATTGCTCGTGTTCTGTTGATTGCTTGCTAGGGGCGGACAACACCCATGCCTCTCCACCCATCTCAACTTCGAATATGAGTTTCATCGCGGTTGAATTTGGGTTTAATTAATTTCAGATGTTTCAGTTTTCATCAGGCGAATCGCAAAAATAAACCTTCGTTGTTTCCTTTCAACAATACAAGCAAGTCAAATGATAGGTGATGCAACATTTTTCAACTCTCTATCATGTTAATCATGGGCTGTTTGTCTTTCATTGTTCAACTCTTACAGGAGCTAAATATTAAGATCTCTCACAAAGTGATCATGATTGTAACTCGCTTATAATCGAAACTTGCTTGCATACCCAGCTACCCCCTCTTAAAAATATATGATTGTTGTGACTGAACTGCAAAAGATAATTCACGTGGACAAAGCTGATTTGGAATTGCCTTTGCATTCTAAAAGAAATTACCCATATACAGCTTGTGGTCAAATAGTTCATAATAATTGTTGAGTTCTAAATGGTGGGTTTTAGAAGAGAAAGAGATTAAGAAATTTTAGTAACTTGAAATACTCTTCTGTTAATCTAAATTGACTCTGGATCAAGTTGAGTATCACAACAACAGACAACGAAATTGTGGAAAAAAGTCTTCTTATATTGTGTCAATTATGTCAAAATTCAACACAAAGATGGATTGAGCATTCGATTCGAGTTCGTCAACCGTCAACGAGAGGTACATCAACTTACCAGCAACTACAACATTCAACAAATCAACAAACATAATTCTTATCCTTATTCTATATTCTAGAACAACTTCATATTACAAAATCTTCACATTTTTTTACTCAAAAGCACAAAGTACACAAACAAGGTCAACTAAAATTACATGCCACAGTATTGGAACTTCAATTCAAACTAACAACGTGCTGCCAATTATGTTGTTTGTGCTCTGCTTGCATTTGATTCTACAGACCTCCATGGTGGCTCACACAGGTGGGGCTGGTTGTCCGGTAAGCACGGACATTAGTCTGAGGGTTGAAGGAGTTGTGGACTGCGGGTCCAAGATGGGTAGGGAGTAGGAAATAGCCATGAAAATTGCAATTCAAGATGTTAATAAGCAAGAATCTGAAAACTGTTCCAATCCCTATAAGCTAAAACTACATTTAGTCGATTATCATCGGAGCTCAGCTCGCGCTACTTTTGCTTGTAAGTGACCCATTCTTTAGCCTTGCTTATCACTAGTTGGGAGGCTGCACTTTCCACAAGCTTGATAAGTGATATAGACGAACAAACAACAAAAATCCCGCTCATATTGCTAAATCCAACTGCAGTAACTCTGCTATTATTTCAGTTACAAGAACAAAATCTGATTCAAATGTCAGATGATATTATTTTCCACGCACAATGCATAGCTACAATTGTTGGTTTATTTCGTTGGTCAAAAGTGACAATCATCTACGAACAAGAAGCTTTCGCCCTCAATTCTTGGGTGATTACTACTCTTTTTGACGCACTTAAGTCTGTGGAAGCGACAGTAGAATAGTACCGGGCATGTCAGCAGCCTACATCTTCCAATTTGGACCCTGCAATCACAATACAAAAGGGTCTTAGTGAGCTTAGAGCAAAATCAAACCGCGTATTCATTATAGTACAATCTTCTTTGGAGCTAGCAACCCATATCTTTTTTGAGGCAAAACAGAAGGGAATGATAAACAAAGGAGAAGCTTGATTAATGGAATTGTTAAAGCCGATTGAAAAGAGGATTCAAACCTAGAACATGAATATTGATGTTGAAATTGGGGGAAATCTGGATGTCGATAAAAAGAAAAAGACCTAGGGTTAGGATCTTTCATTTCACCGCCTACTTGGCCTCCACCGGATGCATCTCTTGCGGCGAAAGCAACGTGCTATTCCTCTCTCCCACGCCCACAATGTCTCTTCTTCATCTCCATTCCCAGATCTGCGATCTGCTAAAAAAAAAGAAAGGTGTTGAAATTGGTGATGAATTTAGGGTTATTTTTTGGGTTCTCTTTTGGCATGTTGCTCAGCAGATGCCTAAGAATCGATTGGTTGAACCTTTTACTGTTATTAGAGATATGAAGCTTTCTGTTAATGGATATTTCATGGATATCCAATTGTTAAATTTTCAAGTGGTAGGGAATTGTACAATTTTGCCCCTGCTATTTAACACCGTTTACTTATTTTAACGTGTGAACAGTGATCGAGGTATTAATATTTGGTCGGCCTCAATAGATGAGGTACCGTTCTGATAGTTTAAACGATGAGGTACTAATGTTTAGTCAGCCTAAAAGATGGGTACTGTTTAGATAATTTTCTCTTCAATAATTATATGGTAATTAATACACGACGTATATTATCAACGTATTCAAAATTAATATATATTTTTCAAATACCCGTCCTCCTAAACTAGTTATCTCTAAATTGTAAGTAATTTTGTTCTTCTCAAGTTATGGTTTGTTATATTATGTCTACAAAGTGGAATATGTTATAAAAGTAAATATATGACAAATTAAATCAAGATCTATGTACATCATAGTCAGGTTGGTCAACGAATCACATAGTTAGGTAGGTCGATGAATAACGGAGGTCCTATCTAAAATAATAAAATAAAATTTTAATTGTTGATATACATTAAAACTTAACTTCTATATTATAATCTTTAATTTTATGTCACGCTTAATGATATCAATTATCGGATTGTTATTCGGTCAGATGAAAGGAGGCAATGTACAAGCATTATAAGTGTACCTCTCGGGTGTATTAGACATGACCCCGCACGCGCAATATGAGTGGCTCGGGACCCTTCATTTGTTGAAATGAGGGCGCATTTGCATTATGCCTAGAACTGTCAAAAGTTGACCCGATCCGTGAAACCGACCTGACGAACTCGAATCCGAGCCCAACCTATCCCAAAATGTTTTGAAAAAAGGGAATACACGGAACCGACCCGCTTGAAGCCGATTTAATCCGAAGTAATAAATGACCCGAAGTAACCCGACCCGAAAGACCCGATTGCCAGAATAACCTGACCCTAAGTAACCCGATAGCCCGAAGTGGCCTGCCCCAATGACTTGATAGCCTGAAGTAACCCGACCCGAAGTAAACCGGTCCAAAGTAACCCGACCCGAAATACCCCGATAAGTCTATAATGACGTAATTCATACTATAAGTTTATATTATAAGTTTTGTAATGACATATTAGATAACACATATTACATAATCCATGCTATAATTTGGATATCCAAAAATATGGTTAAAGATCATTTTGATAAAATAAATCACCCAAATATTTTCCGATAACTATCCAATCCGGCTAAAGTCGTTTTCACATAAACCCAAAATTCATACTATACTTTTTAAGAATAGAAATTTTAAAGATAATATTTTTATTTACTATATTGTCTATATATACATAAATACATAACACATCACATAGTCCATACTATAACTATAGGTCTAGAATCATATTCTTCAATTTCGACACGATAAATGTAAGGTAATGGTATTAACCTGAACAACTGATATCCAATCTAAACCGACCCGAAACAAAACGCTAAAAGAGAGATTGTTTTGACCCGACCCATTTGAACCTGAATAATTGATACCCGATCCAAATCGCTAAAGAGAGAGACTGTTTTGACCCGAACCGACTAAACTCCAGCCTGTTGTGGCCAACCCAAACTGACCCGTCGGCCCTGTTTGACACTGCTTCCAAGAACTGAACTAAACCGACCTGTTATGACCCAAGAACCGAAAACCCATTATAGCCCGAACATTCGATACCCGACCCAAATCGACCCGACCCGAAACAAACCGAATATTGACCAAGCCTTTTTTGTCCCGACCCGTTTTAACCCGAGCATATTGTGACCGACCCGAACACGACGACCCATGTGACACCTCTAATTATGCTCGCACCCGAGTTTTTTTTAAAAAAAAAGAAACGGACACACTCATATTGCGTCTAGGGGCGCACTTGTACTACGAGTGCGTTAACTGTTTCATATTTTCCCGTTTGACCTAATAATATTACTCAAAAGTATTCATACTTTTATTGAAGGGTTAGTTGTGAATAAATTGATGTATAATCATTACAATGAGTTAAATGACGTTTTTTTATAAATTGATTTAATAATTTCATTTCTTATTTATGAAAATAATGTTTATCGTATTTATATATAAGAGAATAAATATTTACAATAAAATTAAGGTAAAATTCATATTTAAATTTTTCTTCAAACTCAAAATAATGTAAGAGAATAAATATTTTCATGGATTAATCCTCTCTCTCTCTATATATATATATAATGTATTTGGTAGATAGATAGTTAACTCTTTTGCAATTACATTTCTGCGCACACATAACTGAGCATGTGATGATAAAAGATAAGTGGTGAAAGCTTTGTTTAGTTGTTTTGAGATTAGTTGACTAAGATTCTTTAAGAGATTCGGTCAAAACATCAATAAAGGAAAAAGTTGAATCCCTTTATGACATGTTTGGTTTTAACTCCGAAATCGGAAACGGAATGAAAACGAATCTACTCATACGTATGACCTTGTTTATAAAATTTTTTGGAATCATTTCTTGTGGCTTGAAGTAATTGGAGTATACCCTATAGCGTAACAAAATGTGGGGAAATAAGTGCATTTTACATTAAACCACAAGGAATGATTCCATAAAATTTAATGAATAAGGATATACATATGGACTAAATTCGTTTCCATTCCGTTTCCGTTTCCGGAGTTGGAACCAAACGGGCCCTTATAGTAGAAAGATTAGAATGGCAAGTGGTGTATGTAATATCCGAAAATTTCATACCTTTTACGTAGATTATTCTCGTATATCAACTCTAGTCGATCTGGGTTACTCAACAACCGGACTCAAACCAAGTCAAGATAGTTTTTATATATATATGAATTGGTTTTGGTGAGAACCAATTTTACGGAGAGGAACAAGAACCTCCAATGTTCGTTGAATTAATAATATCAACGGTTATGATTCGCAATGTTTGTTTGAATTATGCCGTCTAATTGCTTTCCTATCTCAGAAGATTTTATACCTTGTACGGGTATGTAGAATGATACATTCAATTACCAAAGATAGTTCATCATTAATTCCAATGTTCCAAAACCTAACAACTCGTTACCGGCACCGGCGAACACGAGAGAAGAGAAATATGGACGTGATGCAGGGTTGAGGTTGTAATAGACTTGATCTAACTAAGAGCCCTCTAATACCTTGAACGAGAATAGTCTTCGCGAAGTAATAAGGAAAATCAAAAGGTAACATTGATGATTATATGGCAGAAATGATGATAGAAATAGGAGATGAAGATGGATGTATGAAAGATAGACTAGAACAAGAAATAACCAAGGAGATCAGCTTATAAGAACCTTTATCAAAGGTGGTCAAAATCCAAACAATTGTCTTAGCTTAGCCCTCACGCTTTACAACCTTACACAAGCGTCTATGGAGGCATGCACAATGAAGGACTAGTGAAGAACTAGTAGCACCAATCTCTAAGGAGATTAACACACACAAGATCAACCTAGCAAGAAAAACACACAACTAGATATTCAGTCAATAACTTTCTCTATTGATTGAATTTTCGGATAACAATGTTTAAATCAATGACAATGTTAGGTGGAAAATTCTAACTAAAAAAGAGACTAATGAAGGCTTATATATGTTTTAGAAGCCTTCTTTCAAAAACAATCAAAGAAATGCAAAATGTAATTAAAAGTAATTACAACAATATTAATAAAACCTTTGATTGTTTAACAACCTTAAAAGTATTAATTGTCTTGCATAATATATCATATGCTGATATAAAATGTCATAGAAGTTTCAATCTTCCATCTCTAGCAAATCCGAGTTAAGTGTCTCTTCTTCCTTACTCTTGCATGGGAATGTCCTATCTGTGCATGGAGTCTTATCTACGTCCAAAGGGTATGGAATAGTTATCAAAGTGATAAAGGTAGCCTTAGACACACATGAGTCACAATTAGCTCATTTACATGTCAGACACCAACATGCTAGACACTTCATCTTGAATGACTCTCGCCCTTGATCCAATGACACGACCTTCCATTGTAGGACTTGGAGGACTTTAGGGTATCTTGGGGATAGTACCTCATCATACTCCTTTTTTTGGGAAGGATTCTTGTTTGCTCAAAAGTGTGTGTGCAAATAAGCCTTAAATTTATACCGAGAATAAAAGCAATAGCGAACCCGCGGTGTACGGATCAATCACAATATAAGAAAATATTCCAGGGTCGATCACAAGGACTTGGTGAAACCGGCTGGTAAAAGCATTCTAGCTAAGACAATGTGCAAATATCGATGACCAAAAGCAACAAAAGCGATGATATGAATATATGTAATAACTGGGAAACTGCAGATTCTAGAGATCAAGGTATCCAATTGTGGTTTTCGATTCAAGACTTCTAAAGATGTATGGACAGAGTTGGGATTGTAAAAGAAAGACGTTTCAAAAGTGGGATAGATCATGGGGGAGGTCTCACTATCCGCTATTCCAAACCAAAGAAACTTATCACCGGGTAAGTCTCAAAGCTTCAAGGGAAAAGGAATGATAGTCTCAACCCAACCACTTAACGTAAGGGAATATAATTAACCATCATCGGGTAAGTCTCAAGTTAACTCACAAAGGCAAGAGGATGGCACACTCAAACCTAATAAAGGATTAACCTTTATTACCTAGAACTCATCATCGTTGGCAACCAAGCAAGGGAATTCCCAAGCTTGGATATAAGTTAGGAAGGTTCAACAAGGCTAGGGTTTAGGCAATCTTTAACCAAGGCATAAGGATAAATCATGACAGGTACGACAGAGGAAACCACAGTCGGATCTTGGTGAAATCTCGGCCGAGATTCTCAAAAACAGCCCGTGGAATCGTTTATACGAAGGTAAAAACACAACTCTTAGGGTCCAATATGTTTGTAAAGGTCAATCTATCATCATCTAAACCACAATTTTCAACAAATCACCCTAGAATCGCCAAGGTTTTAGCCAACAATCATCATATTCAAATCAAGATATGTATATGAAATCAAGAACCGATTGCAATCAATAAAACTGAAAAGAATTCAAGAATTACTAAGCAAGGTGTTCTCTAATATCATAAACCGAATCAAGTCAATAACAGAACTCCGTTCTTGTGTTCCAAAGAAAAGAAAATAAAAAACTAGAATAACCTCACAAAGAATCCCAATGTATCTCTCAATCTAGAATATTGATGTACTACGAGTTTTCAATCCGTTTCCAAGCGCCGAATCCCAAGCTTTCTTATTGCAACGTGTCTTGTGTCGTCTTATCATCCTTGCAGCCTTCTGTCTTATAGAATAAAGTTAGGGTTTGAAAGATTGCGTTTTGGGCTAAAATGTCAAAACCACGGCCATGCCCGAAGAGAATCTCGGCTGAGATTTAATGTCCTTGTCCGAGATTTTTCTCTGAGGCGTGTGATCTCTTTGATCTCTCTAATATCTTCCAAAACTTGACTTCATCCTTCTTTTAGGTCCTTGAATGCTTCCTATGTGGTCCACTTTGATTAATTGTCCATGAATACTCTATTTCCGCTCTAATTTGCGCCAATTCATCTACAATTGCCATAAAACTTGTGTAGATCTCAATTATAACATAATAAGTGAATATGAATCATAATTGCTATGAATGCATGTCTATGTATGCAGAAGAAGGGGAAAACTAGATATATGCACATCTATACTAAATTCATATTTCATGTCATCAAAATACCCCATACTTGCCTCTTGCTTGTCCCCAAGCAAGGTTCAAACTTAAGATACAAGATGTATGAAATATGAACATACGAAAACAAGGGAAAACAACACTATTTTTGGTTTCGTGCTTCTATTCATAGATCACTCTCTAAGGATTGCTTCATATCTAATGAAAACCGTTATGCGAATAAAAAGAATCATATTATGAGAAGAATAATCACACCTTGCAAGAAATTCAAAACATGCATCATAACTCGAGATATATCAAAATCAATCATGGGAAATCTGATTTAATCCACAAATTCAAATCACATGCTCAAAGATCTTAAGGACTTTCAAATGAAGGTCAAGAAACGTGTTTGGGTAGGATGTATGTAGGATATATGGTCCAAATTTGGGAAAAGGATAGAAACTCAACATCCACCATATAACATATTTTCACTTCTTTTTATTTATTTTCTTTTTTTTTACTTTCACTTGAGAACATAGACAGAGGCGCACAATAACCGAAGCCTTGCAAATCAGCTAACCTCAATTTCTCGAGGTGCCTCAAACCGTGATTCACATACCATGACTCGTTAAGACTATCGCTCAATCCGACTTTGGAAAGACACAAACACCCGACTATGTGAATGGTGCCGAGTTACTCATCAACATGATTGATGTCCGCATACCTATTTTTCTAACACATACTCATCACTTTCAACTTTAACTTTCATAAGCTTTCACTAACATGCTTCCTAATTCCCGGATAGGTAAAAGAAGTCAAATATATATGAGGAGCTTAAAGCGTGATCAAGAAGAAGAAACAAATAAAATCGAATTGCCTCAATCATATAAAAAAAGATGTGTAATAACTTATAGTGCGGTTTCAACCTTCATATCTCAACATGATTTAGACAAAAACAAATTATCAAACATGCAGGAAATTCCAACAAGGCATTCAAATCCTGTACATGCCATACTTCAATTTGAACACATAAAAATTATCATAGCCATTCCACAAAACAACATCATCATTGAGGTCATATCCATCCTAGAAGCACAAATTTTTTTAAAAAAATTTCAAATTTTTTTTGGATTTTCAAAAGGTTTATGAATGCAAAACTATAAGGAAACGCGTGACAAGATTTAAAAGTGCAAATGCGATAGACATAACAACAAAGCAACGTATGACATAGAGTTATTACAGACCAAGTTTAATCCATCCTATACTTATATTACACATTGTCCCTAATGTGCAATAAAAGAGAAAGAAAAGAAAACTCACAATGTCTCAATTAAAAGTGATGGTGCTAAAGATGGAGCTGAATTACATGTGCGGTAACGGTGGTGGTGGGAAAGGGAAGTAAGAAGGATCGAAGTTCCGTCCAAACTACTGACGGTAAATGTCCTCCATCATCCGTGTATCACGGAGGCGAGCTCTCTCCTGTACGTCAAGGTAGCCCTCAATGTTGGATATCACCCTGAATAGCCGTGACGGAAACCTCCAAGTTCCCCAACCTCATCTCCAGTCCTGATAGCACGTCGGGCTGCTCAGAAGTACCGGCTCTATGCCAGGAAGTACGTTGGGGGCGGTGGGAAGTCGACCTCCTCGCCGGTATCTCATGCCGTCCCAAGAAAGCATACCTAGTGATCGGATCCTCAAAATTCGTCGCCTCCTGATCAGCACCTACGCCACTAGGACCTGCATCCGTCCAAGTGTCCTTATCAGCAACACCCTACTCCTCAACAACAGCTGGAAATCCCTCAAACTCATCCGGTACCTCAACAGCATGCAAAACAACAAAAGCATACTTCTAGTATTGTGGATCCCGAAGGGTGTAGTCCGAACTCCAAGGAATCCCTCTAGATCCCTTTCCCTCCCAAGGCATGGCCACGTAAGGTGCACCACGACCTCGAGCAACAAGGATACCTCTAGTGATGAAACACTGCAAACCTAAAGGTCTCGCATCCGCAACTAAAGTGCAAGCTAAAAAGTAGACTCCTAGATTCTTGGCGATGTGAGTCACCAATTCTCTTCCATAAATGTCGCCTCAAGATTTGTTTCCAACTTTCCACAAGCAATCGGCGAGCATAGTAGCACAATCTGGAGTCACACCATACATCATAAAATCTAAGGCTCATCCGCCTTCACCTTCTGAGGCGTCTCATTCCTGGGAAATAACGTCTCAGATAATATCCTATGAGCTATCTTGAAGGACAAATTGTAGATTATCTTGTCCTTCGAATCCTCGGGTTGCCAACGGACTCGCTCGCTCACAACCATAGAAATGCACTCCCAAAACCCGCTTGCATGCACATTCCTAGGGAACGTACCATTAAAGGTCTCCCCAAACCCAAGCATGCTCCTAAACTGAACGATAGACATATCAAAGTTCCGGTTCATCAACCAAAACACATTCCTCTCTCTCGGGTCATGCTTAAGAGAACTAAAAAATTCCTTAGTAATCTCCTCCTACTCATCCTCACAAATGCCAACAAAACCCACAAGGCTAGCTCTCTCTATCATCCACCTCAAGTTTGCCACAACATTCATACAGTCAAGCTCATCAAGCACTAAGTACCTAGGAGCAACAATATTTTGAGGTTGAATGCGTTCGTACCTCGTTTTGTGGCGTTCAAGGATGTGTGGGAGTGTAGGAGGAGGTGGGGGTAGTGGAGCTTGCTGATAAGAGCAAGAATTTTCCCTTGGAACAGTTTGTCTTGATGATCTACGTCTTCCTTCCATTGTGGAGTAAAATATCGGGTGGATCTTCAGAAATCTCGGGTGTGGAAACTGGGTGTGAACGAGATTTTCGTCGTTTTCTCTCCAATATGGAAAATATATAAACATGTTGCCAAACTAGTCTCCTTGCTTCCTTGCTATGCCTTATTCGTTCCAAACTACACCACATTCTCACACAAATCAACTCAAACAAACTCAAATTGAAGGTAATAGAGAAAACCTAGGTTTTGGATTGAAAAATCCAATTGGAGCCCGATTTGCTAATTTGTGTGGTGTTGTTGATGCACAGAATCTTCAATGTCGTTGAGAAATATTGAGTTTTGGTGGAAGAACGAAGAAAATGGGTTAGAAAACGATAATTTGACAGGAGTTGGATAATTCGGCCGTCCGTGGTTCCTAGGGCGTGAAAATTGGGGTTTGTTTGGTAAAAATTGGTGAAGTGTTCTTTATATACCCTTTCTAAATTTTGAAAAATCTCGGCTGAGATTCCATCCGTGGTTTCAGTATGACTGAGATTTTTCTTAAGTTGCTTGCGACATGGTTTTCCACGGGTGGAAATTCAAAATCTCGGTCGTGGAAACTTGTACTTGACCGAGATTTTTGGCTTTTCGTTCCACATTGACAAATTAACTTGTTTCTACATTTTTGAGTTCTTTTTGAGTATTACCTATTTCATGTCATCCAAAGACACAAGAAAACCGGAACGTACCAAAGAAAAAGAAAAGAAACTATTCTAGTCTATCTAAGAAAGTGAAAAAAAACAATACTTTGGGTTACCTCCCAAGTAGCGTTTTCTAAGGTCGGTAGCTGGACCTATCTTCGTTGATGATCATGTGTGACGGAGAGGTGCGATTGTCTCAATCGGAACTTCCGGTGTATACTTCTTCAAGCAATGTCCATTGACCTTGAAGTTTCCGCAATGCTCACCCTATACTTCAACTACACCATGGCAAAAAACATGTTTTATAACATAAGGTCCTGTCCAACGAGATTTTGACTTACCCAGAAATAGCCGGAGTCGAGAATTGTAGAGAAAGACGATATCTCCTTCTTTCAACTCTTTGGGAATGATATGCTTGTCATGCCATCTTTTCGTCCTCTCCTTGTAAATCCGTTCATTCTCGTATGCATTCAAATGGATTTCTTCTAATTCATTGATGTCCACAAGGCATTTTCATCCAACTTCCTTCATGTCGAAGTTGATCCATTTGATTGCCCAATAAGCCTTGTGTTCCAACTCCACCGGAAGATGACGGGACTTCCCATATACAAGGTTGTAAGGTTTTGTGCCTATGTGAGTATTGAAAGTGGTCCTATATGCCCAAAGCGCATCATCTAGCTTAAACGACCAATCCTTCCTTGTTCTAGAGTCAGTTTTCTCTAGAATGCTCTAGATTTCTCTATTTGAGATCTCTACTTTCTCTCTTGTTTGAGGATGGTAAGGAGTAGCAATCTTGTGGGTTACCCCATACTTCGGCAACAGAGTTTCAAATTTACGGGTTGTGAAGTGTGTTCCTCCCTCACTCATGATGGTTCGGGGCGTCCCAAACCTTGGAAAGATTGCTCTATTAAAGAACTTCACTACCACCATTGCATCATTAGTAGGAGAAGCAATAGTTTCAATCTATTTCAAAACATAGTCTACAACTATAATTATGTATTGGTTTCCACAAGAAGATGAGAACGGTCCCATGAAGTCCACTCCCCATACGTCGAAGATCTCGACCTCTTGGATGTTGTTAAGAGGTATTTCATTCCTTCTAGATATGTTTCATGTTCTTTGGCAAGATCCGAAGAGATAACAAAGTTTTGCACATCTTTAAATAGTGTAGGCCAAAAGAAACCGGATTGGAGTATCTTAGCGCATATCTTGTGGAAACTAGCATGTCCACCACAAGGTAATGATTGTCAATGGTGGATGACGCTTTCTACTTCATTATCCGGAATGTATCTTCTAAAAATACCATCTGGACCTCTCTTGAACAGTAGAGGTTCGTTCCAATAGTAGTGTCGGACATCCTTGAAGAACTTTTTCCTTTGAGCGTGGGATAATCGTGGAGGTATATCCTTATAAACCAAATAATTTACAATATCAACAAACCATGGTTTGTTACCTCTTGATATTTGATGAAGGGAATCCTCAATTTTGTACAGTTGTTCGTCGGGAAGGGAGTCATCGATGGGGAGATCGTCCTTCTTACTGGTGATGTGAGGGGGAGAGATTAGATGATCCGCCACCGAGATCTCGGATCCTTTCTTGTCCCGGATCTCTAAGTCAAACTCTTGTAAGAGGAGGATCCATCTAATAAGCCGCGGTTTTGCATCCTTTTTGTTGAGCAAATACCGTATTGCTGCATGGTCGGTGTAGACAATCACTGTCGCTCCCACAAGGTAGGAACGAAACTTCTCAAAAGCGTAGACCACCACAAGAAGTTCCTTCTCCGTCGTAGCGTAGTTGAGTTGAGCTTCGTCTAGCGTCTTGCTAGCATAGTAGATGGCATGAGTGTGTTCATCCTTCTTTTGTCCGAGTACCGCTCCTACGGCTACATCACTTGCATCACACATGATCTCGAAAGGAAGATTCCAATCCGGAGGTTGAATGATGGGGCTGATATTAAAGCATCCTTTATCCTGGAAAAGGCATATAGACAATCCCTTGAAAACGCAAAAACCACATCCTTCATCAATAGGTTAGTCAACGGTTTAGCAATTTTAGAAAAGTCCTTTATAAACCTTCTATAGAATCTTGCATGGCCAAAAAAACTTCTTACCCCTTTTACCGATGATGGTGGAGGTAGCTTCTCGATGGTCTCTATCTTTGCCCTATCAACCTCAATGCCGCAATTTGAGATCAAATGTCTTAAAAAAATGACTTTGCTAACCATGAAGTGAGACTTTTTCCAATTCAACACAAGGTTAGTGTCTTCACATATTTGAAGAACTAAAGAAAGGTTAGCTAGACAATCATCAAAAGAGGAGCCATAAACTGAAAAGTCATTTATAAAAACCTCTATGATGTTTTCTATATATTTGGAGAATATGGCCAACATGCACCTTTGGAAGGTGGCCGGAGCGTTGTGAAGTCCGAATGGCATTCTCCTATAAGCAAACGTACCCCAAGGGCACGTAAAGGTGGTCTTCTCCTGATCGTCCGGACGGATGGGAATTTGGAAGAATCCGTAATACCCATCCAAGTAACTGCCAATCTCTCGAGCATCTGATCAATGAAAAGAAGAGGAAAGTGATCCTTCCTCGTTGCAACGTTTAACATTCTGTAGTCGATGCACATCCTCCATCTTGTTACTATTCTTGTAGGGATCAACTTGTTATATTTGTTAGTCACAACAGTTATTCCTCCCTTCTTTGGTACTACATGGACTAGACTCAACCACTTGTTATCAGAAGTCGGGAAGATAATACCTGCATCAAGTAACTTAAGGATTTCTTTCTTCACAACCTCTTTCATGATCGGATTTAACCATCTTTGAGGTTCTCGTAAAGGCTTGTGGTCATCTTCCATCAAAATCTTATGCATGCATAAAGAAGGCTTAATACGTACTAGATCATCAATGGTGTAGCCTAAAGCTTTCCTATGTAGTTTCAATTCATTGATTAGCCTATTATGTTCATCTTTAGTTAAGTTAGCACTAACTATGATCGGATATGTAGAGTTTGGTCCTAGAAATGCGTACCAAGTGTGCGGGAAAAGGTTTCAACTTCAAGGTAGGAGGTTCCTTTGTTGAGGTGTTGTGGCCTTCCGAAGCATCACGGGATGCTTCCATGGCTGTAGAAGGGGTGGGGAGATGTCCAAGAATGCTTCTTAAGGAGTTTCGGGGAATTTTCAGAATTATTGGAAATCTCGGCTTGTCCCTGAGATTTCAGTCGAGGTGACAATCGACATGGTTTTCCACAGGTGAATTAATTAAAATCTCGGCCGAAATTTCCTGTCCTTGACCGAGATTTTTGTCGAGGAGACAATCAACATGGTTTTCCAATGGTGAATTGATTAAAATCTCAACCGAGATTTCCTGCCAAGAATGCTTCCATGGTTGTAGAAGGGGTGGGGAGATGTGCCATCCTTTAATTCTTCAAATTCGCCCTTAAGATCTTCCTCTAACTCTTCTAAAGCTCGAACTTCAAAATCACAGTCTTACTCTATTCCCTCTTCAACAATGCTCATACTTATGACCTTTTGTAGCGGATTCTTGAGCAAAATATAACTCACTACCTCCCTTGATTCCTCTTCATCATATATGTTGAAAATATCTTCTCCAAGAGTTGGTCCTTTGACCATAGCTGCCAACTAGAACTCAATATTCTCTTCGCCTATTTTGAAAGATAGTGTTGCATTCTTGCAATCCACCATACAACCGGAAGTTGCAAGGAAAGGTCTTCCAAGAATAATTGGAATCGGATGATCTACAAGAATGTCCAAAACTACAAAATCAATGGGAATGTAGAACTTACTTAACAACACGGGAATGTCTTCGAGAATTCCCACCGGACGCGTTATTGACCTATCCGCCACGTAGAGTGTCATCTTGACGGCTTAAGGCATTCCAAGTCCTATTTTCTCACATAACACAAGCGTTATGATGCTCACACTTGCTCCAAGATCGTACAAGCCTTCATAAGTCAGCTCTCGAACGCCTATGGGAACGCAAAAGGATTCGGGATCCCTTAGCTTTGGCGACATCTCCTCTCTCATTGTTTGGATTAGTTCAGATGACCTCTTGGTCATCCCCACTTCCCCCAATATCTTCTAATTTCCTCTTGTAGGAGAGGATTTCCTTTAAAAACTTCCCATATGCTGGCATACCTGTAATGACATCCATAAACGGGATATTAATATGTAGCTTGCTCATAAGTTCAAGGAAGTTACCGAAGTGTTTGTCGAGGTGCGTCTAGCGCGAGATTACAGGAAAGGGAGTTGTGGTTTGTATGTTTGAGAAGGTACATAGACCGGTTCTTTTTCCTTCTCCTTCCCCTTGTTGCTTGATTCCAGATACTTCTCGATCATGGGTTGCTTCCCTTTATCAACGATCATGGGCAATGGCTCATTAATTTTAATTCTGCTTCTTTTGGTGATAGTCATCACTTGCCCCTTCGGGTTGTTTTCAATTCTTCTGGGAAATCTTCCTTGATCTTTAGGAACTTCTCCGACCTTGTTAAAAACCAGATTTTCCAAGGTTTTTGAGCCATAGAAATTGAATTGAAGCCGTCTTTCATCTCCATCATCTCTCTTAACAATTTTTCCAAAATCACCTCCGTTGGTTCGTTTGGAGGTTAGTTGAATCCTGGTGGGAGATTTTGAGTCCTTGGTTGTGGGGCATTGCTAGAGGATGCGGGTGGATTAAGTGCACCATCCGGATTTGAGTATGAAAATTTGGGATGGCTATGATCTGGGCGCCAACCTCCCCATATTTGTGAATTTCTGTTGTGGTAATTGTTGTTACGGGGTCCTTGATGGTTTCCTTGATAATTTCCTCGCCCCGTGTAATTCACATCTCGCTCCTTAGGAGGTAAGCTCGCTTGTGCTGATACTTGATTTTTCTGTATCTCTTTCATCATATATTTGAAGTTATCAACTTCAGCGGATAGAATGGTAGTAGTACTTACCTCATGGACTCCGGGACGCCGGAGTCTGTCATCACTTCTTCTTTTGGAGTAAATCTCTTGCACCAAAGCTTGCTTTTCTATAAACTCCCATGCATCATCAATTCGCTTATCCATGAAAGTACCTCTGGAGAGGGATTGAAGTTGGAATTGTGCATCTTCATCCAATCCTTTATAGTAGATCTCAAGAAGCTCTATTCTTGAGATTCCGTGATATGGACAATCAAGTAGAAGGTCCTTGAATCTCTCCCAAGACTCGAACAAGCTTTCCCTATCTTTCATGGTAAAAGCATTAATTTACTTCTAAATTCAGTAGTTTTTGATGGTGGGAAGAATTTTGTAAGAAATACAGAGGTCATATCCTTCCATGTGTTTATTCTTCCTTGCGGTAAGGATTGAAGCCATGCTTGTGCCCTGCCTTTCAAAGAATAAGAAAATCCTCGCAATTTATGATTGTTAATTTCTAATCTAGCGGGTCTCAATGTTTCCATAAGAATTTCATAGTTTTGTAAATGTAAATGAGAAGACTCCCCTTCAGATCCTCCAAATTGACTTTGGAGGATAACAATAATAACATTAGCGCTGACCTCATAGTCATGGTCAGTTGGGTTTCCGAATTCTATTCCGATAGCGCGGGTACATTTTTTGGATCCATTCTTTGTCCAAGTGTTTGCGGTCTTCCACAATTGGATCCACTCTAAAGTTTCTCACCGGAGGGTAAGGTGCCCCACCTTGTGGAGGATGGTGAACAACATTAGGAGACGGTATCTCAACACGGATATTTCCTCCTCATTGAATTTGTTGTTGTTGTTGTTGTTGTTGTTGTTGTTGTTGTTGTTGTTGTTGTTGTTGTTGTTGTTGTTGTTGTTGTTGTTGTTGTTGTTGTTGTTGTTGTTTATCTCGTCCAATTGTGCTTGACGTGCTTCCTCCCTTTCGCGAGTTGCTTCCTTTGCTTGACGTGCTTGTTCCTCCGCATCACGTGTTCATTAATTTGCATGTCTCACTTGTTCCAAGGCTCGTTCCAACGCAATTTGGATGTCTACTTCTGCCATTCTCCTTTGACTAGCCTCTCTTAGCCTTCTTCAGATTGTTCTTTCCGGTTCAGGATTGTAAGGAATGAGTTCTCTACAATCACGATTTCTTTGCATAAACCTAGTAGGAAAAGATGAATTACTGCAAAGCAAAATTACTCAAAGCAAAAAGGTCAATAGAAAAAGAAAAAAGCGTCAAATCTAGACAACCGAAATGCCAACTTGGTCTAAACCAAGTCCCCGACAATGGCGCCAAAAACTTGTTCGCTCAAAAGTGTGTGTCCAAATAAGCCTTAAGTTTATACCGAGAATAAAAGCAATAGCGAAGCCGCAACGGATGAATCGCAATATAAACAAATATTGCAAGGTCGATCACGGGGACTTGGTAAAACCGACTGGTAAAAGCAATCTAGCTAAGACAATATGCAAATATCAATGACCAAAAGCAACAAAAGCGATGATATGAATATATGTAATAATTTGCAAAGTGCAGATTCTTTAGATCAAGGTATCCAATTGCGGTTTTCGATTCAAGACTTCTAAAGATGTATGGACAGAGCTGGGATTGTGAAAGAAAGGCGTTTCGAAAGTGGGATAGATCATGGGGGAGGTCTCACTATCCGCTATTCCAAACCAAAGAAACTTATCACCGGGTAAGTCTCAGAGCTTCAAGGGAAAAGGAATGATAGTCTCAAACTAACCACTAAACCTAAGGGAATATAGTTAGCCATTACCGGGTAAGTCTCAACTTAACTCACAAAGGCAAGAGGAAGACACACTCAAACCTAATAAAGGATTAACCTTTATTACCTTGAATCATCATCATTGGCAACCAAGTAAGGGAATCACCGGGTAAGTCTTTTCCCATGATTGGACTTAGGTTAGGAAGGTTCAACAAGGCTAGGGTTTAGGAAATCTAACCAAGGCTTAAGGATAAAGCATGATAGGTACGACAGAGAAAACCACAGTCGGATCTTGGTGAAATATCGGCCGAGATTCTCAAGAACGGCCCGTGGAATCGTCTTTGCGGAGGTAAAAAAAGCACAACTCTCAGGGTTCAATCTGTTTGTGAAGGTCAATCTATCATCATCTAAACCACAATCTTCAACCAATCACCCTAGAATCGCAAGGGTTTTGTTCGCTCAAAACGGTGTGTGCAAGCTTTAAATTTATATCCCAAGAAATATGCTTAAAACAAGGATGCGAACCCGCAGTGTACGGATCAATTATAGTAAAAGCAAGAATTACGGGGTGTCGATCTCAGGGACTTAGGTGAAACTAAGCAGGTATAGGTTGTCAATGTAACTAATAACCACAAAAGCGATTAAAACAATCAAAAAGATGATAATAAGGTCAATTAAAGGAAATATGCAAATTCTAGGGATTAAAGCTTCTAGTTGTGGTTCCAACTCAAGATCTCAAGATAAGCGGACAAAGCTGAGATTTTGCAAAGGGAAGGTGTTTCTAAAGTGGAGTAGATCATCGGGTAAGTCTCACTACTCACTAATCCCAAACCAAAAGCTCCTATTACCGGGTAAGTCTCAAGGTACTAAGGAAAGGAATTATAATCTCAAACCAACACACCAACTAAGGGAATAGAATCAACCTTTACCGGGTAAGTCTCAGGATAACTCACAAAGATGGAATGAAGGCACACTCAAACCCCAATAAAGGATAAACCTTATTACCTACACTTATGATCTTGGGTAAACGAACAAAGGAATCACCGGGTAAGTCTCATCCTAGGCTCGCATTGAACCAGGAAAGGTGTAATAAGAATAGGATTTGGCAAACTCTAACACTTAACTCTCAGTTAAGTCACCTCGGTCAATCAAGTTCCACCCCGGCCAAGATGTTCGTCGACTAAACGAGGTACTCTAGGGTTAAGGTTAAAGACTCGAGCTTTCAGGGTCCTACTGGGATTAAGATTATTCTATCATTGTCTTTCCCACAACTTTCAGCCAATCACCCTAGAATCGCACAAGGAAATTAGTCACTCACCATCATGAAAGCAATAATCAAATATATGGGGAAGGAATGAATATTTGAACACAAAAATCTTAAGAACAAGGCTTCAATAACTGAATAAAATATCAAACAAATCAGCGTTCCTTAGAATCACAAATTCAACAAAGACAACGAACCAAAGAGAATCTAAGAAAGTCTTACAAATCCCCTCAAAAGCTATCACAAAGCTATGAAACTTCATTCCTTCAATCTTTAACTTTCTTCAAACTTCCAAACTTCCTTCCTAACTGCAGCTGGGAGAATATTGTTGATCCAAAGATAGAAGATGGCTGAATTGTGGAAAATCAAACCCTTTATATAGGAGAATGTTCTTCCAAAGATAACAATATATTAAAAAGATAATATCCTAATAAAATATATCCATATCTCTAAAATAGATCTCCTAAATATATGATCTTCCTTCCAGAAATCCAGCCCAAAAAATATAAGATCTCTTCCTTCCAAAAATAAAAGATCTCAGCCAAATAAAATATATCTCGCCGCGCCAGGGTGTTCGCCTCGGCCGGGACGCTCCTCAAGATCACCTCGGTCGAGGTGACACTGTAGCTGACCAAGGTGAATCTCAGCTGAATGTGAAATCTCTCAAATCTGGTCCAAAGTGAATCTTCTTTGTTAATTCCATGTTTCCTGAGTTCTCTTTTAAGCTCCAGAATGTAGCTCCTATGACTCCTTTGCTCCTTAGCTCCATTTTAGTCCAAAATGTGCCATTTTACCTACGATTACAACGAAACTTGGTGTAGACCTTGATTCCCGTAAAGGTAGATGAAACAAAAATATGATCACATAATATACTTCCAAACATGCAGATTATTGAAGATAAAACGTCTAAACAAGTTCCAAAATATAGACTATAATACATGCTATCAAAATACCCCATACTTGTCCATTGCTTGTCCCCAAACAAGTTCCAAATCTTAAGTACAAGATAGAATGGATTATAAGTCATAAAGATCAATGACAAGTATTTCAAAACATTTTGGTGGTGTGCTCCACTCATAGATCACTCTAAGAGAATGCTTCATGGTGTTTGAAATCAAAACATGATCAAAACATTGTATAAATATATGAAAGTTGTTCATCTTTGCATAAAATCATAGAATGCATAATAAATCATAATTATCGAAATTAATCATGTATAATCCAGTTTAAACTACCAAATCAATCAACAAACTCGAGGTCTCAAGGGCTTTTCAAAAGAGAAGGTCAAGAAACGTGTGAGGGTGGGATGTATATAGGGAATGTGGTGTTAGAATCCGGGAAAAGGACCTTCACTTTACTTGCTTTGAACTTCATCATCTTCCACCAATAAGCTTTGCTTATTTACTTTTTTTTTTTACTTTTTGTGATGCATGGACAGAGGTGCACAATAACCGAAGCCTAGGAGATCAACAATCATCAATTTCTCGAGATGCCTCAAACCCTTGATGCACATACCATGACTCGTTAGCAATATCGCTCAATCACACTTTGGCAAGACACAAACACCCGGCTATGTGAATGGTGCCAAGTTACTCATCATCATGATTGACTTTCCCAAACCTAATTGTTTCTTTCTTAAACTTCCAACCGACATCTCAACCTTTGTTTCACTTGTTTTTCACTTGCTTGCTTCCAAATTCCCGGATAGGTAAAGGGAGACAAATATGTATATGAGGGGCTAAAGCATGATCAAGAAGAAGAAGAGAAGAGAATGAATTGCCTTAATCATCCCAGGAAGAGAGTGATAGAACTCATCATGTGGTGTCAACCTTCAAATTCAACATAATTTGGATAAAAATAAGGTATTAAACATGCCAAAATTTCAAACAAAGCATTTAGCAACTTAAACATATCATAAAACCCTTTAAATATATAAAGATTTCAAAACCAATATGCAAACAAAATCATCACTGAGGTCATATCCAGAAAAGAAGCACAAAATTCGTTTCGAAAACTTTTTCAGTTAAACCGTCTCGGTCGAGATGTTCTAAGTCAACCGAGGTACTTGACCTCGTTTTGCAAGAATCATCCCGGTCGAGGTCAAATTTTTTTTTCTTAACCAGTTTTTGACGTTTTTCTCAATCAAATAACCTCTATGCATGCATGTAGTCTGAGATAAACGCATAGAGCATAAGAAAGATCATAAATAGAAAGTCATACAAGTCATACACATAATGTCAAATAAGGTACATCCAAATACCCTATATTTGGGAGACATTGTCCCAATGGGTCAAAATAAGTCTAAAAATAGAGTACTCACCGGACATAAGCTGAGCTGCATAATAAATAAAGAAAAGAAATCCCTGCTAGCTCTAATCCTGATCCGCTGGAGGTGGTGGTGGATACGGGATGAAGGGATACTGAGATGGGTCAAATGGATAACCCATGGTGTGATGGAACTGTATCTCCATCATCTAACGCTGGTAGTGCTGGCTCTCCCTCATCTCCAACATATACAAGGACAAGGCGGCGTAAGAGTCGATCATCTGATCCGTCACCTCGTCAATCCGTCGATGAGCTATGGGATCCCTCTACCTGCGGACTCTGCGCCTAGAAGGGCGTGATGGTGTTGCAGTTGCCTCCTCCTCTGTAGCCTCGTCGTCTAAGTCGACAACTGGCACACTAGGGCCGACTGTATTTGTCCCTATCTCTATGGCAGCACCGCCATCATCATCCTCATCCTCCTCCTCCTGTACTTGAGCTATTGTTGCGTCTATAGCATCCTCTATGTAAGGTATCCATGCGGTAGACCAATACTGAGGATCATGGACTGAGAACTGAGCCGACCACATGATACCCTGAGGGGCAGTCTGCTCCGAAGGCATCGCCACGTATGGTGTAGTGAGTCCACGAGGAACCAGTATCCTCCTCGTGGTCATCTCCTGAAGTCCTAGCGGCTTCGCAGTCGCCACCAATGTACAAGCACTCAGATCCAGCTCCATGACCGTCGCTATATGAGTCACCAGCCCGCCACAACAAATATCTCCCTTCCCCTTAGCCTTGATCCAGTGCAGATCTTCAGCTAACATCGCCCTAAAATCAAGCACTCCCCCAGTCACCATACAGAATAAACTGAGCAGCTCTCCCTGTCTAATCTTCTGGGGCGTCTCAGTACGCACCAGAAGGGTCTCACTAAAGATCCGGTGGGCTAGTTGTTCGCCCTAAAACGTGCGTGTAATCAAGTCTTAAATTTATAAAACTAGAATAAAAGAAAGAGAACCCGCAGTGTACGAATCGACGTAGATTAGCAAATATTCCAGAGTATCGATCACAGGGATTTGGTGAAACAAAACCCAGTCTCAATTTATCGAGCAAATAAAAGGTAAAGCTTTGCAAATATTGGGAAAAAAGCAACCCTAAAGATCCAGGTATCAAATTATGGCAATCGATTCAAGATATACTAAAGAACTAAGGACAGAGTCAAGAGTTGCAAAGGTATGCTAAAGTAAAGTAATGTACGGTGAAGTTCCAAGACTTCATATGACTTATCTAAAGACACTCTCTATAAAGGTTGTTGAGGCTGTAGTATAGAAAGGATCTATGGACAAGAATTATACTCAAATACCCAAACTTGTAACCCAAAGATCAAGATAAACTAAAACAATTAAGGTTGTGACACTCGAAACCGAAATAGAGGATGATGAGTCTCACTACTACCTAGAAAAGGGCAAGCCAAGACTAGATTAAATCTAATCTTTAACCTTGGATCAAAGTAAAAGCAAAGTTCGTAAACTAGGGTAAATCACGGTCAGATCTTGAGAACCACGGCCGTGGAAGCCTAAGAACAGGCCGTGATTTGGGTTCGTCGACGATATCTCTCTAACTCTCACGGTCCAATCAAATTACGATCGATCTATCATCATCTAAGCCACAACTATCAACCCTTCACCTTAGAATTGCTAAAGGGTTTTAGCCAATAACCATTGTCATGATATCAATATTCAATTTAAGAAGAATGAAAGATGAAAACTCTCGAATACTCAATAAAACTTCAAAACCAATTCTCAAATCCGAAACACAAAAAGCGATGTTTAATGGATTCAGAATGTATAACACAAAACCTCACAATGATCTATGGTAAGTACGAAGAACAGATTGTCAATCCGTCTTCAATATCAAAACCTAAGGAAAAGGCGAAACCTTCGGCGATCTTCAATCAACCCTAGGCGAAAATGCTCCAAGCAAAGTAAGAGGCCATCCACGTCCGTAGGCGTCTAAGCGGGATCAAACGCGAGTATTGCGAGCCCTAAGCACCGGTCCTCAAAACTCTCTTTTCCGACCTTTTTATAAGATGGGAAAGAATAACCGTCCAGGCCCATTACGTAAATAACGTAGAAAATAAAGACTCGTCAAAAGATCGCCTAAATCACGGTCTCAAGGGTTTCCACGACCGTGGTTTAGGGCGTGGAAAAGGGTTACGGTCTCTTGTGACTTTCACGACCGTACTTTAGGCCGTGTAACTTACTGGAATGCTCCAAGCTCATGATGCCAAGATCCACGGCCGTGGTTTAGAGCGTGGACTCTTCTACGGCCGTAATTCAGGGCGTGGAAGTGTAGAATACTTGTAGTTTCCTTTGTGTCGTGACATTCTTCATCCTAGCTCCTTCCTTAGCTTCCTTGATGTGTTCCTAATCCTCGAATATGATCGATTTCTCTCTCAATAGATCCTATTTAGCTCCTTTTCACCTACAATCAACACAAAGCTAGTGTAGACATCCATATCAACAAAATAGAGTAACAAGCTAACAATTGCTTTTAAACTTCATCCATGTACACAATAATAAGGGAAAAACAACCAAAATAAGTGCCTAGAATATTGCAATATTTCATGCTAACAAAATACCCCATACTTGTCACTTGCTTGTCCCCAAGCAAGGTTTTCAAAAGCCCAGAATACAAGTTAGAATGAAATATGCATGCAACTCGAAACAAAAACATCCTTTTGGTAAATGTGCTTCTAGTCAATAGATCATCCTCAAACCTTGCTTCATTCATCCTTGAAAACACTTGTATACATAAACCAAAGAATGTAAAGAAAAGAAACATCACAAATCGCTTAAACCTCAAGACAAACATCATAACCTTCAAGTATTGTCCCAAAATCAAGCATAAGAAACTTCAATTTAGATCACCAAGTCAAATAACATTCTTTTGATCTTAAGAACTTTCAAACAAGGTTTAGAATGCGGAAGGGAGGGAAACTTATAAGGGATGTGGTGCATGAATCCGGGAAAATGAATAACCCAACTCTTTTTCTTTTTACTTTGAATTGCAACACCATCAACTTTGAGCTTTGCTCTCTTCTTTTTCACATTATTTTTCGACTTTACTTTTTGAAAGATGGACAAAGGTGCACAAAAACCGAAGCCTAGGAGATCGGCGTTTCTCAATTTCAAGATGCCTCAAACCCTTGATGCACATACCATAATTAGTTAGGAATATCGCTCAATCCGACTTTGGCAAGAAACAAACACCCGGCTATGTGAATGGTGCCGAGTTACTCATCGCCATGATTGACTTCCCCAAACCTATTAATTCTATTCTTTGAATGCAAAAATTTGCTTTCATGGCCCTCCCACATCAAACATGGCAAATATCAACTCCTCCAAATTCCTGGATAGGTAAGGGAGACAATTACTTTTATTGTGGGGATAAGTGATCCAAGAAAGAAGAAGGAAAATCGAATTGACTTAATCATTTCATAAAGAAGTATAAGAACTCATCATGTGATTTCAACCTCAATTTCTCAATATAATTTAGATAGAACTTTCACATTATGAAACTTGCAAGAAAGGATAAATAACACGTTCAATTCCTTTTCAATTCGTTATTCCGTTTAAGTATACAATTGTCATCAAAACTCATTCCACAAGTAAGAGCTATCATAGAAGTCATCTCTAATCTTAGAAGCACAAGAACTCTTTCAAAATTTTCAAATTTTTATGGGGTTTTCAAACTTTTTTATGCAATGCAATAATGAAACGTGTGACTATGAAAATGAAACATGCAAAGTGTTATGAATAGAAGCAAGCAAGCAAATGTAGTAGAGTTATTACAACACATAGTCACACCCCACCCCATACTTAGAACATACATTGTCCTCAATGTTCAAAAAAGAAATAAAGAAAAGAAGAAAAGAAAAATGAACTCACTAAAAACGGTGGTGGGGCGGCTGAACTGTCAATCCTCAAGGCTCATCACTATGGAGGTGGCGGTGGTGAAAATGGGTGGAACTCGGAGCTGAAATAACGCCCAAACTGCTGGCGGTAAATGTTTATCATCATCTGATCATGCTCCTCAGCCCGTACAGTGTCCTGGCGGATCTCCAAGTCACCAACTCGCCTAGAAAGGTCGGTAGACCACTCTGGTAGCTGCTCATACCAAGCCGGTGGCTGGCCGTACCATGCCGCTGCGTCCTGTGGAGTCGGTGCTGCTGGTGCTGCTGGCGCCTGACTATACCAAGATGGTGGAGCTCCCATCCACTCCGGCTGTGCTCCGTACCAAGCGGGCGGAGCATCCATTCATGTCGGCCCCTCACTCACGCTAGCACGGCGAGAGGAAGAGGCTCCTGAAGGTCCAGCGGGTCGTGGTGAACGCCTAAAGGGGTCAGGAAAGTGTGCCGGCTGATCCAGGAAAGTGCCAAAGTCTTGCTCATCACCTCCTCCCTTAAAACCATCACCTCCTCCTATCTCCTCCTCAACATATGCAGCCGGTACCTCATCGGGGACGTAGGGAGGTGCTACTAGCCTATTCGCATGCATAGCAGCGAAGGTGTGCTTCCAATTATAGCGTCCAGCCATAATGGAATACTCAGGGAGCCACGGGATGCCTCTACCTCCTCTCTCTTCCCAAGGCATACCCGTGGTAGGTGGACCGCGGTGCCTAGGAAAGATGATACCTCTCGTCATCAAGCTGTTGAGACCCAAAGGTCTCGCTGCAATCCTAGTACATGCAGAAAAATCTATCCCCAGCTGCCTAGCAATGTGGGTAACCATACCACCATATCCAATGTTACCGGCTCTCTTGTTCTTGAGTTTACTCATGGTGGAGGCTAAGAGGGTAGCACAGTCAGCAAGTCTACCATGCAGCATAGAGTAAAGAAGGAACAACTCATCAGTCTTAATCTTTTGAGGGGTCTCGGTCCTAGGGAAAAGGCACTCAGAAAGGACTCTATGGGCTATCTTCAAGGCTAAGTGGTAGATGAGCTTAGCCTTGGTGTCAGGTGGCTGCCAGCGGTCCTCGCTGGCATAGATCATGGCTATGTCCTCCCAGAAGTCCTTAGCGTATACACCGCTAGGGAACCGACCATTGAAGGTCTCTTGGAACCCAACGAAGGCTCCAAACTGTAAGATTGAGAACTCGTAGTTCTCCTCCATCAGCCTAAAGGAAATTGTCCTATCCATAGCACTGTGCTCAAAATAAATCACAAATTCCCTAATCTCCTCATATGCATCTTCCCTAATAGCGGAGAAGATGATCAAACCGGCTCTATCTAGAAGCCACGTCAAGTCATTCACTACATTCAGCGGCTCTAACTCCTCAAGCACTAAGTAGCGCGGTCCTATGAATGTTCTCTTCTCGATCCTTTCCAAGGTATCGAGGTAATCCTCATGGATTGTTAGAATTCTAGGAGGTGGGGGTGATGGTGGCTCACTAGGGGGTACTTGAAAGGAGGAGGAAGTGTCTCCTTTCATCTTCTTGTTCCTATTTGACTTACGCCTAAACAAATCCATTTCAGAGGAAAAATCATGGCCTGTTCTATAACTTCCACGGCCGTGGTTTGCCCAGAGACCGTGGTTCGGCTCTGTTTTACTCAAAACACAATTAATTTAGACCAAATTCAGCAGGCACAGTCCTAGACTAATTCCAATCCAATTCCAATCAGTTCTCCTAAAAAATCTTGCAAGAATTTAGCCAAATCGAAAAAGTAGAGAAAGAGAAGAAAACCTAGGTTTTTGGATTCTCAAAATCTAAATTCCGTCTTCTACAGGGATTGTTCACTTGATTTGTTGATTGGATCTTGTAGATGATTGAATTTTCTTCACTTTAGGCTCACGAATCGTTCGAATCGGACTCCGAACGAAGATTTGAGAGGGGGGGGGGGTGGTTTTGGCGTTTAGGGCGTGGAATGGGGTCGTGATTTGGAAGTTTTGTGTTGTTTTTGTGAAGAAGGTGGTTTATATAGTGACCATAAAATTTTTGGAAAATCACGGTCACTCGGGGTTTTCCACGGCCGTGGTTTTGTACAAAACCGTGGTTTTGGTGATTTTCTCAGATTTTTGCAAATTACGGTCACTATAGCTTCCACGACCGTGGTTTAGGGCGTGGAACTCTCTGTAATGTGTCAAAATCCAAGTTTCGTCAATTTCTTCTAATTTTTCCTTTCCATTGCCTATCCCATTGTTCCTACATCCAAAAACACGACATACCGGGAGGTATCGAGAGCAAAAACAAAGCAAATACGACTAAACTAATCTAATCAAAGAATGATAAACAAAAGCATAAGTGCAATACCTTGGGTTGCCTCCCAAGAAGCGCTTGTTTAAGGTCTGTAGCTAGACCGTACTTGCATCTATCCGAGTGTGGTAGGTGTAAACTCCTCAGCTTGGAGCTCCGGTGTATACTTCTTGAGTCGTTGACCGTTCACCTCAAAGCTTCCGCTCTTTTCACCCCATACTTCAACTGCACCATGGGGAAAAACATGTTTGATTAGATAAGGTCCATTCCAACGAGATTTAAGCTTACCTGAAAAGAGCCGAAGTCTCAAATTGAAGAGGAGAACTTGATCTCCTTCTTTGAGGTCCTTTGGAATGATATGCTTATCATGCCAACGCTTCGCTCTCTCCTTATAGATCTTGGCATTCTCATAAGCGTTTAAGCGAAGTTCTTCAAGCTCATTAAGGTCCAAAAGGCGCTTCTCGCCCGCTTCCTTCATGCTGAAGTTCAACCACTTAACCGCCCAATACGCTTTATGTTCCATCTCCACCGGTAAGTGACAAGACTTCCCATACACAAGGTTGTATGGTGTTGTTCCTATGGGAGTCTTGTATGCAGTCCTATATGCCCATAATGCATCATCTAGTTTCAAAGACCAATCCTTCCTTCTCTTCGAAACTGTTTTCTCCAAGATTCCTTTAATCTCCGTATTCGAAATCTCCACTTGTCCACTCGTTTGTGGATGATAGGGGGTGGCGATCTTGTGAGTCACCCCATACTTAGCTAGTAGAGCTTCGAATCGTCGGGCAATGAAGTGAGAGCCTCCATCACTAATGATAGTCCGTGGTGTCCCAAACCGTGGGAATATAGTTCTATTAAAGAACTTAACCACAACCATGGCATCGTTAGTTGGAGAGGCAATCGCTTCAAACCATCTCGAAACATAATCTACAGCTAGAAGTATGTATTGGTTTCCACAAGATGATGGGAAAGGTCCCATGAAGTCTACTCCCCAAACGTCAAAGATCTCTACCTCCTGAATGTTGTTAAGAGGCATTTCGTTTCTCCTAGATATGTTCCCTGTTCTTTGACAAGCATCGCAGCAGGAAACAAAGGTTTGCACATCTTTAAATAAAGTAGGCCAAAAGAATCCAGATTGCAATACCTTAGCGCTAGTCTTGTTCGAGCTAGCGTGTCCTCCACAAGGTAGTGAATGACAATGACGGATGACGTTTTGCATCTCGTCTTCCGGCACACATCTTCGAATGATACCGTCAGGACCTCTCTTGAAGAGTAGAGGTTCATTCCAAAAGTATTCCCGGATATCCTTAAAGAACTTCTTCCTTTGTGCATAGGATAGTCCGGGTGGTATTTCCTGACAAACCAAATAGTTAACAAAATCAGCAAACCATGGTTCGTTACCTTTAGTTATCTTGTCGATGAACTCCTCTATGATGTGTAAATGCTCATCCGGAAAGGAGTCATCTATAGGTAGGTTGTCGTCTTCTAGATGTGGTAGACGTCTCAAATGATCCGCAGCAGAATTTTCCAAACCCTTCTTGTCACGGATCTCTAGATTGAATTCTTGTAGAAGAAGAATCCATCTAACCAGCCTTGGTTTCGCATCCTTCTTTACAAGTAGATACAGGATCGCAGCATGATCCGTGTATACAATCACCTTTGCACCTACAAGATAAAAACAAAACTTTTCAAAGGCATAAACAATAGCTAAAAATTCTTTTTCAGTAGTGGCGTAGTTAAGCTGCACTTCATCTAGCGTCTTGCTAGCGTAATAGATAGCATGAGTTCGGCCTTCCTTCTTTTGCCCAAGCACAGCTCCTATAGCTACGTCACTTGCATCACACATAACCTCGAATGGAAGATTCTAGTCCAAAGGTTGGAAGATCGGGGCTGAGATTAGAGCTTCCCAAATCTTATAAAACGCATCTAAACAATCCTGCGAGAAATCAAAAACTGCATCCTTCATCAATAGATTTGTAAGCGGTTTTGATATCTTAGAGAAATCCTTTATAACTCGTCTATAAAATCCAGCATGTCCTAGAAAGCTTCTTATCCCCTTCACCGAAGATGGAGGAGGGAGCTTTTCTATGGTTTCTATCTTAGCCTTATCTACCTCAATCCCTCTACTAGAGATCAAGTGTCCGAGTACAATGCCTTCCTTCACCATAAATTGACACTTCTCCCAATTAAGAACTAGGTTAGTGTCTTCACACCTTTGTAGCACAAGAGAAAGGTTAGAGATACAATTATCGAAAGAGGAACCATAAACAGAAAAGTCATCCATGAAAACCTCCATGATCTTCTCTATATACTCCGAGAAGATAGCCATCATGCACCTTTGGAAGGTGGCTGGGGCATTGCAAAGCCCGAACGGCATTCTCCTATGAGTGAACGTACCCCATGGGCACATGAATGTGGTCTTCTCTTGATCGTCCGGATGAATCGGAATCTGAAAGAAGCCACTATAACCGTCAAGATAGCAAAATTGAGAGTGTTGTGCTAAGCTTTCAAGCATTTGATCAATGAAGGGTAATGGGAAGTGATCCTTTCTAGTTGCATTGTTTAGCTTCCGGTAATCAATGCACATCCTCCATCCAGTCACGGTCCTTGTAGGAATGAACTCATTGTTCTTATTGGTGATAACCGTCATTCCTCCCTTCTTTGGAACAACCTGTACGGGACTCACCCACTTGCTAACGGATATAGGGTAGATGATACTTGCATCAAGTAGTTTAAGAATTTCCTTCTTGACAATCTCCTTCATGATCGGATTTAACCGTCTTTGAGGTTGTCGTGAAGGTCTAAAGTCTTCTTCCATTAGGATCTTATGCATGCACAACGAAGGCTTAATTCCTACTAGATCCTCTTTAGTGTAGCCTAAGGCTTTCCTATGTTTCCTTAGAACAAGCATAAGCTTACTATGTTCATCTTCACTTAGATCGGAACTAACAATTACCGGAAAAGTAGAATTAGTTCCTGTTCGCTCCAAACGGTGTGTGCAAGCTTTAAATTTATAACCCTAGACTTAAGCTTAAAACAAGGATGCGAACCCGCAGTGTACGGGTCAATCGTAGTAAAAAGCAAGAAATTCCAGGGGTCGATCACAGGGACTCGGTGAAACAAAGTCAATACGGTAAGCTTCGTGAATACTAACCACAATAGCAATTAACACAATCAAAGATGAATAAGAAGTCAATAAAGCAAACATGCAAATCTAGGGATTATAGCTTCTAGTTGTGGTTCCAACTCAAGATCTAAAGATAAGCGGACAAAGCTGAGATTTTTGCGTGGGGAAGGTGTTACTAAAGTGGAGTAGATCACCGGGTAAGTCTCACTACACACTAATCCTAAACCGTAACTCCTATTACCGGGTAAGTCTCAAGGAATCAAGATAAAGAACTATAATCACAAACTAACACACCATCTAAGGGAATAGAATCAACCTTTACCGGGTAAGTCTCAGGCTAACTCACAAAGATGGGATGGAAGCACACTCAAACCCCAATAAAGGATAAACCTTTATTACCTACACTTATGATCGTTGGTACACAAACTAAGGAATTACTGGGTAAGTCTCATCCTAAGCTTGCTTTGACCCAGAAAGGTGTAATAAGAATAGGATTTGGCAAACTCTAACACTTAACTCTCAGTTTCGGATCAGATAAGTCACCTCGGTCAGCCAAATTCCACCCCGGCCGAGATGTTCATCGACTGAACGAGATGCTTAGGGTTAAGGTTAAAGACTCGAACTTTCAGGATCCTACTGGAATCTAAGATTATTCTATCATTGTTTTTCCCACAACCTTCAGCCAATCACCCTAGAATCACACAAGGAAATTAGCCACTCATCATCATAATGAAAGTATTAAATATATGGGAAGAAAGTGAATATTTGAACAAGAAGAATTTAATGAAAAAGACTTCAATAACTGAATCAAATATCACAACAAAAGCGTTCCTTGGATAGCAATCCAACAAGACAAGACAACGAGTGAGGGGATTAAAGACAATCTTACAAAACCCTCCAAATAGCTATAAAAGCTATAGACTTCAATCTTCCTTAACCTTCAAAAAGGTTCCTTCAAAACTCCCAATTGGAGTAGGCTGCTGCTGCTGCTGCGTGTATAACGCGTCGTATGCGGGATGATAGCGGATGTAGCGGGGTTACCGGATTTGTGGAAATTCAACCCTTTATATAGGAAAATAACCCTCCAAAGATAAGATATCTTAGAAAGATCTTTTCCCATAAAAATAGGTAAAATATATGATCTGCTTCCTTCCAGGAGCCAAACCCAAAATATAAGATCACTTTCCAATTTTAAAAGATCTCAACCAAGAATAAAATATTCTCGCCGCGTCCTAGGTGTTCGCCTCGGTCGAGTCGGCGTCTCTGGATCGCCTCGGTCGAGATGAATCTCTGGTCAACCGAGGTGAGTCACAACTGAATGTGAAATCTCTCAAAACTGGTCTAAAGTGAATCTTTAATCCATGGCTATGCTCCCTGGATGTAGCTCCAAATGACTCATGACTCCTTTTGCTCCTTTTTGATGCAAAACGTACCATATTACCTGCAATTACAACAAAACTAGGTGTAGACCTCGATTCTCGCAAAGGTAGATGAAATGGTAGTATAATGTCACATAACACATACAAACATGCAGATTATGAAAGATAAAACGTCCAAACAAACCTTGAAATATAGACTATAATTCATGCTATCAAAATACCCCATACTTAGCCCTTGCTTGTCCCCAAGCAAGTTCCGCATATAGAAGACAAGATAGAATGGATTATAAGTCAAGAAAATCAATGAAAAGTTCTTTCAAAAACATTTTATGGTGTGCAACTATCATGGATCACTCTAAGACAGTACTTCCTGGAATTTAAAAACTCAATATGCTCAAAACATTTTATAAATATAGGAAAGTTGTTCATCTTTGCATAAAACCATAGAATGCATAATAAGTCATAATTATCAAAATTAATCATGTATAATCCAGTTTAAACCACTAAGTCAATCAACAAGCTCAAGGTCTCAAGGGCTTCCCAAAAGAAAAGGTCAAGAAACGTGTAGGGTAGGGATGTATGTAAGGTAATGTGGTGCTAGAATCCGGGAAAAGGATGAACTTCACTTTCAGTTTGACTTGCAACATCTTCCACCAATAAGCTTTGCTTATTTCACACTTTTCTTTTTTTTTACATTACTTTTTGGGATGCATGGACAGAGGTGCACAATAACCGAAGCCTAGGAAATCTGCAATCATCAATTTCTCGAGATGCATCAAACCCTTGATGCACATACCATGACCCGTTAGGAATATCGCTTAATCCGACTTTGGCAAGACACAAACACCCGGCTATGTGAATGGTGCCGAGTTACTCATCTTCATGATTGACTTCCCCAAACCTATTATTGCTTTCTAACACTTTCACTTCCAGCCACTTTTCAACTTTAACTCCACATGCTTTCACCACTTCGCTTGCTTCCAAATTCCCGGATAGGTAAAGGGAGGCAAAATGTATATGAGGGGCTAAGCATGATCAAGAAGAAGAAGAAGAAGATAATGAATTGCCTTGGTCTTTCCAAGAAGAAAGTGAGAGAACTTAACCTGCGGTGTCAACCTTCAAATTCAACATAATTTGGATAAAAACAAAGTATTAAACATGCCAATAATTTTAAACAAAGCATTTAGCAACTTAAACATATTATAAAACCTTTCAAACACATAAAGAATTTAAAACCAGTCAGTAAACAAGATCTTCACTGAGATCATATCCAGATAAGAAACACAAAAATCTTTTTCGAAAACTCTCAGTTAACACACCTCGGTCGAGGTGTTCTTGGTTCAACCGAGGTGAAACGCCTCGTTTGGCCAAGACTGACTCGGTGAGGTCAAAAATTTTTTTAAAACCATTTTTTTTTTTCAGTTTTGACGTTTTTCTCCATCAAATAACCTGTAAGTATGCATGTAATATCAGATAATCATATAAAGGTAACTGAAGCATAAATATGAAATATCCGATCAAATAAGTCGTACATCAAAAGTAGTCGAATAAATACATCAAGTAGTCAAATAAGTACAAACACCCCATACTTGGGACACACTGTCCCAGTGGGTCAAATAAAAGTCTGAAAATGAGAGAACTCACCGGATAAATAGCTGAACTGCATAAAAGAAAATAAAGAAAATCCTGCAGCTCCTCAATAATCCTGATCCGGTGGTGGTGGTGGTGGCACGTACGGATACTGTGTCGGGTCGAACGGATACCCCATGACACGCTCGAACTGAAGCTGAGCCATGACGTGCTGATAGTGCTGCCGCTCCTGCATCTCGCGGATATCCAGCGATAATGCAGCATATGAGTCGATAACCTGATCCGTCAGGTCATCGATCCGTCGGTGAGCAGCTCGATCTCTCACTCCACGCCTCCTGCGTCTAGCAGGTCTGACTGGAGAAGTCTCAGCTGGTGCAGGCTCCGTCTCCTCCTCATCATCCAAATCAATGATCGGTGGCGCGCTCGGACCTGCAGTATCCGTCCCTGTATCCATCGGGACTCCACCATCTCTCTCATCCACCGTCTCCTCGTCGTCGTCGTCATCCTCCTCCTCCTCAGCCGGGGCAGCTGTTGCCTCTCTATGATCCTCCATTAGTGGAGCCCAAGCTGTCTGCCAGTAATGTGGATCGAAGACTGTGAACTGTGCAGACCAGCGGATCCCCTGAGGTGCAGTCCGCTCCCAAGGCATAGCAACATAAGGAGTGGTCAAACCACGGGGAACTAGAATCCTCCGTGTGATCATCTCCTGTAATCCCAGCGGCTTCGGAGCCGCCGCCATCGTACAAACACTAAGGTCCATCCCGTGATAAGTGGCAATGTGGGTGACTAGACCTCCGCAGCAAATGTCTCCCTTCGCCTTGGCCTTGATCTTGTGCAGATCCTCTGCCAAGAGCAAGCCAAAGTCTGGAAAACCTCCTGTAACCATGCAGTAGAGGCTGAAGAGCTCGCCCTATCGGATCTTCTGGGGCGTCTCAGTACGCGCCAGAAGTGTCTCGCTGAATATCCTATGGGCTAGTCTGAAGGCTGGGTGGAAGATGACCTTCTCCCTGGAATCTCCAGGGCGCCATCTGTCTGCATGCTCGGTAATATGGGCAATCTGCCCCCAGAACTCCCTAGATACGGATCGGGAGGGGAAGTCGGTGGCGGTGGGCTCAGAAAAGCCAAAAATCTCTCTCCATATCTCTAAAGGAACTATGAATTTCCGGTTCATCAACCGGTACTTCACAGACCGGTATGTGGGAAGGTAGGAGAAGGAGCTAACAAACTCTAAGGTCGGCTCCAAATAAGCTGGGGCTCGGATCTCAGTAAACTGATCCAGCCCAACAGTAGCAATCATCCTCCTAAGGTCAGCATCTAACCCTAGGCAATCAAAAGCCGACACGTCCAAAAATCGTGGTGCGATAACTGGACGGCTAGCTATCCGCTCATAGTCTACCCGGCATCTCTCGTGGATAACCGGGCGGTAAGGACGGGAAGAAGAGGAAGAAGGGGAGGGTGAAGATCTGTCTCTCAGGGCTAGGCGACGATCGGAACTCATTTTCACTCAACACTGTCAGACCACCTCGGTTGCTGACAAGACTCAAGAATCACCTCGGTCGAGATGTAGTTCGACCGGACCGAGGCGCAGCAGTTACGATTCCAATTCTTAGAAATTCAGTTCTTTTCCCCCCAAAATCACTACAATTTCTTCCTAAGGGGTACTTAAATCCTTTCTCAGCAGAATCAGGGGCAACCAAAGCCCAAATCGAAGCGAATGAACGAGTTAGGGTTTCGACTTGTTTTACCTCGTTTCGGTCGATTCGTTCGATTTTCTTGCAAATCTGTTGTTGCAATCGGTTCCTCTACCCTTCAATCACAGTTTAGAAGCAGAAATCTTCGAAAACGAGCAAGATCTGAGAGAGAGCGAAGTGGACTGTCGCCGCGGTCGAGGTGAAGAAGATAAAAAGGTAAAAATAAATTTTTTCCCAATTTATACCGTTCCTGGATCTGCTGTCACCTCGGTCGAGATGGTCTCGACTGGACCGAGGTGGTACGGACCGAGGTGGCTCTGCAGAAACCCTAATCGCCTCGGTTGCTCAAGAATCAACTCGGTCGAGGTGCTCTGACAGTAACTGAGGTGCTTCTGTCTTCTCAGAATCTCGAACTTCTGTCCTTCCAGCTATGCTCCTTCCTGTTGTCTGTCCAGAACGCCAAAAACAAAGCAAAGCAAAGCAAAAACAAAAACTATCTAAGCTAGACTAGAAAACGGGAAAAGAAAGCAATACCTTGGGTTGCCTCCCAAGAAGCGCTTGATTTAAGGTCGCTAGCTGGACCATGCGGAATGTGATTACTCAATGCACTTCGAACGTCGTGGAGTGCTCATCACATCCATCATAAGAATCTTCCAAAAAGGTTCCGGTTCCTAATTTTACCGGCAAATGGTAAGATCTCCCGCGTACAAGCTTGTACGGTTTGATTCTCACCGGAATTCTTCTAGATTTCCTGCACTTCAATGGGACATAATCTACCCTCGTGTCCCATCCTTTCCTGGATTGAGAAAAAAGTTTCTCGAGAATCATAGCAGCTTCCCCATCTGTAGCTTGGGGATGGTACAGGGTCCTGAGCATGCGAGGGACCCCATACTTGAACAAGAAACACTTCATCGCCTTAACGGTGTAGTGCTTGCGAACTTCACTCCTTATAATCCAAGGAGTATCTTCCTCCAACAGTTTCAAGGGAGGTTTCATCTTGATCTTAGGAGGTTCTTTCGGAAGAGACCTCCAACTCTCCGGTGCCTTCCTTAAAAATTCAGAAATATTAATAGGGAATTCAAATGAAGTAGGAGAACGTACCTTGCAAAGCTCTCCAAGGTTTGAGACAAGTTTCATGTTGGGTTGATGATCCACACACGAAATCTCTCTCAGTTCAGCTGGTCTTTCTTCCACCTTGACCACAATCTCAGTAATTTGGCCAAAGTCTTCTGCATCTGCCCCTTCCGGTTCTGCAGGTTCTTCTTTTATCTTGACCGAGGTCACTTCTACCTCGACCGAGGTCTCAACAGTCAGATCGAGATCTTCCACATCTTCTCCCTCAAAAGCTTCAGGAGAAACTTCTGGTTTGACTGGAGGTATGCTCGAAACGTGCAACACTTCCTTATGCTCCTCTTCTAGCTTAGCATAGGATAGGGTGCTTTCCTTGAGCTCCGTCACCTTCTTCATCAACTTCTCCAACCTAGATTCGAGAGAGTCTTCAAGAGGTTGCTCATAAGTCTTTTTAGGGACGTTCAGTTCATCCCACATCGCAAGTTCACGCTGAATGGCCTCTTCTCTTTCCCATTCATTGTTGAACCAATAGAAGGAGTACTTCTCCTCCAAGTATTCATAATGATCTACCCTAGCACTTTGTCTTGCTATCCAGGCTGGATCAAACATAGCCATCAGAATTCCTGAAAACTACAAAACTCATAGAAAGAGTAGTTAGTAGCAACAGGGGCAAATGCCCCGAAAGCAAACCGTAACCGGCTCGGTCTAAACCAAGTCCCCGGCAACGGCGCCAAAAACTTGTTCGCTCCAAACGGTGTGTGCAAGCTTAAAATTTATAACCCTAGACTTAAGCTTAAAACAAGGATGCGAACCCGCAGTGTACGGGTCAATCGTAGTAAAAAGCAAGAAATTCCAGGGGTCGATCACAGGGACTCGGTGAAACAAAGTCAATACGGTAAGCTTCGTGAATACTAACCACAATAGCAATTAACACAATCAAAGATGAATAAGAAGTCAATAAAGCAAATATGCAAATCTAGGGATTATAGCTTCTAGTTGTGGTTCCAACTCAAGATCTAAAGATAAGCGGACAAAGCTGAGATTTTTGCGTGGGGAAGGTGTTACTAAAGTGGAGTAGATCACCGGGTAAGTCTCACTACACACTAATCCTAAACCGTAACTCCTATTACCGGGTAAGTCTCAAGGAATCAAGATAAAGAACTATAATCACAAACTAACACACCATCTAAGGGAATAGAATCAACCTTTACCGGGTAAGTCTCAGGCTAACTCACAAAGATGGGATGGAAGCACACTCAAACCCCAATAAAGGATAAACCTTTATTACATACACTTATGATCGTTGGTACACAAACTAAGGAATTACCGGGTAAGTCTCATCCTAAGCTTGCTTTGACCCAGAAAGGTGTAATAAGAATAGGATTTGGCAAACTCTAACACTTAACTCTCAGTTTCGGATTAGATAAGTCACCTCGGTCAGCCAAATTCCACCCCGGCCGAGATGTTCATCGACTGAACGAGATGCTTAGGGTTAAGGTTAAAGACTCGAACTTTCAGGATCCTACTGGAATCTAAGATTATTCTATCATTGTTTTTCCCACAACCTTCAGCCAATCACCCTAGAATCACACAAGGAAATTAGCCACTCATCATCATAATGAAAGTATTAAATATATGGGAAGAAAGTAAATATTTGAACAAGAAGAATTTAATGAAAAAGACTTCAATAACTGAATCAAATATCACAACAAAAGCGTTCCTTGGATAGCAATCCAACAAGACAAGACAACGAGTGAGGGGATTAAAGACAATCTTACAAAACCCTCCAAATAGCTATAAAAGCTATAGACTTCAATCTTCCTTAACCTTCAAAAAGGTTCCTTCAAAACTCCCAATTGGAGTAGGCTGCTGCTGCTGCTGCGTGTATAACGCGTCGTATGCGGGATGATAGCGGATGTAGCGGGGTTACCGGATTTGTGGAAATTCAACCCTTTTTATAGGAAAATAACCCTCCAAAGATAAGATATCTTAGAAAGATCTTTTCCCATAAAAATAGGTAAAATATATGATCTGCTTCCTTCCAGGAGCCAAACCCAAAATATAAGATCACTTTCCAATTTTAAAAGATCTCAACCAAGAATAAAATATTCTCGCCGCGTCCTAGGTGTTCGCCTCGGTCGAGTCGGCGTCTCTGGATCGCCTCGGTCGAGATGAATCTCTGGTCAACCGAGGTGAGTCACAACTGAATGTGAAATCTCTCAAAACTGGTCTAAAGTGAATCTTTAGTCCATGGCTATGCTCCCTGGATGTAGCTCCAAATGACTCATGACTCCTTTTGCTCCTTTTTGATGCAAAACGTACCATATTACCTGCAATTACAACAAAACTAGGTGTAGACCTCGATTCTCGCAAAGGTAGATGAAATGGTAGTATAATGTCACATAACACATACAAACATGTAGATTATGAAAGATAAAACGTCCAAACAAACCTTGAAATATAGACTATAATTCATGCTATCAGTTCCTAAAAATGCGTACCTTAGATGTGTGGGAAGCGGCTTCAATTCCATCACTATTGGAGTCTCTAGTGGCTCTTGAGGAGTGTCCAATGCTTCCTTAGAAGTCTCTAAGGGTGTGGAAGTTGTTGAAGATGGCTCAAGAGCATTGGTAGAAAGAACGTAATTGTTCTCAAAATTTCCCAAAATTACGGCACCTCTGTTTCTTCCACGGCCGTGGTTTAGGGCGTGGAAGTCAATTACGGCACCTCTGATAGTTCCACGGCCGTGGTTTTGGCCATGTAACTTACTAGAGTCCTCTGAATAGCTAATTACGGTCTTGTTGGTGGGAACCACGACTGTGGAATAGCACGACTTGCCGTGATTCCTCACATTTTCTGACCCATCATAGAGTTTTTCAACTCTTCTTCATGCACTTCCTTTAGCTCCTCCAAAGCTTCAATTTCCTTATTGCATTCCTCTTCCTCTCCTTTCTCCATAATGCTCATAGTGATCACCTTTTGCAATGGATCCTTGAATAGAATCGAGCTTACTTCCTCTCTAGACGCCTCTTCGTCATGGATGTTAAACATATCTTCTCCAAGAGTTGGATCTTTCATCAAAGTGGAAAGAACAAACTCTACTTTTTCCTCTCCTATGTCGAAGGCAAGTCTAGCATTCTTGCAATCCACCATACAACCGGACGTTGCAAGAAATGGTCTTACGAGTATGATCGGGACCGGACTATCTGTAGGAATGTCTAGCACAACAAAGTCTATTAGAACATAGAACTTACCAAGCTTGAACGGGACGTCTTCAATGATACCGACGGGACGAGTTATGGATCGATCCGCCATGTATAATGTCATCTTCACCGGTTTAGGTTCACCTAAAACCGATCTTCCTACATAAGGCAAGAGGAATGATGCTAACACTTGCTCCTAAATCACATAATGCATCATATGTGACATCTCCTACTCCGATTGGAACACAAAATGACCCCGGATCATCCAGCTTTGGGGGCATCTTTTCCTTCATCGTTTTGATGAGATCCGACGATTCCGAACTTATCTTGACTTCTCCAAAGTCTTCCAGTTTCCTCTTGTTAGAAAGGATATCCTTTAAGAAATCCCCATAAGCGGGCATACCTACAACTGCATCAATGAAAGGTATATTAATATGCAGTTTGCTCATGAGTTCAATGAACTTACCGAATTGCTTGTCTAGACGCGGTCTTGCTCTAGATTGTGGGAATGGTAGGGTAGATTTGTAAGCTGGAGGAGGAATGTAGATGTCTTCCTTCTCCTTCCCCTTTTCCTTCTCCTTGTCGACGAGAACTTCAACAAACTTAGGCTGCGGGTCGGTGGTTGTTTCTCCGCTCCTAGTTGTGATAGCCATCACCCTTCCTTTCGGGTTATCCTCCGTCTTTCCTGGAAGTTTTCCTTGGTTTCTAGGAACTTCCTCAGCATTGCTGAACATTTGGTTTTCTAAAACCTTTTGAGCTTTATCAACCTTAGTGATATGACTCTCTAGCCCTTGAAGCTTTCCCAAGATCGTTTCCAGCATGGGATCGGGCTTCTCTTTCCCCAAAGTGCTTCCGCTATTAGATGTTTGCCCCTGGCTTTTCAAGGAATGGAAGAAGAAGATGGTGGAGTTAGTTAATTTCCTAAATTGGGATAAAAATTACCGGAATTTTATTGTTGGTTGGAACGCCAATTGTTGTTGTTTGAATTCCTATTGTTGTTCCAATTATTGTTCCGGTTGTTGTTCCGGTTGTTGCGATTGGTGTTCTCATTCCCATTATGGTTATTGTTGTTTCCTAAATAACCAACATCTTGCTCCTTATGCTTTTGAAAGCTAGCTTTGATGAGTTCCTTCAATTCTTTAATCTCGGTGTTGAGAGAAAAGATTTGGGTTTGGGCAGCTTGTGTTAGCTTCGCTCCTTGCTCTACTCGGTTAGCTTCCGCCTTCCGGTGAGAATACTTCTCAATGACTCGGGCTTGCTTCTCAATGAATTCCCAAGCGTCATCTTCCCTCATGTCCATGAATGTGCCACATGAAAGGGATTGGAGCTTGAATTGTGTTTCCACATCCAGCCCCTTATAGTATATCTCCAATAACTCTAATTTGGAAATGCCATGGTGTGGGCAATCCAATAGTAAATCCTGAAATCTTTCCCAAGACTGAAACAAACTTTCATTAGATCTCATAGAAAAAGCATTGATTTTACCTCTCAACTCCGCTATCTTGGTTGGCGGAAAGAACTTGGTTAGGAACTCCGAAGATAGATCCTCCCATGTGTTGAGTCTTCCATTTGGAAGAGCTTGATACCAAGATAAAGCCTTCCCTTTCAAGGAGAAGAAGAATGGCTTGATCTTGTAGTTGTTGGTGGTTGCATTCTTTGGCTTCATTGTCTCCATCAAAATCTCAAAATTCTGTAAATGTTGATGTGGAGATTCAACACTCGTTCCTCCAAACTGGCTTTGGCGAACGATGGTAATAACTTGTGGGTTAAAGCTAAACCCCTGAATATCGTCAGCGTCAAAGTTCACACCTAGACGGCGTGGTTGCTGAATCGGATCCATCCTTTGGTCAAGAGTTCTTTGCTCTTCATCTACACGAGCGGCTCTCGCACCCCTAGCTGGGACACGAGGAATGGCGACTGGTGTTGGATTAATCCGGACTGGATTGATCGTTGGATCAATCTCCTCTAGTGCTGGCATATCCGGATCGAATTACTCATCGGATGATTCCAGTCTAATAGACTTAGTTGGTTTCTTGACCTTCTTCTTCTTAGAATCATTCAGCTCCAACTTCATGTCCAACATCATAGCTCTGAGTTCATCAATTTGGAATTGATGACTCGTTTCCGCATCTAAATGAGTTTTCTCACTCAACTTAAGTTGACGTTGAGATTCGTCTAATTCCGCTTGTAAATCTCTCTCTTTATTTTCAGCCATCTTTCTTTCCTTGGCTTTCTTCCTAAGAGTTTTCTCAAGTTCCGGATCAAAAGGTACGAGGTCTTTGTTGGATCTAGACCTGCACATATACCTAAAAGAACCTGCAAATAACACTCACAAGTGATATCAAATATCAAGAGCAAAGCTCCCAAGCTCGACAACCGAAAACCGAAGTTTGGTTTAAACCAAATCCCCGGCAACGGCGCCAAAAACTTATTCGCCCTAAAACGTGTGTGCAATCAAGTCTTAAATTTATAAAACTAGAATAAAAGCAAGCGAACCCGCAGTGTACGGATCGACGTAGATTAGCAAATATTCCAGAGTATCGATCACAGGGATTTGGTGAAACAAAACCTAGTATTAAGTTATCGAGCAAATAAAAGGTAAAGCTTTGCAAATATTGGGAAAAAAGAAACCCTAAAGATCCAGATATCAAATTTTGGCAATCGATTCAAGATATACTAAAGAACTAAGGACAGAGTCAAGAGTTGCAAATGTATGCTAAAGTAAAGTAATGTACGGTGAAGTTCCAAGACTTTATATGACTTATCTAAAGACACTCTCTATAAAGGTTGTTGAGGCTGCAGTATAGAAAGGATCTATGGACAAGAATTATACTCAAATACCCAAACTTGTAACCCAAAGACCAAGATAAACTAAAACGATTAAGATTGTGACACACGAAACTGAAATAGAGGATGATGAGTCTCACTACTACCAAGAAAAGGGCAAGCCAAGACTAGATTAAACCTAATCTTTAACCTTGGATCAAAGTAAAAGCAAATTTCGTAAACTAGGGTAAATCACGGTCAGATCTTGAGAACCATGGCCGTGGAAACCTAAGAACAGGCCGTGATTTAGGTTCGTCGACGAAATCTCTCTAACTCTCAGGGTCCAATCAAATTACGATCGATCTATCATCATCTAAGCCACAACTATCAACCCTTCACCTTAGAATTGCTAAAGGGTTTTAGCCAATAACCATTGCCATGATATCAATATTCAATTTAAGAAGAATGAAAGATGAAAACCCTCGAATACTCAATAAAACTTCAAAACCAATTCTCAAATCCGAAACACAAAAAGCGATGTTTAATGGATTCAGAATGTATAACACAAAACCTCACAATGATCTAAGGTAAGTACGAAGAACAGGTTGTCAATCCGTCTTCAATATCAAAACCTAAGGAAAAGACTAAACCTTCGGCGATCTTCAATCAACCCTAGGCGAAAATGCTCCAAGCAAAGTAAGCGGCCGTCCGCGTCCGTAGGCGTCTAAGCGGGATCAAACGCGAATATTACGAGCCCTAAGCGCCGGTCCTCAAAAATCTCTTTTCCGACCTTTTTATAAGATGGGAAAGATTAACCGTCCAGTCCCATTACGTAAATAACGTAGAAAATAAAGACTCGTCAAAAGATCGCCTAAATCACGGTCTCAAGGGTTTCCACGACCGTGGTTTAGGGCGTGGAAAAGGGTTACGGTCTCTTGTGACTTCCACGACCATACTTTAGGCCGTTTAACTTACTGGAAAGCTCCACGCTCATGATGCCAAGATCCACGGCCGTGGTTTAGAGCGTGGACTCTTCTACGGCCGTAATTTAGGGCGTGGAAGTGTAGAATACTTGTAGTTTCCTTTGTGTCGTGACATTCTTCATCCTAGCTCCTTCCTTAGCTTCCTTGATGTGTTCCTAATCCTCGAATATGATCGATTTCTCTCTTTTATCTCTCAATAGCTCCTATTTAGCTCCTTTTCACCTACAATCAACACAAAGCTAGTGTAGACATCCATATCGACAAAATAGAGTAACAAGCTATCAATTGCTTCTAAACTTCATCCATGTACACAATAATAAGGGAAAAACAACCAAAATAAGTGCCTAGAATATCGCAATATTTCATGCTAACACTAGTCGGATAGCAAGGTGGAAGATGATGCGCTCCCTGGAGTCTCCAGGTCTCACCTATCAGCATGCTCTACAACATGGGCAATCTGCCCCCAGAACTGTCGAGCTACGGCTCGAGAAGGGAAGTCGGGAACTGTAGGGGTCGAGAAGCCAAAGATATCTCTCCACTGGTCCATGAGAACGATGTAGTTCCGGTTCAGCAACCGGTACTTGATGGCCTTCTGCTCAGGTAGGTGAGTAACAGAACTCACAAACTCTAAAGTGGGCTCGAGGTAGGTTAGAGCTCTAATCTCCATGAACTACTCCAGCCCTACCATAGAAACCATCCTCCTCAGATCATCAGCTACATGGAGGCAATCAAAAGCAGAAATATCCAAAAATCGTGGCGCAATCACGGGGCGTGCGCATATGCGGTCAAAATCAGCCTGGTGACGCTCGTGAATCACCGGGATGGAAGGTCTAGAAGAAGAAGAAGGTGAGGATCTACTGGGAGCATCCCTCAGAACTAACTGGCGATCAGAACGATAACTCCTTTTTGGTACTGACAGGTCACCTCGGTTGGTCTAACAAGGCTGAAGAATCACCTCGGCTGAGACACATCTCGATTGGACCGAGGCAAAAGGCTGGGCGATTTCAACTCTAAAATTTCCAGTTCTTTTCCCCCAATATCACTACCAGTTGTTCCTATGGGGTACTTAAGCCTTTTCCAACACAAATCAGTAGCAACAAAAGCCAATTACATCCAAAATCAGTAAAGAGAAGAGAGGTTAGGGTTTCCGACAATTTACCCCAAATCACGCAGTTTCGAAGCGTTTTCCTTGCGGTTCCTTGCTTGCAATCTGTTTCTCTTGCTTTTCCTTGCGAGATCGGAGAAAAAATCGTAGAAAACGATCGAAGAAGGAGGAAACGAGGTGGATCTTGCGCCGCGGTCGAGAGAGGGATGGGAGGGAAAGAGGGAGAAATTGTTCCCCTTTTATACCCCTCGCTAGATTTGATATCACCTCGGTCAAGGTGGTCCCGACTGGACCGATGTGTCTGGACCGATGTGGATCTTTGTCAGTCCTAATCGTCTCGGTTGCTCAAGAATCATCTCGGTCGAGGCGATGTGACAACAACCGAGATGTGTCTCAGTCAAACTTCGTCTTCTCAATTTCTCTAACTTCTGATCTTCCAGTGTTGCTTCTGAGTTGTAATCCTTCCTTAGAAAGTACCTGGTTTCTGTCTAGGATGTCAAAAACAAAACAAAGCAAAGCAAAAAGTAAACTATCTAAAGCTAGACTAGAAAAGGGAAAAGAAAGCAACACCTTGGGTTGCCTTCCAAGAAGCGCTTGATTTAAGGTCGCTAGCTGGACCGTACGGCATCCCTAAACAAGGTATAGTGGTGCAATCTCCTCAACCTGGACTTCTGGTTGGTATTTCATAAGTCTATGACCATTGACCTTGAAGCTTCCACTTATTTCTCCCCAGATCTCAACTGCACCATAAGGGAAAACATGTTTCACAACGTAAGGTCCTGTCCATCTAGATTTCAACTTACCTGGAAAGAGGCGAAGGCGGGAGTTGAAGAGTAGAACTAAATCTCCTTCTTTGAACTCCTTAGAAATGATACGCTTGTCATGTCATTTCTTTGTCCTTTCCTTATAGATCTTGGCATTCTCATAAGTGTTCAAACGCGGCTCTTCCAACTCATTGATGTCCAATAGCCGCTTCTCACCGGCTTCCTTGATGTCGAAATTCAACCATTTTATTGCCCAATACGCCTTGTGTTCTAATTCGACGGGCAGATGGCAAGACTTCCCATATACCAAATTATAAGGGGTGGTACCAATGGGAGTCTTGAATGCGGTCCTGTAAGCCCAAAGAGCGTCGTCCAACATCGTGGACCAATCCTTCCTCGTTTTAGAAACGGTCTTCTCCAAGATTGCCTTGATTTCTCTATTCGAGATCTCGAACTATCCACTAGTTTGAGGGTGATAAGAGGTTGCTACCTTGTGGGTTACCCCATACTTCGATAGAAGTGCTTTAAACTTCCGGTTGATGAAATGTGTCCCTCTATCGCTGATAATGATACATGGAGTCCCAAAACGTGGAAAGATAGTCTGATTTAAGAACTTCACAACCACCATGGCGTCATTAGTAGGGAAGGCAATGGCTTCCACCCATCTAGAGACGTAATCGATAGCTAGGAGGATGTAGAGGTTTCCTCCGGATGATGGGAAAGGTCCCATGAAATCAACTCCCCATACATCAAAAATCTCAACCTCCTGGATGTTATTGAGTGGCATCTCGTTCCTTCTAGATAAGTTCCCTGTTCTTTGGTATACATCACAAGAAACAACAAACGTTTGCACATCCTTAAATAATATAGGCCAAAAGAAACCGGAACGTAATACCTTAGCGCATGTTTTGTAAGCGCTAGCATGTCCTCTACAAGGAAGCGAGTGGAAATGCCGTATGACACTAGTAACTTCATCTTCCGGAATGCATCTTCGAAGCATCCCATCCGGACCTCTCTTAAATAGTAAAGGTTCATCCTAGAAGTAGGGGCGTACATCTTTAAAGAATTTCTTCCTTTGAGCGTACGTCAATCCGGGCGGGATTTCTTGGAAAACAAGATAATTAACAATGTCAGCATACCAAGGTTCTTTATTATCAAAAGCTTGGTGGAGAAAGTGCTCCACCAACTGTGAATGAGTTTTAGAAAAGGGAGTAAGAAGTTTGTTATTCTCAGTTGAAGGCATCTCGCTTGTTGTCTCGGTTGGAGCCCGAGATGGGTGACCGAGATGTTCTTCAGTTAAGAACACCTCGCTTGGTCCAGAAAGTGCCTCGGTCGAGGTACTAGAACTGGGATCGAAACTGGAGATTCTCTTCTCCTGGATTAGTCTTTCAATCTTAGCTTCTGGATCTTCTTCCAGTGCCTTTAAGCTCCGTATATCTACATCACAAGAAGCATCTACACCTTCCTCCTTTAAGCTAAAACTAATAACTCTTTCAAGAGGATCATTAATAAGGATAGAGCTCACCAATTCTCTTGATTCATCTTCATCATAGATGTTGAAGATATCATCCTCCAACGGCTCTCCTTTCATTGCAACAAGCAATGCAAACTCCACTTGATCTCCGCCAATGTTGAATTTCAACTTGGCATTCTTACAATCCACATTGCAACCCGAAGTTGCTAGAAATGGTCTCCCGAGAATGATAGGGAACGGGATAATCTGTGGGTATATCAAGCACAACAAAGTCTATAGGTAAGTAGAAGTTACCTAACTTAACCAGAACATCTTCCAAAATGCCCACGGGATGGGTAATGGAGCGGTCCGCCATGTATAACCTTATCTTCACCGGCTTGGGCTCTCCAAGTCCGATCTTTACATATAGCTCCAGCGGGATGATGCTCACGCTGGCTCCTAGATCACACAACGCCTCACAAGTCATATCCCCAACTTGAATGGGAATGCAAAATGAGCCGGAATCTCTCAACTTAGGTGGCATCTTCTCCTTCATGATTTGAATGAGCTCCGAGGATTTAGATGTCATCCTTACTTCACCAAAATCTTCCAGTTTCCTTTTCCTTGATAGAACATCCTTTAAGAACTTCCCATATGCGGGCATCCTTAGAATAGCATCAAGGAAAGAGATGTTAATATGTAATTTATTCATCAAGTCAAGGAACTTACCAAAGTGCTTGTCTAGATGTGCTCTAACCCTTGATTGAGGGAATGGAAGTGGTGGTTTATATGCAGGAGGTGGGACATAAACTTCAGTGTTGTCCGTCGTTTTCTAGGACTCCACCTCGGATGGCCCCTCGACTGAAGTGTTCCTCGTCTGTACCTGGACCGAGGTGTTCTTCGTCTACACTGCATCGAACGAGGCACTGGATCTGTAGTTTTCAGTCCACTTCTCGTCGTTATTGCCATGATCTGTCCCTTAGGGTTGCTCTTTGTCCTTGCTGGGAGCTTCCGTGGATCTCTTGGCGCTTCATTCGCCTTATTAAAGAATTGTTACTCTAAGGCTTTTTGTGTCTTCGAAAATGAAGTCATGGACGTCGCCATAGCATTGAGCTTGATCAAGATGGCCTCCAGCACTGCATCTTTCTTTTCTGGCTGGGACGAGCTTGATCCAGGCTCCTAGCTCTTCAATGGAGTAGAAGAAGAAGAAGAGGGATTAAAATAATTATTAGAATTGGAGTTAGAGTAAGGGTTACCCGAATTTTGATTGTTAGATCTCCAATTGTTGTTGTTGGAGCCTCTATTGTTGTTGTAGTTGTTGTTCCGGGAACCATGATTGTTGTTCCTTGACCCTTGATATCCTCCCTCCTCTTTCTTGGTGTGAGCAACCAAAAGGTCCTTCAATTGCTTCACATCATTCTTTAGGGAGATGACTTGATTATCATTTGATGGAGCTTCCTGAAAATTAACTCTCTTAACTCCATTTTCAGCTCCTTGATGGGAGTATTTTTCCATGTGCAAAGCTTGTTTCTCAATGAACTCCCAAGCTTCATCAATCGGCATGTCCATGAATGTGCCGGCGGATAGTAGTTGAAGGTTCAATTGGGTAGCTCCATCCAATCCCTTGAAATATATCTCCATCAACTCTATCTTTGGAATCCCATGATGTGGGCAATCTAAAAGAACATCCTTAAATCTCTCCCATGACTTGGACAAACTCTCCTTGTCCTTCATGATGAATGCATTGATCTTCCCTCTCATTTCAGCGGTTTTGGAGGGGGGAAATAATTTTGTTAATAACTCCGTCGTCATCTCCTCCCAAGTGTTGATCTTTCCGGGAGGAAGAGACTGATACCAAGTAAGCGCCATGTCCTTCAAAGAAAAGTAAAAAGGCCTTCGCTTGTAATTATTATTTTCCAGCCTTGGAAGGTCTCAAGGTCTCCATCAAAATCTCATAGTTTTTCAAATGTTGATGCGGAGACTCCCTCTCTAAACCTCCAAACTGGCATTGGCGGATCATGGATAGAACTTGCGGTCGAAGTTCATAATCATGATCCGCTGGATCACCTAGGTTGACTCCTGGACGCCTCACTTGCTGGTTTGGGTCCATCCTCTGCCCTAGGGTCTGTGGGATACCTGCATAAAGAACATCTCAGACAGGCATCCGAGGTGGAAGTTTCTCGGCCGGGGCAACTGGAGCGGCCCTCGGTCGAGGGTCTGGTCGATGTAGAATCTAGGCTCGAAGCTCAGCCATATCTGCTTCAATTTTGCAGTTCTGGTGCGAGTTTGCTCTCTCTCGCGCTGCAGTTCTTCCCTATTGAGGCGCAGCTGTTCCATCGCCTTCTTCAATTCGGCCTCAAGATCGCGATTGTCTTGGTTGGCCATTTTCGCTTCTTTCAAGCATCTTTTGTATGTATTTTCTGGTTCGGGATCGTAAGGAACGATTTCCTTCCCAACACGGGTTCTTCGCATAAACCTAAGAAGAAGAACCTGCGAAAGTCACTCAAGTAGAGTGGTTAGTAGCAATAGGGGCAATTGCCCCGAAAGATTACCGCAACCGGCTCGGTCTAGACCAAGTTCCCTGGCAAAGGCGCCAAAAACTTGTTCGCTCCAAACGGTGTGTGCAAGCTTTAAATTTATATCCCAAGAAATATGCTTAAAACAAGGATGTGAACCCGCAGTGTACGGATCAATTATAGTAAAAGCAAGAATTACGGGGTGTCGATTGGTGTCGATCTCAGGGACTTAGGTGAAACTAAGCGGGTACAGGTTGTCAATGTAACTAATGACCACAAAAGCGATTAAAGCAATCAAAAAGATGATAATAAGGTCAATTAAAGGAAATATGCAAATTCTAGGGATTAAAGCATCTAGTTGTGGTTCCAACTCAAAATCTCAAGATAAGCGGACAAAGCTGAGATTTTACAAAAGGAAGGTGTTTCTAAAGTGGAGTAGATCACGGGTAAGTCTCACTACTCACTAATCCCAAACCAAAAGCTCCTATTACCGGGTAAGTCTCAAGGTACTAAGGAAAGGAATTATAATCTCAAACCAACATACCAACTAAGGGAATAGAATCAACCTTTACCGGGTAAGTCTCAGGATAACTCACAAAGATGGAATGAAGGCACACTCAAACCCCAATAGGGGATAAACCTTTATTACCTACACTTATGATCTTGGGTAAACGAACAAAGGAATCACCGGGTAAGTCAAATCCTAGGCTTGCATTGAACCAGGAAAGGTGTAATAAGAATAGGATTTGGCAAACTCTAGCACTGAACTCTCAGTTACGGATCAGAGAAGTCAACTCGGTCAGTCAAGTTCCACCCCGACCGAGATGTTTGTCGACTGAATGAGGTACTCTAAGGTTAAGATTAAAGACTCGAGCTTTCAGGGTCCTACTGGGATTGATATTATTCTATCATTGTCTTTCCCATAACTTTCAGCCAATCACCCCAGAATCGCACAAGGAAATTAGCCACTCATCATCATGAAAGCAATAATCAAATATATGGTGAAGGATTGAATATTTGAACACAAAAACCTTAAGAACAAGGCTTCAATAACTGAATCAAATATCAAACAAATCTGCATTCCTTAGAATTACAAATTCGACAAAGACAACGAACCAAAAGGAATCTAAGAAAGTCTTACAAATCCCCTCAAAAGCTATCACAAAGCTATGAAACTTCCTTCCTTCAATCTTTAACTTTCTTCAAACTTCCAAACTTCCTTCCTAACTGCAGCTGGGAGAATATTGTTGATCCAAAGATAGAAGATGGCTGAATTGTGGAAAATCAAACCCTTTATATAGGAGAATTATCTTCCAAAGATAATAATATCTTAAAAAGATAATACCCTAATAAAATATATCTATATTTCTAAATTAGATCTCCTAAATATATGATCTTCCTTCCAGAAATCCAGCCCAAAAAATATAAGATCTCTTCCTTCCAAAAATAAAAGATCTCAGCAAATAAAATATATCTCGCCGCGCCAGGGTGTTCGCCTCGGTCGGGACGCTCCTCAAGATCACCTCGGTCGAGGTGACACCGTAGCTGACCGAGGTGAATCTCAGCTGAATGTGAAATCTCTCAAATCTTGTCCAAAGTGAATCTTCTTTGTTAATTCCATGTTTCCTGAGTTCTCTTTTAAGCTCCAGAATATAGCTCCTATGACTCATTTGCTCCTTAGCTCCATTTTAGTCCAAAATGTGCCATTTTACCTACGATTACAACGAAACTTGGTGTAGACCTCGATTCCCGTAAAGGTAGATGAAACAACAATATAATCACATAATATACATCCAAACATGCAGATTATTGAAGACAAAACGTCTAAACAAGTTCCAAAATATAGACTATAATACATGCTATCAGATTTTAGCCAACAATCATCATATTCAAATCAAGATAAGTATATGAAATCAAGAACCGAATACAATCAATAAAACCGAAAAGAATGCAAGAATTACTAAGCAAGGTGTTCTCTAATATCATAAACCGAATCAAGTCAATAACATAACTCTGCTCTTGTGTTCCAAAGAAAAGAAAATAAAAAATAGAATAATCTCACAAAGAGTTCCAATGTATCTCTGAATCTCGAATGTTGATGTAGTATGGGTTGTCAATCCGTTTCCAAGCGCCGAATCCTAGGCTTTCTTGTTGCTATGTGTCCATAATCTCAAGGCTTTCTTATTGCAATGTCTTATCATCCTTGCAGCCTTCTATCTAATAGAATAAAGTTAGGGTTTGAAATATTGCGTTTGGGCTGAAATGTCAAAGCCACAGCCAGGCCCGAAGAGAATCTCGGCCGAGATTTAATGTCCTTGTCCGAGATTTCTTCTCTGAGGCATGAGATCTCTTTGATCTCTCTAATATCTTCCAAAACTTGATTCAGCTTCTTTTAGGTCCTTGATTGCTTCCTATGTGGTCCACTTTGATCAATTGCCCATGAATACTCCATTTCCGCTCCAATTTGTTCCAATTCATCTACAATTGCCATAAAACTTGTGTAGATCTCGATTCTAACCTAATATGTGAATATGAACCATAATTGATATGAATGCATGTATATGTATGTGAAAGAAGGGGAAAACTAGCTATATACACATCTATACTAAGGTCATATTTCATGCATCAATTCGTCCTCGAATCATCAACATGGTCATCACTTGATCAATAGAGACTTAGGTATCCTACATTGAATGTAGGGCTTACTCCATAGTCTTTCGGGAGCTCTAGGACTTGAGCATTGTCCCCAACCTTACGTATAACCTTGAATGGTCCATCTCCTCTAGGTGAGAGCTTTGACTTGCGCCTTTTTGGGAATTTATCTTTCCTCAAATGCAACCACATAACATCACCCGGTTCAAACAATACTTGCTTGCGATTCCTATTAGCTTTTACCGCCACTTGCTTTCCCTTCTCCTTCAATTTTGTATGTTTTCTTTCATACATATCCTTGATGTTCTCCACTTGTATTTCTACAATAAAATCTACTCGGTCCTCTATGGGCAACGATATAAGATCAAAAGGAGTCAAAGGTTTCAAGTCATACACACACTCAAAAGGAGTCAAGTTAGTAGAAGAATGTCACGTACTATTGTATGAAAAATGTACATGAGGCAAAACATCTTCCCAAACATTAAAACTTTATTTCAAAATATCCCTTAAGATGGATGCTAAAGTTCTATTAGTCACTTTGGTTTGACAATCCGCTTGAGTTTGACTAGAAGTTGACAACTTGGTCCCTAGTATACCCAAAAGAGTCTTTCAAAAGAAACTTAGAAACCTAATCCCTATCACTTATTATAGTCCTAAGCTATGACGCACAGGCATGGACACATGAAATGGACACAACGAGAAACGAGGAAGTGACAATCCTCAAAAGCATAGGAAACGGGGACACGACGAGGAAAACAAATTGTATATCATTTTAAAGCTATTGAAATGTAAAATTTAAATATCATCATGAGGTACATATATATATGAAAAACCAAATGATATATGAGTAGATAAAGACATTAACATGACATTAAAGTCACCGAAACAGAAACTTAGAAACAAACATTTTTAGTCATGCAAAACATATAAATAAACATATTTAGTCTTATAATCTCAAATAAACATACTCAGTTCCAAAATTGAGGAACGAACCATCCATTTTGCAAATCAATAATAACCAAACAACGTAATTGTAAAATCCGGAATTTTTATTCCGTCTATTTCGGATATAAACCCGATCTCGATCCATCGATTCATGTCCGTCTACTTAGTTAGACATATTAAGATGAAATTATCATTTTATGTAGACCTCCTTCACATAAAATGATAGAACCTTTTTTAAGTTTATCATTTTATGTAACTTACCTTCACATAAAATGATAGGATCTTTATAAAATGTATCATTTTAGGTAGCTTACCTTCACATAAAATAATAAGTTTAGCCCTAATTTAGAATATGACAAGGCCCGGACAAGTCTGTGACGAAGCTGTGACAAGGTCCAGACAAGTCTGTGACGAAGCTGTGACAAGGCCAGACAAGGCTGTGACGAAGCTGTGACAAGGCCAGACAAGGCTGTGACGAGTCTGTGACAAGGCCAGACAAGTCTGTGACAAGCCCAGACAGGCTGTTGACAGCCCAGCTCCGCCCAGCTGCCTCACGCGTCCAGCCCAGCAGCAGCAGCAACGTTGCCTTCAGCCCAGTTCCGCTCAGCTGTTGCGCGTGTCCAGCCCAGAAGACTGCTGCTCCGCATTATTCAGTTCCAGCCCGCCAGCAGCAGCTTCTCCAGCCCGCTGTGTTGCTTGTCCGCAGCACCAGTCCAGCGCAGCTCGCCCAACAGTAGCAGCCGGCCCAGTTGTGATCATCAGCTGTGAGTGCCAGCTTGCTAGACCGCCAGCCCAGAACGTTGGCCTGCCTCCCTACCTCGCGCAGCCCAGAAAAAATTGCCAACCTCCTTGCGGACTGGCCCAGCAATACGCCAGCTTATCACCTCCCTCAGCAGATCCAGCAGCCGTTACAGATCCTTCCTTTCTGTAACCGTTTTCTTTCCTATCATATCCCCCTAATATCGCTCCCTCCTCTTCTGCGTGATTTCCTTCCTTGCTGCGTTTCCTTTCTCTCTGCAAACCTCTCGAACACATACCTTGCTCGTTAACCAGAATCTTGGAAAGCCCTGGACGCTGGCTACTCACTGCAGGAGGCTTGCTGGGAGACTAGAGACAGGTGAGTCCCGACCCTCCCTCTTCTACCTTCTGTTACTCCCTTACTGTCAAGGTTGCAGTGGCTTATCATTCTCCTTTTTGTGAAGAACGAAGTCCCAATTGTTGCAGCAGTAGGATCAACCACCAGCGCTCGGTTTTGGTACAGATCGGAACCAACAACAAATTAACCCCCTAGCTGCAACCCGGTAAGAGCCTATACTTGGATTAAAATAGGTTTCCGATTAGTTTAAGGGGAAGGTTATTGTATAATCTTTTGTAGGTATATTATTTCCGTAATGATAGATTGAGGAGCTGCTGTGATTCGACCTTGAGCATAGTTAGAATAGTGATAAGTAGCTGCTGAAAGTTATACATAAAATGATAGAGATAGGGGCTGCTGTAAAGTCTTTTATTCATTCAGCTTTGGACCTATAAACTGCCTATCTTGTCGGACAATTATTAAACGTTTGGATAAAGATCCACCGTTGAATTTTGGATATGTTGTAGATGGATATATGTAGTTTAACATATTAAAATTTGGGAAGGAATGAACGGTCGGATTGAAAGTTATGGGCTCCCGAAGTTAGGTAGTTGAGCAGTTTTGGTAAACTTAAATTTTGGCTAAGTATAGGAAATTAGAGTGAAGGAACCGACTTTGTGAATTATTATAAAAATATTGGCTGAACAGTTTGGAGAAATTCTTTCTTCTAAGGTTAGATAGAACCTCATAGATGATCTAGAGATTTAATTCGGAAATTTTATAAGCTGTTAAGAATTTTATATTTAGAGCCGAAGTTAAACCTTTTCGATTCTTCCGGAAAATAGAAATATAGGAAGAATGTCAGTTTGGAACCAAATAAAATTTTAGGAGTTAGGATATAAATTTAGAATTTCAAATAGGAGTTTAGACATGAATTTTAGGGTTTTCGAGAAAATCGGAACCAAGGGTAAAATGGTCATTTTACCCTAAAACTAATACTGTAACTAGTACGTCTTAATACCTTATTTGATCTTAGAAGTTTTAGACTTCTATCTACGTGAAAGTGTGCTAATACACTTATCGCCTTTGACAGGCAACTGAGTGGTTACAGTTTACAGAGCGAGTGGTTTATAAAGAGTCGAGCGTTATAACAGGTAAGTCCTTTGGGGTTACTTAGCTGACTGCTAAATATGAGTATAAATGATGATGGTGGTGTGTGATTGACATGTTAGAGAGATAGGTTGTGATATATAAATACCGACCTGTATTTTTGGCCTAAGAGTAACGGGCGGTGGCATTCCGCTCAGTAGCTCGCAGGGCGCTGGGGGTTTCTTTCGGGACTAGTCCACACATGGTTTGTAGTGATGCTACCAAAGGAAGTCAGCTATACCTACACCAGTTGGATAAGGAACGGAGGCGAGAACTAATAATAGTTCTCGTGCCACAACTTAAATTGAATAATGTGAATCACTTAAATAACAGCTAATAATTGGTTGAGTGCCAGCATGATGTTTGTTTATTTTTGTTTCTGCTTGTGTTTGTGCTGTTATCATTTTGCTTATATTTAGTTAGTTAGCTAACGGTTGATATGTTGTTTAGATTTGACACAGGTTAGAGCAGATGCCGAGTGATCCAGATGGTAGTGGTCAGCCGGGGTGTCGTACTTTAGGACGTTTTGCAGTTTTTGCATTTGTGGGTTTTTCAGTTGAACATCGTTTCCTTTCGTACTTTGATATATTACTTTTCCGGCTGTAGTTGATCTGGTCACATTCATGCATTGATAAAAACTATTTTATGATTTTTAGTTTTTCCTTATCTGTGCCTTGTTGTAAGATCATGTTAAGTTGTTGTCAAACTAAGGTCGGGACCCACTGTGCGGTCCTAACCAGTAACTCCCTAAGTTGTAAAATTTGGGGTGTTACAACATGGTATCAGAGCTCTAGGTTGGCAACAATGGCACTAGAAATCTTCAAAAAGGTCATATAAGTAAATAAACAGAACCCGAAAGGGGTCTGAGTTTTCCAAAGAGAATTTTGGTTTTAAAATGCATACAGAGTCGGGTTGGGATAGAAAGTACGGATGACCACCACTACCTCTGCGGATCTCGGCAGCTTAGTACATTTAGAAATGTTATATTGATGTAGTAGCTGCTTATAAAGATATGTACAATAGATAACTTATGTCGAAGGTTAGTAGCATAATAATATATTATGCCCTTAATAGAGATTAATGAGTTTCTCACTCCGTTGGCACATCTAAGTAGATTTTGAAGAGTGTCAACGTGAGAATTAGTATGCACATCTTATGTGCATTAGGGTAGACGAATGGCAGACAACTCCTCCGATTGGTTGAGGAACGTCGAGATGGAAAAGTGAAGGCTGAAGGACAACACCAACGACCATGGCATGAAGGGGATCCCGAGTTAACTTAATAGGATCAAATGAAGATTATACATGAGAGTAGTTCTGGAAAAGCATTGGATGGTCGACAAGGATGCAGATTTGGAGCGACATCACAGAGGTTCTTTCAAGTGTGGTGTAAAATGACGATACGAACAACGTGGATACCGTCAAAAACAGTCATAGTAATGAAAGTCAAAGTAAGGTTTAGAACCAATCCAAACAAGAAACATTAAATTTAAGCTTACCGACAGACCAAAATATGAAGGTTGTTGTTAGAAGCAGGGCGGAAGATGACCACTATTGGCAAGGGAAGTCGGCATCCTAATCAAGAGGGTTCCACCTAGACACTGATAACCTAAGAGTTACGAAGAGAGATGTCGTCAAACCAACTATGAGGACTTAAAGAGCCGCACAACTGAAGCTTATGGATTAGCCAGAAAGTGGAGGGTAGATTTCATAACCATGGAGGCATAGTGACTTTCTATAAGGCAAGCGAGTTACAAGAAAGATTGTGACACAAATATCCAAATGATAGAATCTTGAAAGCGGAGTCAAAGGATCACTATAAAGGCAACATTATAATCTAGCACCAACTCAGGAACAAGAGTGTGTGAAAATGATCGTGGCATACCCAAGGGCCGTAATAACTTCCCTCTCTCAAAGGGACTTAAGTTACCAACACCAACAATTCACACCGGAACCTCGCAAGCAGCCGATGACCGAGGTAAAAGGAATCGCGAAGATTTAATTACGAGCTATCATGGAAAATCTGATGAGTCCATTGACGACAAATGAATGATGCAGCTAAACTAGGAAAGAGTATAGTGGCCTTACAGTGAGAAATAGAAGTGTAGATTATGGAAGAAGCTAAAGGAGTATAAACGTAGAAACTGGAGGAGGTAGATTCCAACAAGTAAATCAAACTGCAAAGAGATAGAAGAAAGGTAAGTCTATGATATTGTAGAAGGTCAACTATAGACTAAATGGTAACAACGGAGACTTTACATGTGAGGGTTAATTAGTAGTGACGTGTTGGCATATAAGAAGAATGACCACATGGTTACAAATGAATTTTATCGACATGTGGAGAAGTCCTTAAAGAGATCAAATACAACAATTGTAAAGTCAAATCGATACAAGTACAAGTAAAACCGAATAAGTCAAGTCAGTAAATCTAATTAAAATGATAAAGGAAGAATTGACGGTCAAAAATGACCCCTTATATCATTAATGATATAAGAGAATGGTTGCGAGCAGTTGTTCACTTACAGGCTAAGGAAGGGTACAAATCATAGTTAGTACATATGAAGTCGTATTAGAAGCACGAGAGGAGTAAGAAGAAGTAGATAATTTTGATCAGATCCTACGTCAGACCAGATAGAGGTTACTTAGAATTCCACACAAATAGAGCTACTTGAGTTGAAGAAGCAGTTAGAGGAGTCAGCAGAGAAGGGCTTCATACGCCCTAGTGTTTCTCCCTGGGCGCACCAGTGTTATTTGTGAGGAAGAAGGATGGATCGATGAGGCTGTGTATCGAATACAGGAAGTTGAACAAGGTCACCATCAAGAATAAGTACCCACTGCCTCGCATAGATGATCTGTTGGACCAGCTGCATGGAGCGTCAGTATTCTCGAGGATAGATTTGAGATCGGGTTATCACCAGCTGAGGGTGAGAGATCAGGACATACCTAAGACGGCATTCCGGACTAGGTATGGTCACTATGAGTTTGTAGTGATGCCATTCGGGCTCACTAATGCGCCAGCAGTATTTATGGAGTTGATGAATGGGATTTTCATCGACTTCCTAGACCAGTTTGTAGTGGTCTTCATTGACGACATTCTAGTTTACTCTAGAAGTCGAGAGGAGCATGCCGGACACTTGAGGACAGTGTTACAGATTCTACAGGATAGCCAGCTATATGCTAAGCTATCCAAGTGTGAGTTCTGGATGTCAGAGGTGGCTTTCCTAGGCCATGTAGTGACTGCTGAGGGGATTAAGGTCGACCCAGCGAAGATTGAATCAGTGTCCTCTTGGCAACCTCCGAAGAATGTTAAGGAGGTTCGCAGCTTCCTTGGATTGGTAGGTTATTACCGTCGGTTTGTAGAAGGGTTTTCCCTGATCGCCCGACCACTTACTTCTCTCCTAAGGAAGACTACTCGGTTCGTCTGGTCTGAGCCGTGTCAGCAGAGTTTTGAGGAGCTGAAGAGGAGATTGACGTCTGCTCCGATCTTAGCACAGCCTGAGGGTACAAAGGACTTTGTAGTGTACAGTGACGCATCCAAGCTGGGCTTGGGGTGTGTCTTGATGCAGAGGGGTAAGGTCATATCGTATGCGTCTCGACAACTGAAGACGTATGAGGAGAACTACCCCACTCATGACCTGGAAGTGGTACTTCCTGACCTGTTGGGTGAGATCCGACAGAAGCAGGAGACCTGTCCGACGCTGACCCGGATCCGAGACCGGATGTCACGAGATGAGGCACCTCAGTTCACTATCGGTGCCGATGGAGTGATGAGACGGCAGGACCGTATCTGTGTGCCATCGGACAGTGAGCTGAGACAGAGGATACTAGGTGAGGCTCATGCTACCCCTTACTCCGTACATGCAGGAGCGAGTAAGATGTATAAGGACGTGAGACGTTCCTTCTGGTGGGGTGGTTTGAAGCATGATGTGGGCCGATATGTAGCCCAGTGTGCGACCTGTCAGCAGGTCAAGATTGAGCATCGTAGATCCGGAGGAGAGCTACACCCACTTCCAGTACCACATTGGAAGTGGGAAGACATTTCTATGGATTTCGTTACCGGATTGAGGCTCAGCAGAGGTTTTGATGCCATTTGGGTAGTGGTAGACCGCCTGACGAAGACCGCACGTTTCATTCCGATTAAGGAAACGTGGCCGGTAAACCGTCTAGCAGAGGAGTTCACCAGACACATTGTGAGACTCCATGGAGTACCGAGGACTATCGTCTCCGACAGGGATGGACGCTTTACCTTGAGGTTCTGGCAGCAGGTACATACTGCTCTGGGTACGAGTCTTCACTTTACCACTGCCTACCACCCACAGACAGACGGTCAGTCAGAGAGGACCATCCAGACCCTAGAGGACATGTTGCGGGCATGTGTGCTAGATTGGGGACAGATATGGCCAGATCACCTACCACTAGTGGAGTTTTCATATAATAACAGCTGGCATGCGTCTATTGGGATGGCACCTTATGAGGCTTTGTACGGACGGAGATGTCGTACACCGCTATGTTGGGATGAGCCTAGCAAGGCTGATGGAGTAGTACCAGATCAGATACAGGACGACATCGCCCGGATTGCCTTAGTCCGGGAGAGGATGTTAGCAGCTCAGAGTCGTCAGAAGTCCTACGCCGACAAAAGGCGTCGACCTTTGGAGTTTAGAGTAGGTACACAGGTGTGGTTGAGAGTGTCACCTACGAGAGGAGTTAGACGTTTCGGCATTAAGGGGAAGCTGAGTCCCCGGTATGTCGGTCCATTTGAGATCGTAGAGAGAGTCGGAGAGGTTGCCTACCGACTAGCACTGCCACCAAGATTGGAGGGAGTACACCCGGTTTTTCATATATCTCAGCTGCGAGAGTACATACCGGATCCTAGACATGTCATCAGTCACGAGGATCTGATAGTTGAGCCAGACCACACTTTTGTAGAGTATCCAGTAGCCGTCCTAGAGCGTAGCATTAGGCGCCTGCGTTCTAAGGAGATACCGATGCTGAGGATTCAGTGGTCTAGACGAGGAGTGGATGAGGCTACCTGGGAGACAGAAGAGAGTATTAGACGTAATTACCCTGAGTTCTTTGCGGAGTTAGCTGCTACCTCAGTACCGACGGGTTAGTACTAAGACGAGACCTTATATGACTTCGTGATTATATGTTTAAATAATTGTTTATGTCTATGTGCTTGATGACGTGAGTAGTTGCTTGCTAGAATATTTTTTTCTCGAGGGGAAATGTATGGGGTAGGTATCTTATTCCAAGTTTCGGGACGAAACTTATTTTAAGGGGGTACTGATGTAAAATCCGGAATTTTTATTCCGTCTATTTCGGATATAAACCCGATCTCGATCCATCGATTCATGTCCGTCTACTTAGTTAGACATATTAAGATGAAATTATCATTTTATGTAGACCTCCTTCACATAAAATGATAGAACCTTTTTTAAGTTTATCATTTTATGTAACTTACCTTCACATAAAATGATAGGATCTTTATAAAATGTATCATTTTAGGTAGCTTACCTTCACATAAAATAATAAGTTTAGCCCTAATTTAGAATATGACAAGGCCCGGACAAGTCTGTGACGAAGCTGTGACAAGGTCCAGACAAGTCTGTGACGAAGCTGTGACAAGGCCAGACAAGGCTGTGACGAAGCTGTGACAAGGCCAGACAAGGCTGTGACGAGTCTGTGACAAGGCCAGACAAGTCTGTGACAAGCCCAGACAGGCTGTTGACAGCCCAGCGCCAGCAGCACGTTCAGCCCAGCTCCGCCCAGCTGCCTCACGCGTCCAGCCCAGCAGCAGCCACTGCTGCCTTGTCCAGCGCCAGCCTTCAGCTGCTCCAGCCCGCTTCCTTGTCCGTTCCGCCTTCCAGCCCAGCAGCAGCGCCAACTCCAGCCCGTTACTCCAGCCATTCGGATGTGAAGAGAGAAGCCCACAAAGCTGTAGGAAATAAACCGTTCAGCACTTATACATAATTAATTAGAGAGCAGATCTTTTACCTTAAACGCTTCCTAAAATCAAGGGATACAGCTGCTCACCTTCCTTCTCCTTTGCGTCCAGATTCATCTACACAAAACACGTTTCATTCCTTGCCCAGCCACATTCGTTGTTCCGTCTCTTCTGTCTACGGTTTTCAACAGCAAACCGTTCCTTCTCTTCTGCACACGCACCCAGCAGCGTCAAGAGCCATTGGAATCTGCAACAAGTCCTTACCGACCTTCTGCACGTAGCCAGCCGCGTCAAGAGGTTAGTGCAGCAATCTGATTCCCCCATCTTCACCTTATTCTCTCTACCGACTCCCCTCCTGCTTGTCTCATTTTCGTTCATCTATCCTTCGGTTAGGAAGCACATACGAGCCTTCTTCGAAAACGAGAGTAGACGTCTCAGAACCGTCAAACTGAAGAAGGTAAATTCCCTCTCTCCCACAGCTTGATCCCATGTACTCTAGGTGTAAAGAATTAAATTGGTACAAAGAGCTGCATAGTATTCCGATTAGTTTAAGGGGAAGGTTATTGTATAATCTTTTGTAGGTATATTATTTCCGTAATGATAGATTGAGGAGCTGCTGTGATTCGACCTTGAGCATAGTTAGAATAGTGATAAGTAGCTGCTGAAAGTTATACATAAAATGATAGAGATAGGGGCTGCTGTAAAGTCTTTTATTCATTCAGCTTTGGACCTATAAACTGCCTATCTTGTCGGACAATTATTAAACGTTTGGATAAAGATCCACCGTTGAATTTTGGATATGTTGTAGATGGATATATGTAGTTTAACATATTAAAATTTGGGAAGGAATGAACGGTCGGATTGAAAGTTATGGGCTCCCGAAGTTAGGTAGTTGAGCAGTTTTGGTAAACTTAAATTTTGGCTAAGTATAGGAAATTAGAGTGAAGGAACCGACTTTGTGAATTATTATAAAAATATTGGCTGAACAGTTTGGAGAAATTCTTTCTTCTAAGGTTAGATAGAACCTCATAGATGATCTAGAGATTTAATTCGGAAATTTTATAAGCTGTTAAGAATTTTATATTTAGAGCCGAAGTTAAACCTTTTCGATTCTTCCGGAAAATAGAAATATAGGAAGAATGTCAGTTTGGAACCAAATAAAATTTTAGGAGTTAGGATATAAATTTAGAATTTCAAATAGGAGTTTAGACATGAATTTTAGGGTTTTCGAGAAAATCGGAACCAAGGGTAAAATGGTCATTTTACCCTAAAACTAATACTGTAACTAGTACGTCTTAATACCTTATTTGATCTTAGAAGTTTTAGACTTCTATCTACGTGAAAGTGTGCTAATACACTTATCGCCTTTGACAGGCAACTGAGTGGTTACAGTTTACAGAGCGAGTGGTTTATAAAGAGTCGAGCGTTATAACAGGTAAGTCCTTTGGGCTTACTTAGCTGACTGCTAAATATGAGTATAAATGATGATGGTGGTGTGTGATTGACATGTTAGAGAGATAGGTTGTGATATATAAATACCGACCTGTATTTTTGGCCTAAGAGTAACGGGCGGTGGCATTCCGCTCAGTAGCTCGCAGGGCGCTGGGGGTTTCTTTCGGGACTAGTCCACACATGGTTTGTAGTGATGCTACCAAAGGAAGTCAGCTATACCTACACCAGTTGGATAAGGAACGGAGGCGAGAACTAATAATAGTTCTCGTGCCACAACTTAAATTGAATAATGTGAATCACTTAAATAACAGCTAATAATTGGTTGAGTGCCAGCATGATGTTTGTTTATTTTTGTTTCTGCTTGTGTTTGTGCTGTTATCATTTTGCTTATATTTAGTTAGTTAGCTAACGGTTGATATGTTGTTTAGATTTGACACAGGTTAGAGCAGATGCCGAGTGATCCAGATGGTAGTGGTCAGCCGGGGTGTCGTACTTTAGGACGTTTTGCAGTTTTTGCATTTGTGGGTTTTTCAGTTGAACATCGTTTCCTTTCGTACTTTGATATATTACTTTTCCGGCTGTAGTTGATCTGGTCACATTCATGCATTGATAAAAACTATTTTATGATTTTTAGTTTTTCCTTATCTGTGCCTTGTTGTAAGATCATGTTAAGTTGTTGTCAAACTAAGGTCGGGACCCACTGTGCGGTCCTAACCAGTAACTCCCTAAGTTGTAAAATTTGGGGTGTTACAGTAATCAACCAAGGAAAACAATAATAAAAGTTTTTAAATAAGAAAAATTGAAAGAATTGAAAACACACACTCAACATTCATCAAATAAAGATTACATAGTAAATTAGTAATCAAAGGTTCAAAAGCAATTTATGAAATCGTAAGAAGAATGGAATAATATGGAGAGAAGAGTCGACAACCGGAACAACAACATTTCAACATTAGAACCGAAAAAGAAGAGCATGAGAAAAAGGAGAAGAAGAAGAAGAAGAAGAAGAAGAAGAAGAAGAAGAAGAAGAAGAAGAAGAAGATCGGTGTCCTCTTCGGACAACCACAATTTTCCAGGTGGCCATATGAGGGTTGGGTTTAGTTGAAAAAAAATTGGGAGAGAAAAAGAAATATTACGGCAAATCAAATTTTCTTTAATTTTTTCTTTCTTTTTTTAGCCTTAAAAAATAGGGGAAAGTTTCGTTTACCATGTCTTGACCGTACACGATTCATGTCCTCTTCGTGTCATCCTAGTGTCTTACCTCTGAACCGTGTCTTGATCACATCGGACCATATTTGACCGTGTTCTGCCGTGTCCCCGTGTCCGTGACTACGGGACTCGGGACACTCCGCCTTCTAAAGGTGTCCATTCATCATATGCCCAAGGTACTCCATGCAATCTAACAATTTTTCTAAAAAACAAGTTAGCTACATTATAAACATCATCGGTCTTATGGCAAACAATAAAATGAGTCAGTTTAGAAAATCTATCTACTACCACAAAGATAGAATATCCCCCCTTCTTAGTCTCAGACTATCCTACAATGAAGTCAAAACTAATATCTTCTCAAGATAGCTTGGGCGTGGGTAGGGGAGTGTATAAGCCGTGAGGTTTCAACGTAGATTTAGATTTTAAGCACACAATACATCTCTTAATCATGTGATCTACATCTCTAAGCATGTGTGCCCAATAAAAATGAGTTTGGAGAATATGATAGGTTTTCTTCCAAAATGACCCATAAGCCTCCCAAATGGGCTTTCTTAACAAGTAAAATCCTAAGAGAACACCTAGGAATGCAAACCTTATCAATCTTAAAAAAAAACCCTCAAACAAGTAATACTTATCTAGAGCTCCTCAATTCACACAATGCTTATTGTGTCCAAAATCAATATCATCAACATATAGATCCTTGATATAATTAAACCCTAAAACCTAAGAATTCATAGTTGTGATCAAAGAGTGTCTCCTAGAGAGCACAACCGCTACAACATTATCTTTACCCTTTTTATATTTGATGATATAAGGATAAATTTCAGTAAACTCCATCCATCTACCATGCATCCTATCTAACTTATCTTGACTCCTAAAATGTCATAAGGACTCATGATCGGTATGTAGGACAAACTCACTAGGCCATAAGTAATGTTGCCATGTTTTAAACACCCTAAACAATACATATAATTCCTTATCATATGTAGAGTAAATAATGCTCCCTTTATTTTTTCTACTAAAGAAGGCTACTGGATTACCTTCTTGCACGAGTACTCCTTTAATGCATATACCTTAAGCATCACACTCCATCTCAAAGGGCTTGATGAAATCCGGGACTGCAAGGAGAGGTGCATGGGACAACCGCCACCTCAACATGGCCGACGGTGGCTAATCCAGGATTGCTAGGAGTGGGGCTACAATGGTGCTGAATTCTCACACAAAATGACTATAGAAGGTGGATAATCCACGGAAGCTCCTCACATGGACAACGGTGTAGGGGTAGGCCATTCATGGATAGCTTTGAGCTTCTCTTCATCGAATTTTAGGCCTCTTGTGCTTACTAAAAAACCAAGACTATAACATATATGGTTTGTTCTAAACTCACATTTCTTAAAATTAGCATAAAGATATTTTATTCTAATTATAGCAAGTACTCCCTTCAAGTGTTCTTCATGTTCCTCAAGTGATTTACTATATATGAGGATGTCATTAAAGTAAACTACTACAAACTTACCAATATAGTGTCTCAACACATGATTCATGAGCCTCATGAATGTACTAGGGGCATTGGTCAACCCAATTGGCATGACAAGCCACACATAAAGACCGAACTTAGTCTTAAATGCCGTTTTCCACTCATACAATTTTTTGCATCCTAATTTGGTGGTAACCACTCCTAAGATCTATTTTTGTGAATAAGGTGGCTTCATTCAACTCATCTAGCATATCATCTAAGTGTCGGATAGGGTGGTAGTATTTTATGGTGATGTTGTTGATTGCTCTACAATCAACACACATCCTCTATGTGTTGCCTTCTTAGGCACTAAGAAGATGGGTACATCACAAGGGCTCAATATCTCCCTCACATAACCCTTATCTGTTTTTGCACTTGGCTTTTGATCTCTTGGTTCTCCTTAGGGTTCATCTTATAGGTTGGCCGGTTTGGGAGGAAGCATCGGGTATTAGATCTATTTGGTGTATTTGCTCCAAAGGGTGTATGCAAGTTTTAATATTTATACCAAGAATAAATATAATTTAAGTGAACCCGCAGTGTACATATCAATTGTAATAAAAGCAAAAATTCCAGGGTCAACACAAGGATTTGGTGAAATCAAAATCAGAATAAGAAATCCAACAAAGAAAGATGCAACTATTGACAAGAAAAGACAAATACTTTGTTTTTGTGTAAAGATTTGGGAAAACGGACTCTAAGGATCAAGGAATCCAATTGTGGCTTTCGATTCAAGACTTCTAAATACTATATGGACAGAGTTGAGATTGCTAAGGTATGTGTTCGAAAGCGGTATGATGTACGGTGAAGTCTCCACCACCCATGTCCAAACCCAAAGGCTCTAAATAAAGGATGTTGAGTCTCGATAAGATAGAGGATCTAAGGGAAGGATAATATTCTCAAAAACACAAACCCAAGGGAATCAGATTAATTCACAAAGATAAAGGTTATGGCACACTCAACCTTAATAGAGGGGTTTGAATCCTCTATTACCTAGAACTTGTAATCGTTGGCAACCAAGGACGGAAATCACCGGGTAAGTCTCTTCCCACACTCGGATATAGGTTAGAAAGGTTCAACAAGGCTAGGGTTAAGGCAATCTTTAACCAAAGAGAAAGGATAAGGAAGATAGGTATGACAGAGGGAAAAATCGGGTTGTTCATCCCTCGAGATTGTCCGTTCTGCTCAATGAACACCCCGATTTTCGCTTCCGTTAAGGTTAAACTCAACTCTCAGGGTCCAATCTGTTCGTGAAGGTCATTCTATCATCATCTTAACCACAATCTTCAACCAATCACCCTAGAATAACAAGGGTATTAGCCAAGAATACACATTGTCAAAGTCAAAAGAGATAATGAATCAAGAAAGCAAAGAATGATGAGAAAACTTTGAATCTTGAATTAAAACCAAACCAAGAACGTAAGAACAATGGTTTAATCTTTCAAAACTCAATAACAAACTCCAAAACATTTTCACAATGACAGAATATAGAATCAAACTCACAAAACTTCCAAGAACTTTATTCTTGGACTAGAACTTCCGAACTTCCTTCGATCTTCCTCTTCGAATGCTTTCCTCAATGCTCTTGATCCTATGACTCAGTAGTCTTGGTAGAATTGAATGCCTTTGGAGGTGGTGAGACGTCCTCCTTTTATAGTGTATGAGATGTGATCTTATGATTACAATCCTATAACCAATCGGATTATACAGGATATAAATCGAGTCATCTGTGAAGAAAATCGACCGATCTCTATAAGTATTCATCCGATTTTTCTCTCACATCGTGTGATATCTTTTAGTTACAATTCTATCTTCTCTTGTGATTTTTTCTCATATCTTTTCATATCTTTTGGCTTCTCTCCTGATCTTCAATGATGTCATGCTCCTTCTTCGTGCCACATCATCACTTTTTGTGCCACATCATCACCCTTTTCCTATAATTTCACAAATAAAAGTGTAGACCTCTATTCTTGAAATGTATATGAAAATAAACTAAAAGTCATACAATCTCCATTAAATGCATGTGAAACTGAGGCGATAGACTCGTATACAGCATAAATTTGATGGTATATAATTTATGTCATCAAAATACCCCATACTTGCCTCTTTCTTGTCCCCAAGAAAGATTCAAATTTAGAATATAAGATGATATGGATTATATAATGCTAAAAACAAAAACTCTTTTTGTAATGTGCTTCTTAATAATGGATCACTCTCATCATGATGTAATAAGGCATTGAAAGATAATGTATGAAATGATATAGTTATGGCACGAAAGGGCAAGTACACTTTTTTTAAACAATACACATGAAATGTTTGGCATAAAATATAGAGATAATCATGAGAAAACAAATCTAAACCATATAAGCCATAAACATGTGCACAAAGGTCTTAAGGACTTTCAACTTATAAAGGCCAAAGAAATGTGTCAAAGGGGTGGGAATATATAAAGGATATGTGGGTATATTCCGAGAATAAGGAATAAAGCTTCACAATTTTTGAACTCTTTTGCAGCCACCGAAAATAGAATTTCACTTTGCATGTTGCAATTCGTTACATTTTTCACTTTTTGAGAGATGGACAGAGATGCACAATAACCGAAGCCTAGGAAATTAGCAATTCTTAATTTCTCGAGATCCCTCAAACCGTGATGCACATACCATGAACGTTAGGACTATCGCTCAATCCGATTTTGGCAAGACACAAACACCCGGCTATGTGAATGGTGCCGAGTTACTCATCATCATGATTGACGTCCCCAACCCTATTTTCTATATTTTTACACATTTCACTTTTGCAACAACTTCACAACGCATCACACTTTACACTAGCATGCTTCATAATTCCCGGAAAAGATAAAAGGGAGGCAATAATACATATGAGGTGTTTAATATGGATAAGAAGAAGAGAAAAAGATTGAAACGCCTTAGTCATTCCATTATGATGTATAAGAACTTATTTGTTGGTTTCGATTATTATTCCTTAATTTTATCAAAACATCAATTAACATATAAATCATATATATTGCTTAAGCAAAGGATAAATGTCCATAAACGTCATAACTAAACCTCAACATTCAAGACTTTCTTTGCCATTTTTACAAACACAAATGTCATCATTGAGGTCATATCCTTTTTAGAAGCACAAAATTTTTGAAAATTTTCGATTTTTTTGGATTTTTGATAATGGATGAAAATGCAATGCAAATGTCCGAAATGAAACGTGTGACTAGAGTTACTACAAACCCGAAATCTGAAAATGCAAATGCAATGAAAGTAGACATGTGAAAATATGGTAAAAGATTGTATGTACCCCCACCCCATACTTAAATCTCACATTGTCCCCAATGTGAAAACTCGAGTATAGAATGAAGAAAAAAATACTTACAATGTAAAAGGTGAGTCTCTCAGTCATGCAGTGGTGATGGTGGTGGATACACCGGAGCGGAAGGGTCATAGAAGCGGCCGAAAATATGGTGATGGTGGTGGATACACTGGAACTCCTGGAACTCTCTAGTCAATGTGTCCATCCGGGTGCTAAAGCTGGAGTCGTCGTCCTACTGCCGTGTCAGTCGTCGGCGTGAGAATGACCGGCGAGGTGGTCTAGGTGGCATCTCCTATGGAGGAGGGAACAACGGATCAACCTCCGCCATGTGCTCGTCCTCTGTGGCCTTATCATCTACCGGCCTATTCGGACCTCTCTCGTGGTCAGTGTCTAGAACCTCAGTGTCCCCTCCATCTCCTAACTCAAGCATGCCCCCAGTTGGAGCCTATGTGTCGGTGGGATACCCCTCAGTGTCACCTCCTACATCATTAGCATATGCACGCTCGTCCTCAGTAAACTCCTCATCACTGTTATGCTCGAATCCTTCCTTCCAGTAGTAGACATCTTTGAATGTGTAGCGTGGCTTCCATAGAATCTCCTTGGGTTATCTATCCCAAGGCATGGCTACATGCGGCTCTCCCCGCCCTCTCGGAACAACAACTCTTCTAGAAACCAACCTCTGAATCCCTAATGATTGTGCCTCTGCTGCAAGAGTACACGCCGAAATGTCTACCCCTAATGCCTTTGCCACGTAAGTGACAAATCCTCCGACAGAAATGTGGCCGCCGGATTTGTTGGCAATCTTTGCTAAGTAATCCGACAACATGGTAGCATAATTTGGAATCGTCCCCTCAGTCATGCAATAAAGGATGAAGAGCTCATTAGCTTGTACCTTCTGCGGGGTCTTCGTCCTCGCAAACATAGACCCACTCAAAATCCGGTGAGCTATCTTGAAGGTAAGATTATACATTCTCTTCTCCTTTGAGTTTCCGGGTCTCCATCTATCGCCTTTAACATGTCCAATGGAGATCTTCTCCAAAAATTCCTCGGCCTTGACTCCATGGGGGAAGGTGCCTGCATGGGAAATCGGGAAGCCAAAGAAATTTCCGAACAGTCCAACATCAAAGTTATAGTTATTGTTCATCAACCTAAAGGTTGCATTCCTAGTGTTCGGATCATGGGTAATAGAACTAAGAAATTTGAAGAACCGTTAGGTGAATAAAAAGGATAAAAGATACTCTAGAAGGGGGGTTGAATAGAGTATGAGAACTTTTTGCAAAAACCTATCTCAAGGCTTTGAAACTTATTTCAAAGGGCTTGATGTCGATCTCAGCTCTTTGTGACACACTTTGATTTCAAGGGCTTTGAAACTGATTTCAAGGACCTTAATAGTGTTCACCTGCAAAACAAAGTTAGTCACAATATAACGATATAAGGTGCGGAATGTAAAAGATCGACACGAGGATATGTCTTCGAAGTTTGGCTCTAATTACTCTACTCTTCGTCCCAGGGTATAGCCTTAGGATCTAACTATCTATTATCTGCTTCAAAGAGTCTTAGATACAAACTAGAAGAAATCCCCTTCTTCTCTCACTGTAGCCAATGCTAGGATCTAGCTCCAACTCTTCACCTTGATATAATAGCCTAGTTACTTCGCAGAGTAACACACACTCTAATATAACACTTTTTAGATATACCAATGGAGCTCTCAAGTTTTATCTCTCTCTAGGGGATAACGCTTTTAGTAAAAGAGAGAAAGAAAAACTGTTTGATCGAATGAAGATGTTTTGGATCGCTTGAAGACTTTAGATGTTTCCGTGTAAGCTTGTGTTGTGTTCTTCAATCAACATCTTCATTTATAGACTTCTATGGAGAGGTCTTCTAGCCATTGGGAAGATGACCGTTTGAAGATGATTCTTCTTCTCCATGAAAGTCGCTTCTTGGTTGAGATGAGATAGACATTGTGGATTTTCTACCATCTTCATCTCCTTGAAACACATTGATCTCTCTGGTCTATAATCTTCTCGTATTTGTTGTAAAGATATTAAATTTCGTTTGAGAGAAGATTTTTGTGCTGTCGGTTGAGGATCGTTGCAAGATCCTTTTACGAATCAATCTTTCTTGGTCGGTTGAGATCTTCTTTTAAACATATCTTCTTGTTGAGCATATCTTTCTTAGAAGATCTTCTTTGGCGCTTGGTAGATAAGTTTTTTGAATTTGAACTCCTTCAGCGTGCTTTGTTTTGATAGAGTTCAAGAGCCTTGGCGTGTCTTGACTTCTGATCCCTTGTAATGGCTTTCAAGGCCTTCGTCTTATAATCACTCTAAACGCCTTATCTTTCCTTGCATCCGATTTCAAGGCCTTTCAAGGTCCTTTGAAATGCGTTTCAAAACCTGCACACATTCAACACAAACCACCAAACCAAACCAAGCAACTTGATATATAATCAATAAATTGTTAATGTATAAAACTACTCCATTTGTGTTTAAGTCTTCCATCATCATCACCTACACAAATATATAATCAAGGTGGAGTTTCAGAATTCATGAGTTATCCCACATATGCGTTCTCTCTAATTTGCCCAAACTCAATCAGCCCGGTCTTCTCTATGATCTAGTCAAGGTCATCCCTAATATGCAACACATTAAGCTCATCCAACTCGATATAACGTGGTGCCATGATGGAACGAGCTAAAAGACGCTCATATTTGCGTTTATGCTTTTCTTGGATAACGGGGAGCCTTGGAGGAGGTTCTTGGGGAGGTTGGGATGAATATCCCTTGCGAAAAAACAAGTTTTTGCTTGATCTACGGAGACTATCCATCACAACTGAGCAAACATCGGGGTGTTCTAAGGGTGAATCGGTCGATTTTCCAGGGCAATGACTCGATTTTTCCTTGTTTCGATTAATCGATCGACTCTGCAGCAATTTGTTCAAACAAACAGCACCAAAACACTCCACATACAATTTATAAACTTCCTAATCAGCAATTTCATCCAACAAACTCTTCAAAAGACCGGATCTGAAGAAACTGAAAACTTAGGGTTTTCAAATTTAAAACCTGAAATCTGGGAGATTCGTCGATTTTCCAAGCTGAATGTTGCTCCAATCTTCTTTGTCTCTTCGAGAGCAACGGTTTTGGCTTAAGAACGAGCGAAAACGGTTAAAGAACGAAGATTTGAGAGAGAGAAGAGGTAGCGGCCTTTCGTGGAAGAGGGAAATGAGAGAGAGTGTGATGTTTGTGAGGAAGAAGAAGGAAAAGAGGGCTTTTATATTCTTGTGTTTTCTGAAGAAAATCGGACGATTTTCTGGGGGTCGATTTCTTTTATCGGGTCAATCTCAGTGCAATTCGTCATGAACTTAGAAAAATCGACCGATTTTCTGGGTGATCCGATTTTTCATCCGATTCCATGCTACGACTTTTGCCAAATCGACTCGTTTAATTTATTTAATTCTTCCAGATTGACTGGTCTATGTGCAAATTCATCTGATTTTTCTTTTTTTGCTCCTTTGATGAACTTTTGTCGATTGCTTCCTTCAAAACCTTGATCATAAGTTCCTTCCTTGTGGTTTGTACCTATTTTTTGTCATCACAACACGAGAAAACCCGGAGCGTACCAACGAAAAGCAAATAAACTAATCTATTCTAAAAAGGAAAAAGAAAAGGGACATAGAATAACCTTGGGTTGCCTCCCAAGAAGCGCTTGATTTAAGGTCTCTAGCTGGACCTATCTCCTTCTAACGATCACTCGAGAAGGGTAGGAGCAATGTCCTCTACCGGCATTTCCGTTGTGTATTTCTTTAGACGGTGTCTGTTGACTTTGAAACTTCCCGTTTTCTCGCTCCATATGTCAACTGCACCATGAGGATAAATGTGTTTGATTAGAAAAGGTCCTAATCAACGGGATTTGAGTTTACATGGAAATAGACGAAGTCTTGAGTTGAAAAGAAGGACGAGATCTCCGTTTTTCAGCTCCTTTGGAACGATATGCTTATCGTGCCATCTCTTCGTTCTTTCATTGTAGATACTCACATTTTTGTATGCGTTGAGACGGAGCTCTTCAAGCTCATTGATGTCCAACAAGCATTTTTCTCCACCCTCTTTCAAGTCAAAGTTAAGCCATTTGATTGCCCAATGTGCTTTGTGTTCCAACTCAACCGGGAGATGGCAAGACTTTCCATAAACGAGATTGTAAGGTGTCTTTCCTATGGGAGTCTTGAAAGCGGTTCGGTATGCCAAAACACATCATATAACTTGAGTGATCAATCCTTCCTTGTTCTTGAAACGGTCTTCTCTAGGATGCTTTTGATTTCTCTATATGAGATCTCCACTTGTTCACTTGTTTGATGATGGTAAGGAGTGGTGATCTTGTGGGTAAACTCATACTTAGACGATAGAGTTTCGAACTTACGGGATGTGAAATGCGTCCCTCCTTCACTAATAATGGTTCGGGGTATCCCGAATCGTGGGAAGATCTTTCTATTGAAGAACTTTACTACCACCATAGCATCATTAGTAGGAGAAGCGATCGCTTCAACCCATCTAGAAACATAGTCCACAGCTAGAAATATGTATTGGTTTCCACAAGATGATGGGAAAGGTCCCATGAAGTAAAGACACCCATACGTCAAAGATCTCAACCTCTTGAATGTTATTGAGAGACATTTTATTTCTTCTCGATATGTTCCCTGTTCTTTGACAAGCAACAACAAAATTCTGCACATCTTTGAATAGAGTTGGCCAAAAGAATCCGGACTATAATACCTTGGCGCTAGTTTTGTGTGAACTATCGTGACCACCACATCTTCCGGAATGCATCTTCTAATCATTCCGTCCGGTCCTCTCTTGAAAATGAGAGGTTCGTTCCAATAGTATTGCTTGACTTCTTTGAAGAACTTCTTTCGCTGAGCATATGACAATCCTAGAGGTATCTCATTGAAAACTAAGTAATTTACGAAATCAGCATACCAAGGTTCGTGACCTCCTGCGATTTGTTTGAAACACTCCTCGATTTCATGTAGTTGCTCATCCGGAAAGGAGTCATCTATGGTTAGATCATCTTCCTTGCTTTTGATGTGTGGAAGTCGACTCAAATGGTCCGCCACCGAGTTCTCGGATCCTTTCTTGTCACGGATCTCTAGATCGAACTCTTGTAGATGGAGAATCCATCTAATAAGTCTTGGCTTCGCATCTTTTTTTGTGGGCAAGTAGCGAACTGTTGCGTGGTCGGTGTAAACGATTACTTTCGCTCTCCCAAGGTAAGAACAAAACTTCTCGAAAGCATAAACCACGGCTAATCATTCCTTCTCCGTTGTAGCGTAGTTTAGTTGGGCTTCGTCTAGCGTCTTGCTAGCATAGTAGATGACATATGTCCGTCCATCTTTCTTTTGTCCAAGAACAGTCCCTACGGCTACATCACTAGCATCACACATGATCTCAAAAGGCAAGTTCCAATCCGGTGGCTGAATTATGGGAGCTGAGATTAACGCTTCTTTAATCCCGTAGAAAGCATCTAGGCAATCCTTCGAGAACTCAAAAACCACATCTTTCATTAGTAGGTTAGTCAATCGTTTTGAAATGTTAGAAAATTCTTAAATGAAACGTCTATAAAAACCTGTGTGACCAAGGAAACTTCTTATTCCTTTCACCGATGTTGGCGGAAATAGCCTTTCGATGGTCTCAATCTTCGCTCTATCGACTTCGATGCCACGTCTGGATACCATGTGTCCAAGAACAATTCCTTCACTAAACATAAAGTGCCACTTTTCCCAATTCAAGACAAGATTAGCGTCTTCACATCTTTGAAGGACTAGAGAAAGGTTAGTAAGACATTTATCAAAGGAAGAACCACAGAAAAATTGTCCATGAAAACCTCCATTATATTCTCGATGTATTCGGAGAAGATGGCCATCATACACCTTTGGAAGGTGGCTGGAGCGTTGAAAAGTCCGAATGACATCCTTCTATAGGCAAACGTTCTTGTGGACATGTGAATGTGGTCTTTTCTTGATCGTCGGGATGAATAGGAATGTGAAAGAAACCACTATAACCATCTAAATAGCAAAAGTGGGAGTGTTGTGCTAACCTTTCAAGAATTTGATCGATGAAAGGAAGAGGGAAGTCGTCCTTTCTTGTCGCAATGTTCAGCTTGCGGTAGTCGATGCACATCCTCCATTCGGTTACCGTTCTTGTAGGAATGAGTTTGTTGTTCTCATTTGTAGTAACGGTTATTCCTCCTTTCTTCGGAACTACATGGATTGGACTAACCCATTTGCTATCGGAAATAGGGAAGATAATTCCTGCATCAAGAAGCTTAAGAAGTTCCTTCTTCACAACCTCTTTCATGATCGGATTTAACTGTCGTTCAGGTTCTCGTGAAGGCTTGTGGTCATCTTCTATCAATATTTTGTGCATACATAAAGAAGGTTTAATGTCAACAAGATCATCAATAGTATAGCCAATAGCTTTCTTGTGCTTTCTTAGTTTAACCATTAATTTATCAAGTTTAATTTCAGTCAATTTAGAGCTTACAATAACCGGATAATTAGAATTTGGTCCTAAGAAAGCGTACCTTAGATGAGATGGGAGGGGTTTCAATTTCAAGGTGGGAGGATCTTTAGAAGGTGTGTCCTAAACTGTGGAGAAGCTTGTAGAAGAATTTGGAGTCGAAAGAAGAAGCGTCGTTGCAAGCAAAAACGCTTTCAATCGATTTTTGAAAAGTACCAGAAGCTACAGGAAAATCGGATCTGGCTCTGTTCACCCGATTTTTCATTTGATCTCTAGCTACGACTATTGCAAAATCGACTGAATTAATTAATTTATTCCCAAAAATCGGTCGATTTTCCTGAGACAGTCCAATTTCTTCAGCTTTTTTTGTGCATTCTTCTAGTTCTTCAAATTCATTTGTCGGATCTTCCTCCAAGGTTCTTAATGCTCGAACCTCGATGTTGCATTCATCCTCTTCCCCTTCATCTACAATGCACAAACTAATGACTTTCTCAAGAGAATCTTTGATTGGAATTGAACTTACCTCTTCTCTAGATGCCTCTTCATCATCGTAAGTGTTGTATATGTCATATCTTGCAGCTGGTCCTTTGAGCATTGAGGGGAGATGGTACTGCAATGCTCTTCTCCAAGTTTGAAGGAGAGTATTCCATTTCTGACATCCACAACGCAGCCCGAAGTTGCAAGGAAATGCCGTCCAAGTATGATCGGAACGGGATGATCCTTCGGGAATATCAAGAACAACAAAATCTATGGGAATGTAAAATTTACCTAACAAGACGGGTATGTCTTCTAGAATTCCCACGGGATGTGTGATGGACCTATCCGCCATGTAGAGAGTCATCTTGACGGGTTGCGGTGGTCCAAGTCCGGCTCTTTCACACATGGCAAGTGGTATGATACTAACGCTTGCTCCAAGATCATATAGAGCTTCATATGTGACTTTCCTGATGCTAATAGGAGCGCAGAAAGATCCGGGATCTCTCAACTTCTTCGGCATTTCTTCTTTCATCTTTTGCATAAGTGTTAGCATGAAATATTGTGATATTTTAGGCACGTTTTCTAAGAGTATTTCATCCATATTGATAGTCATTGATTAAGCATTGATTCATTTGTGAGCTAGTTTGTCTATAATGTCGATATAGAGATCTACACAAGCTTTATGTTGATTGTAGGCAATTAAGAGCTATTTCCGAATGGAATTGAGCAAGGATGGAGTTTGATTGAGCATGTCCAAGGATTGAGGACATTCCTAGGAGCTAAGGATGTGCTAACTTAAAGAATAACACGAGGAAAGGAAGAATCACGTTCTAGCCCTAAACCACGCTCTAAAATACGGCCGTACTACATTCCACGTTCAAGTCCACGGCCGTGGAACCTTGGCAAGGGAAGCGTGATTCATTCCAGTAACTTCTACGGCCGTGGAAGGCTTGTGTCAAACCGTGACACTTTCCACGCTCTAAATTACGGTCGTGGAACCCTTCCACGACCGTGATCTTGGCGATCTTTTTCGCCACACTTTAAGCCACGATCTTCTACGCAATTGGGCCGGGCTTATAATTTATCTTACACTATAAAAGAACGGACGAAGAGAGATTCCGTCACCTTCGCTTACGCTTAGACGCACTTTCCGCTTACACTTGGAATTGCGCTAATTTCACATCTAGCGGAGGTTGTTATTGAGAGATTTTGCACTTGGTGCTATTGAGATTTCCGGATTGACGGAAGAGTTGAAGATTTGGAAGATTGTTCGCAAGAAGGTTACGCTTTATCTTTAGGTTTGATTTAGAAGACGGATTGACATCCCGTTCTTCCTTCTTATCTAATATTCGTGATTATTTGTGTTATTCCAAATCTATTGACGTTATTGATTCTGAATTGTGAATTTGAGATTGGTTTGAAAGTTATTAAAGGTTTTCGGAAGTTTTCATCTTTCCTTCTTTTAAACCTTGAATTTGATATCAATATGACTGTTGTTGGCTAAAAACCCTTAACAATTCTAAGGTGAAGGGTTGATAGTTGTGGCTTAGATGATGATAGATCGATCGTAAACAGATTGGACCTTGAGAGTTAGAGAGAATCGTCGACGAACCTAATTCACGGTCTGTTCTTGAGATTCCACGGCCGTGGAACTCAAGAACTACCCGTAATTTTGTGTCAGTTTACGAACTTGCTTTTACTTCAATCCAAAGTTAAAGATTTGTTTTAACTTAGTCTTGGCTTTACCTTTTCTAGGTGGTAGTGAAGCCTCAACAACCTCTACCTCGATTCTGAGTGTCACAACCTTAATCGGTTTAGTTAGTCTTGAGCCTTGGATTATAAGTTTGGGTATTTGACGTTAATTCTTACCTTTAGAACCTTTCTATATTGAAGCCTCAACAACCTTTATAGAGAGTGTCTTGTAGGTGAGTCATATAAGGTTTTTGGAACTTCACCGTACGCTTACCTTACATTCGTATACCTTTGCATACCTTAACTCTGTCCTTATATCTTTAGTATATCTTGAATCGATTGCCACAGCTGGATTCCTGGATCTTTAGGATTGTTGTTTTCCCAATAATTTACAGAAGCTCATATATTTACCCGCTTGACACTTCGATAATTGGATTTAACCCCCCAAATCCCTGTGTTCGATAATCTGGAATTCTTGCTCAACTATATCGATCCGTACACTGCAGGTTCGCTTGCTTGATTTCTAGTTTTATAATTAAAGCTTATTTGCACGCACGCTAAGTGGCGAACAAGTTTTTGGCGCCGTTGCCGGGGATTTGGTCTAGGCCGAATTCGGTTATCGGTTGTCAAGCATGGGAGCTTTTCCCTTGTTATTTGATATCTCTTTGAGTGTATGCGCAGGTCTAGGAACACCGAGGACCTCTTACCTCTTGATCAAGAGCTTGAGAGGACTTTAAGGCAAAAGCGTAAGGAAAAGAAAATGGCTGAAGAACGTGATCTTCAATCGGAGCTAGCGGAAAGAGAAGCTCAACTCCAATGGAGCGAGAAGACACGTAGAGAAGAGATGGATCGTCACCAAACGAAGGTTGATGATCTAACGGACATGATGTTCCAAATGAGGTTGGAAATAAACAACCTTAAGGAGAAAAATAAAAAGAGGAGACCGGGAAGATCGGTTAGAGATAACTCATCCAATGAGGATAGCGACTCCTCCATGCCACCGCTAGAGGAAATTGATCCCACGATCAATGTGAATCCATTCCATCCACGGACAGCTGCAAATCGCCGTGTTCCACCTAGGAATGCAAGGATTGAACGTGTGGATGAGGAGCCAAGAACTCTTGGCCAAAGGATGGATCCAACGCAGCAACCACGCCGTCTAGGTGTGAACTTTGATGCTGATGATGTACAAGGGTTTAGCTTCAACCCTCAAGTTATTACTCTTGTTCGCCAAAACCAATTTGGCGGGACAAGCGCTGAATCTCCACACCAACACTTACAAAACTTTGAGTGTATGATGGAGACAATGAGGCCGAAGAATGCAACTACCAACAACTATAAGCTCAAGCCTTTCTTCTTCTCCTTGAAGGGGAAAGCATTGTCTTGGTATCAAGCTCTTCCTTGTGGGAAACTAGACACGTGGGAAAACCTTTCCGCGGAGTTCCTCACTAAGTTCTTTCCGCCATCCAAAACGGCGGAACTTAGAGGTAAGATTAATGCATTTTCCATGAGATCTAACGAAAGTTTGTTTCAATCTTGGGAAAGGTTTCAGGATTTGCTCTTGGATTGCCCTCATCATGGCATATCCAAGCTTGCATTGTTGGAGATATACTATAAGGGGTTGGATGTGGAGACACAATTCAAGCTCCAATCCCTCTCATGTGGTACACTCATGGACATGAGGGAAGATGACGCTTGGGACTTCATTGAGAAGCAAGCAAGAGTCATAGAGAAGTATTCCCACCGGAAAGTTGAGGGAAATCGTGTAGAGCAAGGAGCAAAGCTCACACATGAAGCTCAAACTCAAATCTTTTCTCTCAACAATGAGATTAAAGAGTTGAAGGAAGCTATCAAGACCAACTTTCCAAAGCAACAAGGAAAGGATGTTGGCTACTTGGGCAACAACAACAATGGTGGTGAGAATACAAACCGCGACAACAATAACCGGAACAACAACCGGAATAATTGGAATGGCAACAACAACAACCGGAACAATAATTGGAACAATAATAGGGGTTCAAACAACAACAATTGGCGCTCCAATCAACAAAACTCCGGTAACTCTTATCCTTCCAATTCGAATTCACTAACTCCACCTTCCTCTTCCTCTACTCCTTTGAAAAGCCAGGGGCAAACATCTACTGGAGGAAACACTTCGGGGAAGGAGAAGCCCGATCCCATGTTGGAGACGATCTTGGGAAAGCTTCAAGGTTTGGAGAACCGCATCATTAAGGTTGATGATCAAATTTCTAAGGTTGATAAAGCCCAAAAGGTTTTAGAAAACCAAATGTTCAGCCAAGCGGAGGAAGTTCCTAGGAATCAAGGGAAACTTCCAGGAAAAACGGAGGACAACCCAAAGGGAAGGGTGATGGCAATCACAACTAGGAGCGGAGTGACAACCACCGATCCGCAGCCTAAGTTTGTTGAAGTCTCCGTTGAGAAAGACAAAGAGAAGGGGAAGGAGAAGGAAGATGTCTACGTTCCTCCTCCGGCTTACAAACCTCCCTTACCATTCCCTCAATCTAGAGCAAGAGCGCGTCTAGATAAACAATTTGGTAAGTTTATAGAACTCATGAGCAAGCTGCATATTAATATACCTTTCATTGATGCTATTGTAGGTATGCCGGCTTATGGCAAGTTCTTAGAGGAGATCCTCTCTAACAAGAGAAAGTTAGAGGATTTTGGAGAGGTTAAGATGAGTTCGGATTCTTCGGATCTCATCAAGACCATGAAGGAGAAAATGCCCCCAAAGCTAAAGGATCCGGGGTCATTTTGCATTCCCATAGGAGTGGGAGATGTCACATATGATGCGTTATGTGACTTGGGAGCAAGTGTAAACATCATACCACTTGCATTATGTAGGAAGATCGGTTTAGGCAATCCTAAACCGGTGAAGATGACGTTGTACATGGCGGATCGATCCATCACTCGCCCCGTCGGTATTGTAGAAGACGTCCCGGTCAAGCTAGGTAAATTCTTTGTTCCCATTGATTTCGTTGTGCTTGACATTCCTGCAGATAGTCTGGTCCCGATCATACTCGGAAGACCGTTTCTTGCAACTTCCGGCTGCATAGTCGATTGTAAGAATCCTAGACTCGCCTTTGACATAGGAGAAGAGAAGGTAGAGTTCGTTCTTTCCACTCTAGTGAAGGAACCAATCTTTGATGAGGATATATTCAATATCCAAGATGAAGAGGGGTTGTCTAGGGAGGAGGTAAGTGCTATTCTCTTCAAAGACCCTTTGCAAAAGGTTATTACCATGAGTCTAATGGATGTAGGGGAAGAAGAGGAGTGCAATGAGGCAATTGAAGACTTAGAAGCACAAGAAGAAGAGTGTGAAGTGGAGTTTGAGAAGCTCCACGACGAGGCAGATAACGTGAGAATCCACGGCCATACACTATATTCCACGGCCGTGGATTTCACCAACCAAAGCGTTGCTCACTCCAGAGGGCTACACGGTCGTGGAGGAAACAGAGCAACCGTATTTCCTTTCCACGCCCTAAACCACGGCCGTGGAGGATGCAGGGAAACCGTGATTCAGGCCGTGGAAGAGGGTGATCGTGCCTCTTCTTCAACTTCTCTTGATTCTTCTCCCACACCTTCTACTTCTTTAGACACTTCTAAGGAGGCATCGGATGCTCCTCAAGAGCCATTGGAAGCTCCGAAAGCAATGGAGCTAAAGCCACTTCCTACTCATCTAAGGTACGCTTTTCTAGGACCTAATTCTACCTTTCCGGTTATCGTTAGTTCCGATCTAAGCATAGATGAACATAATAAGCTCATGGTTGTCCTTAGGAAACATAGAAAAGCTTTAGGATATACTATTGAGGACTTAGTAGGAATAAAACCTTCCCTATGCATGCATAAAACATTAATGGAAGAGGACTTTAGGACTTCAAGACAACCTCAAAGGCGGTTAAATCCGACCATGAAGGAGGTTGTCAAGAAGGCAATTCTTAAACTTCTTGATGTAGGTATCATCTACCCTATCTCCGATAGCAAGTGGGTGAGTCCGGTTCAAGTGGTTCCGAAGAAGGGAGGAATGACGGTCATCACCAACAAGAATAACAAACTCATTCCTACCCGAACCGTAACAGGATGGCGGATGTGCATAGACTACCGCAAGCTTAACAATGCGACGAGGAATGATCACTTCCCATTGCCATTCATCGACCAAATGCTTGAAAGGTTAGCGCAACATTCGCACTTTTGCTATCTTGACGGTTATAGTGGTTTCTTTCAGATTCCGATACACCCGGATGATCAGGAGAAGACCACATTCACGTGCCCGTGGGGTACGTTTGCTTATAGGAGAATGCCGTTCGGGCTTTGCAACGCCCCAGCCACCTTTCAAAGGTTTATGATGGCCATCTTCTCCGAATACATTGAGGAAATCATGGAGGTCTTCATGGACGACTTCTCCGTATACGGTTCCTCTTTTGACAATTGCCTTTCTAACCTTGCTCTTGTATTACAAAGGTGTGAAGACACTAACCTAGTTCTTAATTGGGAGAAGTGTCAATTTATGGTAAAGGAAGGAATTGTTTTAGGACACTTAATCTCTAGTAGAGGGATTGAGGTGGATAAGGCGAAAATAGAGACTATAGAAAAGCTTCCTCCCCCAACTTCGGTGAAAGGGATATGAAGTTTCCTAGGACATGCTGGATTCTATAGGCGCTTCATAAAGGATTTCTCAAAAATATCAAAACCGCTAACTAATCTATTGATGAAGGATGCAGTTTTTGAGTTTTCGCAGGAATGCTTGGATGCGTTTAACATGATTCGAGAAGCTCTAATTTCAGCACCTATTATCCAACCTCCGGATTGGAACCTTCCCTTTGAGGTTATGTGCGATGCTAGTGACGTAGCTATAGGAGCTGTTCTTGGACAAAGAAAGGAAGGGCGAACCCATGCCATATACTACGCTAGCAAGATGCTAGATGAAGCGCAGCTCAACTACGCCACTACAGAAAAGGAATTTTTAGCCATTGTTTATGCTATTGACAAATTTCGCTCTTATCTTGTAGGTGCAAAGGTGATTGTCTACACGGATCATGCTGCGATCCGGTACCTCCTTGAAAAGAAGGATGCGAAGCCAAGGCTAATTAGATGGATTCTTCTCCCACAAGAGTTCGATCTAGAGATCCGCGACAAGAAAGGTTCAGAAAATTCTGTTGCGGATCATTTGAGTCGCCTAACACATCTAGAGGACGACCATCTACCTATAGATGACTCCTTCCCGGACGAACACCTACACATTATAGAGGAGTGCATCGATGTGATCTCCAAAGGTAACGAACCATGGTTTGCTGATTTTGTTAACTATTTGGTTTGTCAGGAGATACCACCAGGATTATCCTACGCACAAAGAAAAAAGTTCTTTAAGGATGTCCGGGAATACTTTTGGAATGAACCTCTCCTCTTTAAGAGAGGTCCAGATGGCATTATTCGGCGATGTGTGCCGGAAGATGAGATGCAAAGTGTCATCCGCCATTGTCATTCACTACCTTGTGGAGGACACGCTAGTTCGAACAATACTAGCGCTAAGGTATTGCAATCTGGATTCTTTTGGCCTACTTTATTTAGAGATGTGTAAACCTTTGTTTCCTGCTGCGATGCTTGTCAAAGAATGTTTGCCACTTAGCGTGCGTGCAAATAAGCTTTAATTATAAAACTAGAAATCAAGCAAGCGAACCCGCAGTGTACGGATCAATATAGTTGAGCAAGAATTCCAGAGTATCGAACACAGGGATTTGGGGGGTTAAATCCAATTATAGATTATCAAGCGAGTAAATGTAAGAGCTTTTCGAATTATTGGGAAAACAACAATCCTAAAGATCCAGGGATCCAGTTGTGGCAATCGATTGAAGATATACTAATGATATAAGGACAGAGTTGAGGTATGCAAAGGTATACGAATGTAAGGTAATCGTACGGTGAAGTTCCAAAAACCTTATATGACTCACCTACAAGACACTCTCTATAAAGGTTGTTGAGGCTTCAATATAGAAAGGTTCTAAAGACAATAATTAATCTCAAATACCCAAACTTGTAACCCAAGGATCAAGACTAACTAAACTGATTAAGGTTGTGACACTCAGAATCGAGGTAGAGGTTGTTGAGGCTTCACTACCACCTAGAAAAGGCAAGCCAAGGCTAAGTTAAAGCAAATCTTTAACTTTGGATTAAAGTAAAAGCAAGAACAGACCGTGGTTCTTGAGTTCCACGGCCGTGGAAGCTCAAGAACAGACCGTGGTTTAAGGTTGTCGGCGATTCTCTCTAACTCTCAGGGTCCAATCTGCTTACAATCGATCTATCATCATCTAAGCCACAACTATCAACCCTTCACCTTAGAATTGCTAAAGGGTTTTAGCCAACAATAGTCATATTGATATCAAATTCGAGGTTTAAAAGAAGGAAAGATGAAAACTTCCGAAAACCTTCAATAACTTCCAAATCAATCTCAAGTTCACAATTCAAGAACAATAACGTCAATAGATTTGGAATAATGCAAACAATCACGAATCTTAGATAAGAAGGAAGAACGGGATGTCAATCCGTCTCCTAAATCAAACCTAGATGAGAAGCGAAATCTTCTCACGAACAATCTTCCAAATCTTCAACTATTCCGTCAATCCGGAAATCTCAATGGTAGAACGCAAATCTCTCAATCACAATCTCCACAAGATGCGAAATTAGGGAAATTCCAAGCGCAAGCGGGAAATGTGTCTAAGCGTAAGCGAAGGTGACGGAATCTCTCCTTGTCCGTCCTTTTATAGTGTAAGATAAAATATCGGCCCGGCCCAATCTCGTAGAAGATCGTGGCTTAAAGTGTGGCGAAAAAGATCGCGAAGATCACGGTCGTGGAAGGGTTCCACGGCCGTAATTTAGAGCGTGGAAAGTGTCACGGTTTGACACAAGTCTTCCACGGCCGTAGAAGTCACTGGAATGAATCACGCCTCCCTTGCCAAGGTTCCACGGCCGTGGACTTGAACGTGGAATGTAGTACGGCCGTATTTTAGAGCGTGGTTTAGGGCTAGAACGTGATTCTTCCTTTCCTCGTGCATATTCCTCAAGCTAGCACATCCTTAGCTCCTAGAGATGTCCTCAATCCTTGACATGCTCAATCAAGCTCCATTCTCGCACAATCCGTTCAGAAACAGCTCTTAATTGCCTACAATCAACATAAAGCTTGTGTAGATCTCCATATCGACATTATAGACAAACTAGCTCACAAATGCATCAATGCTTAATCAATGACTATCATAAAGGATGAAATACACTTAGAAAACGTGCCTAAAATATCACAATATTTCATGCTAACAAATAACCCCATACTTGCCACTTGCTTGTCCCTAAGCAAGGTCTTTCAAAAGCTTTTAAAACAAAAGTTAGGATGAAATATGTGTACCTTCTCAAAGCAATACTTCTTTTGGATGAATGTGCCTTCTAATCAATAGATCATTCTCAAATCTTGCTTCATTCGTTTATAAGACTTTCATACACTTAATCAAAGAGTAAAGAGTAAAGAAAAATCATGAATCAATTAAACTTCCATACAAACATCATAACCTTCAAATATTATCAAAATCAATCATAAGAAACTTCAATTTAGACCACCAAGTCATATAACATTCTTTTGATCTTAAGGACTTTCAAAAGGTCTAGAATGTGGAAAGGGAAGGAAAACTTTAAGGAATGTGGTGCGGGAATCCGGGAAAGTGGATAACTACTCTTTTCTTCTTCTCTTGCGGTTTCCGCAGCACTTTCAACTTAGAGCTTCGCTCTTTTCTTTTCATTTTTCGACTTTACTTTTGGAGTTATGGATAGAGGTGCACAAAAACCGAAGCCTAGGAGATTGGCGTTTCTCAAATTTTCATGAGATGCCTCAAACCCTTAGCGCACATACCATAATCCGCTAGGAATATCGCTCAATCCGACTTTGGCAAGACACAAACACCCGGCTATGTGAATGGTGCCGAGTTACTCATCGTCATGATTGACTTCCCCAAACCTACAATTTCTTTCTATTCTTTTGATTGCAAATAATTGCTTTCAAGGCCCTCCCACATCAAACATGCCAATATCAATCAACTCCTCCAAATTCCCGGATAGGTAAAGGAGGCCATAATTTCAATGAGGGGCTAAATGATCAAAGAAAGAAGAAAGAAAATCGAATTGCCTTAATCATCTCAACAAGAAGTATAAGAACTTATAGTGTGATTTCAACCTTATTTTCTCAATATGATTTAAGTAACATTCATCACATTATGAAACTTGTAAAAAGAAGTATAATCAACTTATTCAATTTCTTTTCAATTCACTATTCGTTTAAGCATGCAATTGTCATCAAACTCAATTCACAAGTAGCGATTATCATAGAAATCATCTCAATTCCTTAGAACCACAAAATTTTCAAAATTTTTCAATTTTTATGGGTTTTTCAAACTCTTTTTCATGCAATGCAATAATGAAACGTGCAACAATATAATGAACATGCAAGATAGTCTCAATAGAAGCAAATAAGATGAGTAAGAGTTATTACAAACTTTTAGTCACACCCCACCCCATACTTGGAACAAACATTGTCCCTAATGTTCAAATAAAAGAAAATGAAGAAAAGAAAGAAAGAAAAAGACTCACAAAACGGCGGTGGAGCGGCTAAATTGTCGGTCCTCAAGGTCGTCACTGCGGTGGAGGCGGGAATGGATGGAAGCTAGGGTCATAGTACCGCCCGAACTGCTGGCGGTAGACGTCTCTCATCATATGATCGAGGTCATCCATACGTCCGTCTCTAGCGTCGGCTTGGATCTCCAATGCTCCCACTCTATCAGAAAGGCTAGTAGCCCACTCTAGCATCTGCTCATACCAACCCGGAGCCTGGCTGTACCACCCCGGTGCATCTGACGGTGTTGGTGCTGGTGGCGGTGGCTGCTGTGCGGACCATGGTGGTGGAGCTCCGTACCACGCAGGAGGTGTCTCCATCCAAGTGGGTCTCTCACTCATGCTGGCGCGGCAAGAAGATGAACCTGAAGCTTTGGCGGGACGTGGAGAACGTCTAGGCACATCAGAAGCAATGTCCGGCTGATCCGGAAACGTGCCAAACTCCTGCTCGGCTCCTCCTCCTCCCTCATACGGATCTCACATCTCCTCCTCAACTACCGGTGGTGGTGGAACATATGGAGGGGCTGCAATCTTGTTCGCATGCATAGCAGCGAACGTCTCCTTCCAATTATGGCGTCCAGCCATAATGGAATACTCTGGGAGCCACTCAATGCCCCTCCCCGTCCTGCTCTCCCAAGGCATAGCTGCATAAGGTGGACCTCTATGGGTAGGGAAGATGAGAACTCTAGTCATGAAGGCCTGGAGTCCTAGGGGTACAGCTGGAATACGTGTACATGCAGAGAAATCTACTCCCAACATCCTAGCAAGGTGGGTGACTATCCCACCATAACCAATGTTGCCAGCCCTCTTGTTCTTAAGCTTGCTCATGGTAGCAGCTAAGAGGGTGGCGTAGTCAGCAGGGCACCCATACAACATAGAGTACAACAGAAATAGCTCATCCGTCTTGATCTTCTGAGGTGTCTCCGTCCTAGGGAAGAGACACTCAGAAAGAACCCGGTGAGCAATCTTCAAGGCTAAGTGATACATCAACTTAGCCTTGGTATCAGCTGGTTGCCAGCGGTCCTCGCTGGCGTAAATCATGGCGACCTCCTCCCAGAAATCCTTGGCGTAAATGCCGCTGGGGAAACGACCATTGAAGGTCTCTTGGAACCCAAAGAAGGCTCCAAACTCTCGGATGGTAAAATCATAGTTTCTTTCCATCAAACGGAAAGAAACTGTCCTATCAACGTGGCTGTGCTCAAAAGACGTCACAACCTCTCTCGTGATCTCCTCATAGGCGTCTTCTCGGATAGTCAAGAAGACAACTAATCCGGCTCTATCCAAGAGCCAAGTAAGGTCATCTATGATGTGGAGGGGAGCTAAATCCTCTAACAATAGGTATCTAGGTCCTATCACAGCCCTCTTATGGATCCTCTCTAATGCATCGAGATGATCCTCATGAATGGTAGGAACCCTAGGGCTAGGAGGTTGTGGTGATGAAGGTGATGATGGAGGTGAAGGGGAGGAAGGTGGTGGTGCTCTAGAGGATGAAGAGGAAGAGGGGTTACCCTTCCTCTTTTTGTTCTTATACTTCTCATTTTTCTTCTCCTTAATCCTCCCAGAAACTCTCCTCACAAAATCCATTACTGCTCAAAACCACGGTCTGTTCTTGGTGTTCCACGGCCGTGGAATTGACAGAGACCGTGGTTCGTCTCGCTTTTTCTCAAAACTCAACAATCAGCAGCCAAACTCAGCAATCAGTCAGTCCTATGCTAATTCCTTCCAATTTCATTTAGTTCCTTGGTGATTTGCCGCTCGATTCGTTGCTTGGATCTCGTTGGTGGTTGGATTTGCTTCAGTTTTGGTCGAAGAATCGTTGAAAACGATTAACGAACGGAGAATTGAGGATAGAGGCGTGATTCCGGCGAAATGGGCATGGAAATTGGTTTTGTGGTGTGTTTTTGTGAAGAACGTGGTTTATATAGTGGCCGGCAAAAATTTTGAAAACCACGGTCTATCGGGGGGGTTCCACGGCCGTGGAATTGTACGGAATCGTGGTTTTGGTGATTTTTCAAAGGCTTTTGGAAATTACGGTCACTGTAGCTGTCACGACCGTGGTTTAGGCCGTGGAACTCTCTGTAATGCTCCAAAGTCCAAGTTTCGTCACTTTTCTTTAAAAATTACTCCTCCCCTTTCCTTTTCCACTGTTCCTACATCCAAAAACACGAACATACCGGAAGGAATCGAAAGCAAAACAAAGCAAAAACGTCTAAACTAAGCTAAACTATGAATCGAAAACAAAAACATAAATGCAATACCTTGGGTTGCCTCCCAAGAAGCGCTTTGTTTAAGGTCCGTAGCTAGACCAAATTCGCACTTATTCGAGTGCGGTGGGCGCGAACTCTTCAGCTTGGAGTTCCGGCGTATACTTCTTGAGTCGTTGACCGTTCACCTTAAAGCTTCCGCCCGCTTCACCCCATACTTCAACTGCACCATGGGGAAAAATACGCTTAATTATAAAAGGTCCGGTCCAACGAGATTTAAGCTTACCTGGAAAGAGACGAAGCCTTGAATTGAAGAGGAGAACTTGATCTCCTTCTTTGAAGTGGACAAGTTGAGTTCCACGGCTAACACAAAAACATAAATGCAATACCTTGGGTTGCCTCACAAGATTGCCACCCCTTATCATCGACAAACTAGTGGACAAGTTGAGATCTCAAACCGGGAGATCAAAGGAATCCTAGAGAAGACGGTTTCAAGGACTAGGAAGGATTGGTCCTTGAAGCTTGATGATGCATTGTGGGCGTACCGGACTGCGTACAAGACTCCCATAGGAACCACACCATACAACCTTGTGTATGGGAAGTCTTGTCACTTACCGGTGGAGTTGGAGCACAAAGCGTTTTGGGCCATCAAGTGGTTGAATTTCGGCATGAAGGAAGCGGGAGAGAAGCGTCTCTTGGACCTTAATGAGCTTGAAGAACTCCGCTTGAATGCTTATGAAAACGCTAAGATTTACAAGGAGAGAGCAAAGCGTTGGCATGATAAGCATATCATTCCAAAGGACTTCAAAGAAGGAGATCAAGTTCTCCTCTTCAATTCAAGGCTTCGTCTCTTTCCAGGTAATCTTAAATCTTGTTGGACCGGACCTTTTCTAATTAAGCGTATTTTCCCCCACGGTGCAGTTGAAGTATGGAGTGAAGCGGGCGGAAACTTTAAGGTGAACGGTCAACCACTCAAGAAGTATACGCCGGAACTCCAAGCTGAAGAGTTCGCGCCCACCGCACTCGAATAAGTGCGAATATGGTCTAGCTACGGACCTTAAACAAAGCGCTTCGTGGGAGGCAACCCAAGGTATTGCATTTACGTTTTTGTTTTCGATTCATAGTTTAGCTTAGTTTAGACGTTTTTGCTTTATTTTGCTTTCGATTCCTTCCGGTATGTTCGTGTTTTTGGATGTAGGAACAGTGGAAAAGGAAAGGGGAAGAGTAATTTTGGAGAAAAGTGACGAAACTTGGACTTTGGAGCATTACAGAGAGTTCCACGGCCTAAACCACGGCCGTGACAGCTACAGTGACCGTAATTTGCAAAAGCCTGAGAAAAATCACCAAAACCACGGTTCCGTACATTTCCACGGCCGTGGAACCCCCCAATAGACCGTGGTTTTCAAAAATTTTGCCGGCCACTATATAAACCACGTTCTTCACAAAAACACAACATCACAAAGCTTTTCCACGCCCTATTTCGCCGAAATCACGCCCCTCACCTCAATTCTTCGTTCGTTAATCGTTTTCAACGATTTTTCGACCCAAACTGAAGAAAATCCAACCACCAACGAGATCCAAGCAACGATTCGAGCGGCAAATCACCAAGGAACGCAGAATTCGGATTTTAAAATCCGAAACCTAGGTTTTTTCCGCTCTTCTCTATCTTTGTCAACTCGGCTTCGTTTTTGCTAGCATTTGTAGGAGAACTGATTGAAATTGGAAGGAATTAGCATAGGACTGATTGACTGCTGAATTTGGTGATTATCTGCTGAGTTTTGAGAAAAGTCGAGACGAACCACGGTCTCTGTCACTTCCACGGCCGTGGAACACCAAGAACAGACCGTGGTTTTCAACAGTAATGGATTTTGTGAGGAGAGTATCCGGGAGAAATAAGGATAAAAACAAAGAGAAGGATAAGAATAAAAAGAGGAAGGGTAACCCCTCTTCCTCTTCATCCTCTAGAGCACCACCACCCTCATCTCCTTCACCTCCATCATCACCATCACCTCCTAGCCCTAAGGTACCTACCATTCACGAGGATCATCTCGACGCCTTAGAGAGGATCCATAAGAGGGCTGTTATAGGACCTAGGTACCTATTGTTGGAGGATTTAGCTCCTCTACACATCATAGATGACCTTACTTGGCTCTTGGATAGAGCCGGTCTTGTTGTCTTCTCGGCTATCCGAGAAGACGCATATGAGGAGATCACGAGAGAGGTTGTGACGTATTTTGAGCACAGCCACGTTGATAGGACAGTTTCTTTCCGTTTGATGGAAAGGAACTATGATTTCTCCATCCGGGAGTTCGGAACCTTCTTTGGGTTCCAAGAGACCTTTAATGGTCGTTTCCCCAACGGCGTTTACGCCAAGGATTTCTGGGAAGAGGTCGCTATGATCTATGCCAGCGATGACCGCTGGCAACCAGCTGATACCAAGGCTAAGTTGATGTATCACTTAGCCTTGAAGATTGCTCACCGGGTACTTTTTGAGTGTCTCTTCCCTAGGACGGAGACACCTCAGAAGATCAAGACGGATGAGCTGTTTCTGTTATACTCCATGTTGTATGGACGCCCTTCTGACTGCGCCACCCTCTTAGCTGCTACCATGAGCAAGCTAAAGAACAAGAGGGCTGGCAACATTGGATATGGTGGGATAGTCACCCACCTTGCTAGGATGTTGGGGGTAGATTTTTCTGCATGTACACGTATTCCTGCTGTACCCCTAGGACTTCAGGCCTTCATGACTAGAGGTCTCATCTTCCCTACCCATAGAGGTCCACCTTATGCAGCTATGCCATGGGAGAGCAGGACGGGGAGGGGCATTGAGTGGCTTCCAGAGTATTTCATTATGGCTGGACGCCATAACTGGAAGGAGACGTTCGCTGCTATGCATGCGAATAGGATTGCAGCCCCTCCATATGTTCCACCACCACCGGTAATTGAGGAGGAGATGAGAGATCCATATGAGGGAGGAGGAGGAGCAGAGCAGGATTTTGGCACGTTTCCGGATCAGCCGGACACAGCTTCTGATGTGCCTAGACGTTCTCCACGCCCCGCCTGAGCTTCAGGTTCATCTTCTCGCCGCGCCAGCGTGAGCGAGAGACCCGCTTGGATGGAGACCCCTCCTGCGTGGTACGGAGCTCCACCACCATGGTCTGCACATCAGCCGCCTCCACCAGCACCAGCACCGTCAGATGCACCGAGGTGGTACAGCCAGGCTCTAGGTTGGTATGAGCAGATGCTAGATTGGGCTACTAGCCTTTCTGATAGGGTGGGAGCCTTGGAGATCCGAGCTGACGCTAGAGATGGACGTATGGATGACCTCGACCATATGATGAGAGACGTCTACCGCAAGCAGTTCGGGTGGTACTATGATCCCAGCTTCTCTCCATTCCCGCCTCCACCGCAGTGACGACCTTGAGGACCGACAGTTTAGCCGCTCCACCGCCATTTTGTGAGTCTTTTTCTTTCTTTCTTTTCTTCTTTTTCTTTTCTTTGAACATTAGGGACAATGTTTGTTCCAAGTATGGGGTGGGGTGTGACTAATCGTCTGTAATAACTCTTACTCACTTTGATTGCTTCTATTGAGACTATCTTGCATGTTCATTATATTGTTACACGTTTCATTATTGCATTGCATGAAAAAGAGTTTGAAAAACCCATAAAAATTGAAAAATTTTGAAAATTTTGTGCTTCTAAGGATAGAGATGATTTCTATGATAATCACTACTTGTGAATTGAGTTTGATGACAATTGCATGCTTAAACGAGTAGTGAATTGAAAAGAAATTGAATGAGTTGATTATACTTCTTTTTGCATGTTTCATAATGTGATGAATGTTACTTAAATCATGTTGAGAAAATAAGGTTGAAATCACACTATAAGTTCTTATACTTCTTGTTGAGATGATTAAGGCAATTCGATTTTCTTTCTTCTTTCTTTGATCATTTAGCCCCTCATTGAAATTATGGCCTCCTTTACCTATCTGGGAATTTGGAGGAGTTGATTGATATTGGCATGTTTGATGTGGGAGAGCCCTGAAAGCAATTATTTGCAATCAAAAGAATAGAAAGAAATTGTAGGTTTGGGGAAGTCAATCATGACGATGAGTAACTCGGCACCATTCACATAGCCGGGTGTTTGTGTCTTGCCAAAGTCGGATTGAGCGATATTCCTAGCGGATTATGGTATGTGCGCTAAGGGTTTGAGGCATCTCATAAAAATTGAGAAACGCCAATCTCCTAGGCTTCGGTTTTTGTGCACCTCTATCCATAACTCCAAAAGTAAAGTCGAAAAATGAAAAGAAGAGAGCGAAGCTCTAAGTTGAAAGTGTTGCGGAAACCGCAAGAGAAGAAGAAAAGAGTAGTTATCCACTTTCCCGGATTCATGCACCACATTCCTTAAAGTTTTCCTTCCTTCTCCACATTCTAGACCCTGTTGAAAGTCCTTAAGATCAAAAGAATGTTATATGACTTGGTGATCTAGATTGAAGTTTCTTATGATTGATTTTGATAATGTTTGAAGGTTATGATGTTTGTATGGAAGATTAATTGATTCATGAGCTTTCTTTACTCTTTACTCTTTGATTAAGTGTATGAAAGTCTTATAAACGAATGAAGCAAGATTTGAGAATGATTTATTGATTAGAAGGCACATTCATCCAAAAGAAGTTTTGCTTGAGAAGGTACACATATTTCATCCTAACTTGTGATTTAAAAGCCTTTTTGAAAGACCTTGCTTAGGGACAAGCAAGTGGCAAGTATGGGGTTATTTGTTAGCATGAAATATTGTGATATTTTAGGAACGTTTTCTAAGAGTATTTCATCCATATTGATAGTCATTGATTAAGCATTGATTCATTTGTGAGCTAGTTTGTCTATAATGTCGATATAGAGATCTACACAAGCTTTATGTTGATTGTAGGCAATTAAGAGCTATTTCCGAACGGAATTGAGCAAGGATGGAGTTTGATTGAGCATGTCCAAGGATTGAGGACATTCCTAGGAGCTAAGGATGTGCTAACTTAAAGAATAACACGAGGAAAGGAAGAATCACGTTCTAGCCCTAAACCACGCTCTAAAATACGGCCGTACTACATTCCACGTTCAAGACCACGGACGTGGAACCTTGGCAAGGGAAGCGTGATTCATTCCAGTAACTTCTACGGCCGTGGAAGGCTTGTGTCAAACCGTGACACTTTCCACACTCTAAATTACGGTCGTGGAACCCTTCCACGACCGTGATCTTGGCGATCTTTTTCGCCACACTTTAAGCCACGATCTTCTACGCAATTGGGCCGGGCTTATAATTTATCTTACACTATAAAAGGACGGACGAAGAGAGATTTTGTCACCTTCGCTTACGCTTAGACGCACTTTCCGCTTACACTTGGAATTGCCCTAATTTCACATCTAGCGGAGGTTGTGATTGAGAGATTTTGCACTTGGTGCTATTGAGATTTCCGGATTGACGGAAGAGTTGAAGATTTGGAAAATTGGTCGCAAGAATGTTACGCTTTATCTTTAGGTTTGATTTAGAAGACGGATTGACATCCCGTTCTTCCTTCTTATCTAAGATTCGTGATTATTTGTGTTATTCCGAATCTATTGACGTTATTGATTCTGAATTGTGAATTTGAGATTGGTTTGAAAGTTATTAAAGGTTTTCGGAAGTTTTCATCTTTCCTTCTTTTAAACCTTGAATTTGATATAAATATGACTGTTGTTGGCTAAAAACCCTTAACAATTCTAAGGTGAAGGGTTGATAGTTGTGGCTTAGATGATGATAGATCGATCGTAAATAGATTGGACCTTGAGAGTTAGAGAGAATCGTCGACGAACCTAATCCACGGTCTGTTCTTGAGATTCCACGGCCGTGGAACTCAAGAACTACCCGTAATTTTGTGTCAGTTTACGAACTTGCTTTTACTTTAATCCAAAGTTAAAGATTTGCTTTAACTTAGTCTTGGCTTTACCTTTTCTAGGTGGTAGTGAAGCCTCAATAACCTCTACCTCGATTCTGAGTGTCACAACCTTAATCGGTTTAGTTAGTCTTGAGCCTTGGATTATAAGTTTGGGTATTTGACGTTAATTCTTACCTTTAGAACCTTTCTATATTGAAGCCTCAACAACCTGTATAGAGAGTGTCTTGTAGGTGAGTCATATAAGGTTTTTGGAACTTCACCGTACGATTACCTTACATTCGTATACCTTTGCATACCTTAACTCTGTCCTTATATCTTTAGTATATCTTGAATCGATTGCCACAGCTGGATTCCTGGATCTTTAGGATTGTTGTTTTCCCAATAATTTATAGAAGCTCATATATTTACTCGCTTGACACTTCGATAATTGGATTTAACCCCCCAAATCCCTGTGTTCGATACTCTGGAATTCTTGCTCAACTATATCGATCCGTACACTGCGGGTTCGCTTGCTTGATTTCTAGTTTTATAATTAAAGCTTATTTGCACGCACGCTAAGTGGCGAACAATAAGTTCGGAAGACCTTCTAGTCATCCTCACTTCCCCAATGTCTTCTATCTTCCTTTTGTTGGAAAGAATCTCTTTGAAGAATTTTCAATATGCCGGTATTCCTACAATGGCATCCATAAAAGGGATATTAATATGTAATTTTCTCACAAGGTCGACGAACTTACCACACTGTTTGTCAATCCTTTCTCTAGCACGAGACTTCGGAAAAGGTAACGGTGGTTTGTATGCTTGAAGGGGAATATAGACCAGTGGTTTCTCTTTGTTGCTAGGCTCCTCCTCTTCAACTATCAGTTGCTTTCCCTTATTCATATTGTTTGGTAGCGGATCGTTGGTGGTGATTCTGCTCCTTGTAGTGATAGCATTCACTTGGACTTTGGGATTATTCTCCGTCTTTCCGGAAAGCTTCACTTGGTCTCTTGGTATTTCTCCGGCATTGGTGAACACTTGGCTTTCCTAGGCTTTTGGTGCCTTGGTGATAGAAGTGATCGCACTTTCTATTCCGCTTATTTTTCTGGACAAGGATTCGATAATTCCTTCAAGTCGATCTTTGGGTGTTGAACTCGAAGATGGTTCTTGGCTCTTCAAAGGAGTAGAAGTAGAGGAAGAAGTGGGGTTAAGAGCTTTTTCAACATGCGAATAAGGGTTACCGGAATTATTTTGGTTGGATCCCCAATGGTTGTTGTGATTCCGGTTGTTGTTGTTGTAGTTATTGTAGTTATTGTTATTCCTATTCCCTTGATGATTCCCTTGATTACTTCCTCTTTGGGTGTTGCTAGCATTCTGTTTTGATGCTTACATTTGATTCTTCAAAAGGTCCTTCAAGGCCTTTATCTCGTTGTTGAGGGCGTTGATTTGATTAACGCTATCGGTAGTAAGATTCACTCTTGGAGTTCTTGCACTTGGATTCCTAGTATCGGATCCCCGTTGGGAGTATTTCTCAACAATTTGAGCTAGTTTTTCGACAAACTCCCAAGCGTCATCGACTCTCAAGTCCATGAATCTTCCGGCTGAAAGAGATTGGAGTTTGAACTTGGTTTCTCAATCCAAGCCCTTGAAATAAATTTTCAGCAGCTCCAATTTTGGAATGCCATGGTGGGGGCAATCCAAGAGAAGGTCATTGAATCTTTCCCATGACTTGTATAGGCTTTCGTTGTCCTTCATGACAAAGGCATTTATCTTGCCTCTCAACTCCTCGTTTTTGGTGGAGGGAAGAATTTGGTGAGGAATTCCAAAGTCATCTCCTCTCAAGTGTTCACTCTTCTGGTTGGGAGTGAATTATACCAAGAAAGCGCCCTATCCTTCAAAGAAAAATAAAACTGTCGCAATTTATAGTTATTGTTAGCTGCTCCTGCAAGCTTCATATTCTCCATGAGAATTTCATAATTCTGCAAGTGCTGATGCGGAGATTCCCTCTCCAATCCTCCACATTGGCTTTGGCGGGTCATAGTGATAGCTTGGGGCAAAAATCCAATATTCTTCTCCGTTGGATCGATCATCACACCCGGACGGCGTGTTTGTTGAACGGGATCCATTCTTTCACCCAACGTTTGCGTATTCCAATCGGTGGATCTTTTATCTCAACCCTTGGAAGAGGTGAAATTGGTGGTATAATGAGAGGTGCTGGCGGATTTTTTTGCAGCTCTAGCATTCTCTTCCATTTGCTCCTTTAGTAATCGAATAACTTCTCTCATCTCGGCCATGTCGGCTTGATGCTGATCTTACTTAGCTATTCCTTCATTCCTTAGCCGAACGAAAGCTTCATCTCGCTCCCTTACTCGATCAAGAGCTTCATCCATATCAGCTCTAAGGTTAACTTCTCCTTCATTATTTGCAGCAGCCATTCTTTTTGCTTCTTTCAATCTCCTTTTGTAGGTCTTTTCAGGTTCGGGATTGTAGGGTACGATTTCTTTACTCGCTCGAGTTTCACGCATAAACCTACAACAAGATGCTGCAAGAACACTTCAAGAAAAGCAATCAATAGTAAAAGCAAGGATCTTCCAAGTTAGATAACTGAAACCGAATTTGGTCTAAGCCAAATCCCCGACAATGGCGCCAAAAACATGTTCGCCCCAAAGGGTGTATGTAAGTTTTAATATTTATACAAAGAGAATAAATGCAATTTAAGCGAACCCGCAGTGTACGGATCGATTGTAATAAAAGCAAGAATTCCAGGGTCGAACACAGGAATTTGGTGAAATCAAAATCACAATAACAAATCCAACAAAGAAAGCTGCAACTATTGACAAGAACAGACAAAGACTTTGTTTTTGTGTAAAGATTTGGGAAAACGGATTTTAAGGACCAAGGAATCCGATTGTGGCTTTCGATTCAAGACTTCTAAAGATTATATGGAAAGAGTTGGGGTTGCTAAGGTATGTGTTCGAAAGCGGTATGATGTACGGTGAAGTCTCCACCACCCATGTCCAAACCCAAAGGCTCTAAATAAAGGATGTTGAGTCTCGATAAGATAGAGGATCTAAGATAAGGATAATATTTTCAAAACCAAACACAAACCCAAGGGGATCAGATTAGTTCACAAAGGTAAGGGTTATGGCACACTCAACCTTAATAGAGGGGTTTGAATCCTCTATTACCTAGAACTTGTAATCGTTGGCAACCAAGGACGGGAATCACCGGGTAAGTCTCTTCCCACACTCGGATATAGGTTAGAAAGGTTCAACAAGGCTAGGGTTTAAGCAATCTTTAACCAAAGATAAAGGATAAGGAAGATAGGTATGACAGAGGGGGAAATCGGGTTGTTCATCCCTAGAGATCGTCCGATGTGCTCAATGAACACCCCGATTTTCGCTTCTATTAAGGTTAAACTCAACTCTTAGGGTCCAATATGTACGTGAAGGTCATTCTATCATCATCTTAACTACAATCTTCAATCAATCACCCTAGAATCACAAGGGTTTTAGTCAAGAATACACATTATCAAAATCAAAAGAGATATTGAATCAAGAAAGGGAAGAATGATGAGAAAACTTTGAATCTTGCATTAAAACCAAACCAAGAACGTAAGAACAATGTTTTAATCTTTCAAAACTCAATAACAAACTCCAAAACATGTTCATAGTGATTGAAAATATAGAATCAAACTCACAAAGCTTCCAAGAACTTTATTCTTGGACTAGAACTTCCGAACTTCCTTCGATCTTCCTCTTCGAATGCTTTTCTCAATGCTCTTGATCCTATGACTCAGTAGTCTTGGATGGAATTGGATGCCTTTGGAGGTGGTGAGACGTCCTCCTTTGATAGTGTATGAGATGTGATCTTATGGTTAATCCTATAACCAATCGGATTATACATGATAAAAATCGAGTCATCTGTGAAGAAAATCGACTGATCTCTATAAGTATTCATCCGATTTTTCTCTCATATCGTGTGATATCTTTTCGTTACAACTTATATATTCTCTTGTGATTTTTTTCTCATATCTTTTGGCTCCTCTCTTGATCTTCAATGATGTCATGCTCCTTCTTCGTGCCACATCATCACCCTTTTCCTACAATTTCACAAATAAAAGTGTGTAGACCTCTCAAGATGTTAGGAAATCATATCATCTTTGACCAAACCGAACTTGACCCGCCTTAATTGGCACCTCTCGAAACATTAAAAAACAAAAATAATCCGGCCCGAAGTGACCCGAGAACCAACTAAACCGATTTGTTATGGCCCAAGAATCAAGTCTACCCGATAACCCGTTCCAACCCGAACAACTAGTACCCGACCCAAATTGACCCGATCCGAAACAACCTGCTAACAAAAAAAACTTTTATACCCGACCCGATTCCAACCCAAACTTGACCCGCCGACCTGTTTGACCCGACCCAAACTCGACCTGCCAACCCCGTTTGATACCACGAAAAGAACCGATGTTACCCGATAACCCGTTTTAACCCGAACATTTGGTACCCGACCCAAACCGATCAGACCCGAAACAAACCGTTTAAAAACCAAGCATACTTTTTACCCGACCCAATTCCAACCCGAACTTGGTATAACCTGACCCGAACCCGACCCGCCAGCCCGTTTGACTGCTCTAGTCCTAAGTTAAATTTAAGCATAGACTTTGAGTTCATTTCTAGAAACACTTGGGTAGATTTTTGGTGATAGGTGTGGTAGTTAGAGAGTAGTATGGGGTGACATAGTATATGAGGTGTTGTGAATAAATTGATTGATTGATGACACTCTATTAGATTCGATTTGAGCAACAACCCTATTCTCAGTTTCTCACCCACCTACCCCTACTTACAGTATTTGTAAAGGTGGCATTTATTGCTCACACGTGTGCATCTATATATATTTATATAACCCAACGGTCGATGACTCAACCCCTGCACAATCTACAACAATCAAAAATCAGCACTCAACAGACATATGCCATAGCCACGTACGTACGTACGTAGTTACTTTTCATTTTCACTTGCTTTCTCTTCATATCCTCCAACTTTTTAGTTATTAGTTTAAAAAAAAGAAAAGAAAAATAGTTATAATAATATATACCTAAATATATAATTTACATAGTTATATATAGAACTAAACAACTCACCACACTTACACAAATTTTTATTACTTTTCTATACACTTATTATAACTACTCTTTCTAAATTAGTTAATGTTTTGTAAAAATTAATTTTTTTGAACAAACACTAATTATTAATACTTTTAATCGTTCGCAAATTTATTTAAAACTAAAGTTTCTTACTATTATTTTCATTTCACTTTTCAATCTTCACTTGTTTTGTAATTGAGTTTGAAATTTTATTTTACTTTTGTAAATAATATCAGTAAAAAAAATTGATCAAATAACATTATTAATTAAAGAAGAGCAACCCAAAATAATACCAATTATTAACATTCAACCCAAATAATTTCAACTTTGAAAATTAATAGGAGCGATACGAATTATCAACATATTTACCAAAAAATAATATGACTTATTTTTTCGGCATAAATCCTAATTTCGGCGATGACGTGACTTCGGACTCTTATATGTCATCAAGAAATAATTATGTGACGTGGATTTTATTTTTTTAATCAAGTTAAAAACATTTAATATATTAGAAAGTATAAATTAAGTTTTTCTAAAAAATAATAATTTCGTAATTATTTATAAAATAAAATTTGTAACATTATTTTTTTCTTAAATAAGATAAATTTCATAAAAAACATTTTGTAAAAAAATTTTTTTACTTTAAAAAAAAATCTTTTTCTTGTGAATTTTTCAAAAACTTTTTTTGAAAGTTTTTTTATTTATTATTTTTATATATTTAATTAACTTAAATAAAAAATCGATTTTTAAAATATGTTTATATTAAAAATTATTTATAATATACACAAAATTAAAATTTTCCGAAAAAAAGTGTTAAGAAATCACAAGAAAATGATTGCAAAATTAATTTATATTTTTAAAAAAAAAATTATGTTATTAACTTGATTTCAAAAAATAAAATCCACATCACATTATTAATCATTTTTTTTTATGAGATGTAAGATTTCGGTTGCCACATCATCGCCGGGGTTAATATTTTTGCCGGAACAGGAAGACATCTAATTTTTGGTAAATACGTTGATAATTTGTATCACTACTAGTAATTTTCAAAGTGTGTATTATTTTGGGTTGAATGTTGATAGTTGGTATTATTTTAGATTGGTTTTCCTTAACTAAATGAATTATAGTATATATATATACTCATATGTAAACATCTCTTATAGTGTTCAATGAGAACGAAGAGCACCCTTGATCTGATTAATCCAAAGACTGAAATGTTACCTAAATATTCTCTAAAAAATACAAACCACTCTCTTGATTGGAATGTGTAATACACTCTCCAAATTAATGTAATTTCGATATTTTTTTAATAATTATAAATAAAATCTTCTTCCACTATTTTAGGCAGTTACAATTTACAGAATTTTCCAATTGATTAATAAGGATATTAAAGAATATCAAACACAATCGTTCAAACGCATAATCATGCATTTGGCTGCAACGTTGTGCTGAAACTACATGGTCTCCATTGTCGCCGGAAACCTAACCATATCTTTGCCGGAATAATTAACAATAAGTGATTCGTTTTCAATGTACAATCTACCCATCATCAACCACTCGGTTTTTGTTCTTTAAAAGGCTTGAGTCATTTTACAGTCTTACGTTTTTTATCATTATATGTCCACATTTATCGGTTGATTTGTGTAGGACATTCGGGCAAGCAACATTTTCAACATTTATGGAAGAAGGTAAGTGAATGTGAAATGCCATACACAATTAAATTAATATATCATTAGATATTTGGTTTCATATTAACGAATATATGTGACTATACTTCCGAATACGTTCTATAACATGGTTACGAAAACAGATATGGCACCGGTTATGGTTTACCCACTCATCAAACATTAAACATACTTGTAATCATTAGCTATATTTCAATTATCAGATTATAAATTTGTAGTGAATATTTTACAGATTCCGGAAATAAAAGGGATTGGGATGTTGATGGATTCGGCATTGATGCTAACATGGAGAGTATGGATGACTTTTATGAAGCAACGGCAAATGAAGAGCTCAACGATGCAACGCAATCACCGGCGAAAACAAAATATTGGACTCCATAGTACGATGAATCCATACATCCATGTATTGGAATGTGTTTCAAGACACCGGAGGAAGGTATCGATTTTTATAAGGCGTATGCTAAGAAGGTCGGTTTTGATGCTCGTTTGTCATCTTCCCGTGTATGCATTAAAGACGAAACTCTATTGCATCGTCGCATATTGTGTAGTCGTTCTCAAGGAAAATGTAGCCACTACCGGAAAGTGTCAAAGAGTTTCACTCTTTATATCATGTACGTTGTGAAACTTGTCTTAGATGAATGTGATATTTCGTAATCGGTGAACTACTATAATGAACTCTATAAACAAATGTGGTGCTACTTGTTATATTTACTCGATCATACACACTTAATTCGTTCATCTGAATCCGGTACACGAACAATATAATATCCAGAACTTATATCGAATATATTCGGCAACTATATCCTTTATATTCCATACTTATATCGTTTATATTTGATCAGAGGAACACTTACTAATCTATCATTTTTTTGTATGGTTATCGGTGTTTGCATGCAAGATAACGTTCGTCTTCCTATGTTGGTTGTGTTATTCTCACCGTTTTTGTGAAGACAAATTATTTCCAAAAAATGAACCATTGATAGAAATATTATTTCCGGTAATATAGAAATATTTATAACTATATTCGTTAATATAGAAATATTATTTCCGGTAATCTTGTTTGTAATACGATTACATTTTATAGTATTGAAACACCAAATAAGAAAGGTAAACTTCATTACCCAAGTGTACATGTTGCGCTCATTAACATATGACACACTGAAATATTCTATATCCGGTAACTATATCTTGTATATTCTATAAAATATATCGTTCATATTCTGTAAAAAGTACATTTTCTAATCCGTCATATTATCTATGGTAGACGGTGTTTGCATACAAGATAACGATAGTCTTCGTATGTTTCCTCAAGTGTAAAGGTTGTGCTCTTTAACATACAACACCTAATATATGAAGCATCCATTAACTATATCATGTATATTCTAAAATTATATCGTTCATATTCGGTAATGAGTATACTTACTAATCAATCATATTATGCATGATAAACGGTGTTTGCATACAAGATAAAGATTGTCTTCCAATATTTGTTGTGTTATACTCACTGTAGCAAATGAGTTTTCCAAAACAACATATCAAAAGAGTTTGACATTGTAGCATAGAACTTTGACATTAATAAAGACAGGAGTGTCAAACGCATTAATCCCTACATGAGTGATTCAAATATCCAAAAAGAGAAAGAAACTGTAGCATATAGTTTTGACATAGTGTAGAAAAACAGCTGTCCGGAACAACATATCAAAATAACAACTTGAATCGTCTATTCCTCATCATCCATAACATTGTCAGTCTTCAACACCCCTCTAGCAACTATACGCGGTATTTCTGGCAACACTATGTTTTACCATGTCAAGATTTCTAAAATCTTCCATGTGATCTGTTGATATTATGCACTTGTTCAGTTCGTAGTTGAAAACGTTGTACATTTCTTCGAACTCAACGCCCCCTTCGTCACCAATTGAAAGTAGCTGCGTACAAGTCCGCAACAATTTTTAACGTTATCTTCCACACAGAAACAAAACAGCTATTAGCGAATAAAAAAGTAGTATGCTATCGAATATAAATAATAAAAGGGCCGAATAGCGAGTTGTATTTCCATTTTACCATGCATTAAACCCACACAAAAAAAGATCTTTGGTGAATTTTCGCCTCTAAACCACTCAAGTGCGTTCAGATACGATGCCCAAGCATCCACAAGTGCGTTCAGAAAAAAAACTTATAGCCCTTAACACCAATCATTTATGAACAGGCAAGTATTGAATGGCTACAGTCTAACTCGCATTCGACAGGGCATGAACGAATATTCAACAACAATGGACAACCAAACCAATTCGGCAACCATATTTCAAAATAAAAAAACAATTCCGAAAACCATAATCGGAATCAATGCACCAGAAATTACATTGATATCGACAATACCTCGAGTGACGGAGGGGAGCGGCGAGATGAACAATACCCTAATCTGAATGACGATTGACACTGAAATGGTGATTAGGCTTCTGTCTGCGCCGAATACTGCGCACACAACACCGATGTAGATTGGAGGTCGAGCACATCACCGTCGAGACCAACGGCGCCGAATACCGGATGAAGAAGACGGAACCAAAACTGTAAAAGATTTAGGGGTTTTATTTGAGGGGTATTATTTTAGGGAATATTACATTAATCCGCAAAACCCTAATCGGAATCAATGAACCAGAAATTTCATTGACGTCGACAATACCTCGAGTGACGGAGGGGAGCGGCGAGCCGAACAATACACTAATCGGAATGACGATCGGCACTGAAATGTTGATTAGGAGGAAGAACACAGTACCTAATGTAGAATGGAGGGGGAACACAACACCGGCTTGACCAACGACACCGGATACCGGAAGAAGAAGACGGCACCGATGGTATACTTGAGGACGAACAACACAAGATCTTGATTAGGCGGAAGAAGATGAAGCTATAACTGTAAAAGATTTAGAGATTTTATTTTAGAAAATTTTAATATTGGGTAGATATAGTGTGTTGTGTATCACGCGCCTATTACTTCCAAATATACAATTAACATTTTTATTTTTATTTTTTTTCCTTTAAAATCTCACTTAATCACAGCCATCCATTATAACGATCCAACGAATATAATTCGTTCTCATTGAACACTATAAGGGCTGTTTACATGGGAGCCAAACTCTCTCTCTCTCTCTCTATATATATATATATGTTGTTGTCGTGTCCATATTCTATATGTCACTTAGTCATCTTTGCTTCGTTGCGGGTCAACACCTCCTAAAGAAACGGAGGACTTCATTCAGTGACTCTGCGATCGCCCTTTGAACGATCTGAATAAGGTAAAGCTTGAAGATAAGTTTTGTACTCTATTATTTTCTCAGTCCCTCTAGTCGGGTGGGCGCCGGCCGGTCTTTCTACCACCCTAAAAACCGTACATACATACATACATACATACATACATACATACATACATACATACATACATACATACATACATACATACATACATACATACATACATACATACATACATACATACATACATACATATGTATGTATATATATATATATATATATATATATGTATGTATATATACACGTACATGTGGTTAGGTTCCGATGAAAACAAGTGAAAAGAAATAACAACAACCATCTATCGTTAGATTAAAGTATGGACGATTGTGATTCATTCTCTATATAAGGTTAAGATGATGTTTAATTTATTACGCAAGCGTGCAATTGGTAAGTATATATTAAACGGATATCATTATGGAAAGCAATATTCCATATGTTAACTAGGGTTGCACATTTCATTATCGTAGAATTTACACCATCGCCGGTGTTGTCAAATATCTTACTCCTCATTCGTGCTACGTATGTAATTTCTATATAATTTGTTGTTTAATATATTTATCGGTGTAGTAGACGACACGATTAGTTGTTAATGGTGATGCACGACTCATATGTTTGTTTAGATTTGTGTAGGTTGTGTATATATGTATGTTTAATGATGTGCATGTTGATTATTTCATGATGATATAAATCCGGAAATACCCGATCTTGTTTATAACCTCAATCGTGCATGTGGGGTAATCGGCAATCCTTATTAAGTCGTGCATGATAGAGCTAGGTTATATTATAAGTCGTGCTTGTTGATTACAAATAGTGTATTCAATCTGAGTCGTGCAATGGTAGTATATGTTGTGCATATCATCTAATAGATCTTGTTCATAGTTATTGATGTGTGTATTTTATAGTTGTGCATATCATATTGTGAATAGTCGTGAAAACTGTGAATCGTTGTGTAAATCTCTGCATACTTGGTGGAATTTGTGTAGGATTTTTACAAATAGTATTTAATAATAATTTGTGTAGAACAATCTTCTAAGTTTAATTAGTTTCTTCCATTGTCAATATGTGTTTTTACCACATTTGAATTTCTAGAGGCATGATCCATTTTAAATATCTTTCTTCCACAGTTTTGACCCAGATATTGTCCGGAGTCTACCATTACTTTCCATAATAATTTCATTTCTAATGTTTTATTTATGTCTTTTGCTTTTTTGATTCTAGTTCCTCCAAGCGATCTCGGTTTATAAATTTTATCGCAATTGATAAGTGGATGGAAATTTGGTCCTTTATTCCAAAAGAAGATTTTGTTAATCTAGTCCTCAAGTTCATTGTGGATGCTTGTAAGAAGCATGAATGTCTGCATTAGGTAGCTTGACTTGACATTAAGATTTGCTTTTATTAACGTTGTTCTTCCCTCTTGTGAGAGAGACGTTGCTTTTCATTTTGTAATTTGTTGTTTTGATTTTAGAATAACAGAGTTAAAGATGTCCTAATTGACTCTCTCATTAATGATAGGGCAACCAAGATATAATTCTAAATTGGTGGATGTTGTAATGCCTAAGTGTGCTTGAAAATCCTTCTTTTGTTGTTCGGATCAACGTTAGCGGTAGTTTGAAAAGCAAATTTGTGGTAGTTTATCACTTGACCGATATGATTTTGTTGCCTTTGAAAAAATTATCATGTCGTCCGCAAAGGCTAGAAAATGAATTGTTAATCCATTTTTTGTGATAGGGAATCCTATAGATTTTGGATTTCCACAACAAGTTTTTGTATATTTCTAGCCAGTATCTCCGCTCCCAAATTAAATAGAAACGGAGATAGAGGATCTCCTTGATGAAATCCTCTTTGTGGGGAAAATATTGTTTTCGGGGGTCATTTATTAATATGGAGCAAAAGACTGTGGAGATACACTCAAAAATCCAATTCCTAAATTATTCACCAAATCTAAATTTGCCAAGGACAACCTTTAGAAAATTTCATTCTACTTTATCATAGGCCTTTTCCATATCTAGTTTTATCGCCATAAAACCTTCTTTTCCTTAAGTTGTTCTAAATCCAAGGAAGATTTTTGAGCAATAAGGATATTATCATGAATTTCTCTTTTTTGGTAAAGGCACTCTGAAAAGGATGTATCATTTTTGGTAATATAAGACTTAATTTCTTTGCTAGAATTTTAACAATTATTTTATAGACTGTTGATCGTAGGCTTATTGGTCTATAGTGGGAGGTTGTTGATAGGTTTTCCTTTTTTGGTAAGAGGGCAATGAATGTGTGATTAATGTTCGCTCGAAAGTTTGTGTGCAAATAAGCTTTAAATTTATAACCTAAAACAAAAGCCTTAACGATATGAGAACCCGTAGTGTACGGATCAATCGTAGCAGCGACAAATACTCCAGGGTCGATCTCAAGGATTTGTTGAAATCAAAATCGATAAAAGCAATCTAACAAAGGAAATAATGCAAATATTGATAACAAAAGAAATATACGTGTAATAATTTGGAAAGAGAGATTCTAGAGATCAAGATATCCAATTGTGGTTTTCGATTCAAGACTTCTAAAGATATATGGACAGAGTTGGGATTGCAAGGTACTATGTTTCTAAGACGGGATAATGTACGGTGAAGTCTCCACTACCCACTTATCCCAACCCAAAGGCTCTAAATAAAGGATGTTGAGTCTCGATAAGATAGAGATCTAAGAGAAGGATTATATTCTCAAACCAAACACTAGATCTAAGGGAATCAAGTTAACTCACAAAGGCAAAGACTTAGCACACTCAACTTTAATAGAGAGTTTTGAATCCTCTATTACCTAGAACTCACCATCGTTAGCAACCAAGCAATGGAATCACCGGGTAAGTCTCTTCCCATGCTCGGATATAGGTTAGAAAGGTTCAACAAGGCTAGAGTTTTAAGCAATTTTTAACTTTGGTTTAAGGATAAAACATGATAGGTACATCAGAAGGAAAATCGGTCTGTACTTCATGGAAAGTCGACCGATTTCCCTGAAGAACAACCCGATTTTTCTTCTCTAGAAAGGTAAAACACAATTCTCATAGTCCAATCTCAACGTGAGGTTCATTCTATCATCATCTTAACCACAATCTTCAACTAATCACCCTAGAATCACAAGGGTTTTTAGCCAATAACACACATTATGAAAATCAAGAAAAGGATTAAATCAAGAAAGTAAAGAAAATTTTGAATCTTGAAATAAAAACAAACAATCCTTGAACAAAGGTTCACAATCTTTGAAAACCAAATAAAAACTAAAAACAAAGTCCAAACTTGTGTTCACAATGACAAAATAATCAAAAACTAACAAAACCTCTCAAGAACTCCTTTCTTGCTTTGATCTTCAATGCCAATCTTCAAATCCATTTCTCCTAGGGTTTCGTGAATGATTTCTGAGTGTATTCACTTGTGATTGGATGATTTAGGATGTGGAGAGAAGTCCTCTACTTATAGGAAAAAGCTAGGGTTGCAACACTTTATCTTTTGAGTAATCCTACATGAAATCGGACGATCCAAGATAGATATCGGCCTATCTCTAAGAAAATCGGTCGATTTCTATCATAAACTGATCCGACTTTTGTCATCAAACGTGTAATCTTTTAGTTCCGTCTTTTATCTTCTTTTGTGGTTTCTTCTCATATCTTTCCTATCTTTAAGACTTCCTCTTGATCCTTGACGATGTTAAGTCCGATATTGATCCATTTCTGCATCAAAACTCCACCATTTTACCTACAAATCAATCAAGAACTCGTGTAGACCTCTATTCTCGAACTATATGTGAATATAGACTTAAAGGCACATGATTCTCATCAAATGTATGTAAAATTGAGGTGATATACTCGCAATATGCATGAATATGATAGCTTATAATTCATGTTATCAAAATATCTCATACTTGTCTCTTGCTTGTCCCTAAGCAAGGTTCAAATCTAGCATATAAGATGTCATGGATTATATGATGCTTAAAAACCAAAACTCTTTTTGGAATGTGCTTGTTAATCATGGATCACCCTCAACATGATGTTACAAGGCATAGGAAGATAATGTATGTATCAATAGAATCATAGCATGAAAAGACAAGAATACTTTATCCAAGAATATAAATGAAGTGCATGGTAAAGGATGTAGAGATAATAATAAGAAAATAAATCTAAACCATAAAAGCCTTAAATATGTGCATAAAGGTCTCAAGGTCTTTCAGTGTAAGCGGTCATAGAAACGTGTTAAGGGTGGGAAGGTATAGGATATGTGATGATAAATCCGGAAATAAGGAATAAACTCCACAATTTTGAACTTCTTCACAACCACCGAAAATAAGCAATTTCACTTCATATTTACAATTTTATTTTCTCTTGAGAACATGGACAAAGGTGCACAATAACCAAAGCCTTGGAGATCAGCAAGCCTCAATTTCTCGAGGTGCTTCAAACCGTAATGCACATACCATGACTCGTTAGGAATATCGCTCAATCCGACTTTGGCAAGACACAAACACCCGTCTATGTGAATGGTGCCGAGTTACTCATCATCATGATTGACGTCCCAAACCTATTTTCTATACTTTAACACACTTCACTTTTAAATCAACTTCACAAAACTTCACACTTCACACTAACATGCTTCCTAATTCCCTGAAAAGGTACAGGGAAGTTAAATAATATATATGAGGTGTTAAAGTGGATAAGAAGAAGAAAGAAAAGAAAAACAAATCGCCTTAATCATTCCAATATGATGTATAAGAACTTATTAAGCGGTTTTCAACCATTATTTCTTAATCTTATCAAAACATCAAATAACATACAAATCATACACAATTTCGAATAAAGTATCTAAGTCCACATATGCCATAATTAAATCTAAACATACAAGTCTTCTTTTTCCAATTCACATACACAATTATCATCATTGAGATCATATCCGTTTTTTTTTCATTTTTTTTGGATTTTCGAAAATAGATGAAATGCAATGCAATGTCATAAAAGAAACGTCTGACAAGAGTTATTACAAACCCAAAATCGAAAGTGCAATAAAAAATAAAGAAACGTGTGACATATGAAAGGATTGCAAGTACCCCACCCCATACTTAAAACTCACATTGTCCCCAACGTGAAGAATCAAGTACATGATGGAGAAAAATACTTACAATGTAAAAATGGCGAGTGGGTCACTCCTTTGGTGTGATGGTGGTGGTGGTGGTGGTGGTGGTGATGGTGGACGTGGATATCTCGGAGATGTTGGATCATAATATGCTCCAAAGGTATGATAGTAGAGGTCGTCCCACTGTCCGTCATAGGAAGAATGTCGAGTTCGTACCTCTTCACGGAAACCACAAAAATCTTTACGAAGCTCCCGATAATCGGAGCGGAGACTTTGATAGTTAGTCTGCAGACTCTGATAATCTGTTTAGAGACTCTGATAATCTGTACGGAGTCCCTGAATACTCGTCGTCAATGCTCCTACTTGTGAAGAGAACTCAGAATAATCTCCTATGCGCCGGCTCCCGCGCCGAGATGCATGTGAAACCGAGTGTCGGGGTGGTCTCACCGGCGCCTCGTGTTGTCCAAGAAATCCTTTGGTCCCCCCAGCTATGAACTCATCCTATGTGGCCTCGTCGTCATCTGTTGGAGCTCTACTCGGCCTTGCTCCATGATTATCGATATCCATGGCATCCGTATCTCTAGCGCTCTCTATCTCCAATATCCCCTCAGTCCCGACATGCTCATCACAAGCATAACCCTCTGTGGCCTCATACTCCTCAGCAACCTCCTCCTCATTACTGAAATACTCAAAAGTCAAAACCCTCTCTTTAATAGTGACGGTTCCTAATGGTATATGCACTCTTCCAAACAATGTCCCTCGGAACTCTAGTCCACGACATGACTACATGGAGAGTGCCTCGCCCTCTAGGGACTATGATCCCTCTAGAAATAAGGTGATGAAGTCCTAAAGGCTGTGCTTCCGCAGCTAGAGTACAAGACGAGTAGTCAACGCTCAAGGCCTTAGCCACATGGGTCACAAGACCTCCGGCACACACATCTCCCCCGGATTTATTAGCTATAAGTAGTCGGCAAGCATAGTGACAAGAAGTCGGGAACCGTCCCCGTGGTCATGCAATATAGGATGTATAACTCGTCCGCCTTAACCTTTTCCGGAGTCTCTGTTCTTGTGAACATCGACTCGCTAAGGATTCGGTGAGCGAGCTTGAAGGAAAGGTTATACATACTCTTTTCTTTTGAATTTCCGGGCCTCCATCTATCCTTTCCTTCCTCTCCTATCAAAATGCTTTCCCAAAATCCACTAACACTTACACCATGAGGAAAGGTACCTACAGATGAGGCTGGGAATCAAAACATGTTCCCGAACATAGCAATAGTATAGGAGTAATTCTTGTTCAACAATCAAAAAGTCACATTCCGCTCCCTAGGGTCATGCTTAAGGGAACTTAAGAATTCTAAGGTAATTTCTTGATATGCATCCTCCCTAATCTTAACAAATTCCGTTAATCTAGTATGTTCTATCATCCAGTCAATGTCCTCTCTAATATGCAACTCATCTAATTCATCAAGAACAATAAAGCGAGGAGCGATGATAGGACGAGTAAGAAGACGATCATACCGTCGTTTGTGTTTCTCTTGGATAGTTGGGACCCTTGCTGGTGGTGCTGGAGGAGGTTGAGAGGGTTGGGAAGAAGATCCCCTCCTTGGGATCAAAGAATGGGTTGATTTATGCAAAGTATCCATCTCAGTTGAAGAAAATCGGGCTTTTCTTGAGCTGAATCGGACGATTTTTCTGGGTCAATTTCCCACTTTTATGACAAATCAAATAATTCTGTAAGGTTTTCCGAAATAAAAAACTTCCACAACCTTCCTCAGACAAGTCCTAAGCTATTTAGTACAACAATTACAACAATACAACTCTCCAAATACACGAAGCTAATAAAAGTAATTCAGTTAGGGTTTGGAGCAAAAAACCCTAAAAATCCGATGATTCGTTGATTTGCCGTGCTGTTTGTTGCTTGAATCTTCTTTATCTCGTTGAGAGCTTCGGTTTTGGCTCAAGAACGAGCGAAAACGGTTAGAGAATGAAGATTTGAGGTTGTGAGGGCGATTGTCGGAGTTCCTTGTCGTGGGAGAGAAGAAGAAATGAGTTGGAGTTGTGGAGAAGACGAAGAAGTGATCGCTTTATACTTTCTGAGTTTTGTGAAGAAAATCAACCGATTTCTTGGGTTGATTTTTTTATCGGTCCGATTTTCTTCCAATCCGTTCACTTTCAAAGGGAAATCGACCGATTTTTCCCTTGAACCGAATTCTGGTCCGATTTCATCTACGACTTGGTGTAAATCGGTTTAATTAATAGAATTATCCTTATACAAATCAATCGATTTTCCTTGTTTGTCCGATTTCTTTCCTTATTTTTCCTTCATTCGTTCTTATGTCTACTTCTTCAATCTTTTTTCTTCAAGATTTTGATCTTACGTTATTCCTTGAGTGAGTACCTAGTTTCTACCATCAACGACACAAGAAAAACCCGGAGCGTACCAACGAAAAAGAAAAGACAAGAAAAGATTCTAATCTAAAAGAAAAGGGAAAAATGACATAGAAATACCTTGGTTTTCCTCCCAAGAAGCGCTTAGTTTAAGGTCGCTAGTTGGACCTGTCTCCCTCTATGATTACATGAGAAGGATAGAAGCAATGTCCTCAACCGGCATTTCCAGTATATACTTCTTCAAACGATGACCATTGACCTTGAAACTTCCGGTTTTCTCACCCCATACTTTGACAACACCATGGGGAAAGACTTGTTTGATTACAAAAGGTCCAGACCAACGAGATTTAAGCTTACCTAGAAATAGCCGGAGTCTAGAGTTTAAAAGAAGGACGAGATCTCCTTCTCTCAACTCCTTCGGAATGATGTTCTTGTTGTGCCACCTCTTTGTTCTTTCTTTATAGTTCCGTGCATTCTCATAGGCGCTTAAACGTATCTCTTCTAGCTCATTGATGTCCAAGAGGCGTTTCTCTCCAGCCTCCTTTAAATCGAAGTTGAGCCATTTGATTGCCCAATATGCATTGTGTTCTAACTCTACCGGAAGATGACAAGACTTCTCATATACAAAGTTGTAAGGTGTCATGCCTATGAGAGTCTTGAAAGTGGTCCTATATGCCCAAAGCGCATCATCTAGCTTAATCGACCAATCTTTTCTCGTTCTAGAGACGGTTTTCTCTAGAATACTCTTGATTTCTCTATTTGAGATCTCTACTTCCTACTTGTTTGAGGATGGTAAGGAGTGGCAATCTTATGAGTTACCCCATACTTGAGTTTCAAACTTACGGGCGGTGAAGTGCGTTCCTTTGTCACTAATGATGGTTCGGGGCGTCCCAAATCTTGGGAAGATCGTTCGATTAAAGAACTTCACTACCACCATAGAATCATCAGTGGGAGAAGCGATCGCTTCAACCCATCTTGAAACGTAATCCACAGCTAGAAGAATGTATTGGTTTCCACAAGAAGATGGGAATGGTCCCACGAAGTCCATTCCCCATACATCGAAGATCTCAACCTCTTGAAGTTATTAAGAGGCATTTCGTTCCTTCTTGATATGTTTCATGTTCTTTTACGAGCATCGCAAGCAACAACAAAGTTTTGCATATCTTTAAATAGAGTAGGCCAAAAGAAACCGGATTGGAGTACCTTAGCGCTCGTTTTGTGTGAACTAGCATGTCCGCCACAAGGTAGTGAATGACAATGACGGATAACGTTTTCCACTTCATCTTCCGGAATGCATCTTCTAATCATTCCGTTTGGACCTCTCTTGAAGAGAAGAGGTTCGTTCCAATAGTATTGCTTTACATCCTTAAAGAACTTCTTCCTTTGGGCATATGATAATCCTAGAGGTATTTCTTGACAAACCATAATATTTACAAAATCAACATACCAAGGTTTGTACCTCTTACGATTTGATGAAGGCATTCCTCTATTTCGTGCAGCTGCTCATCCGGAAAGGATTCGTCTATAGGTAGATCCTCGTCCTTGCTTGTGAGATGGAGAAGTGGGCTTAGATGGTCCGCCACCGACTTCTCGGATCCTTTCTTATCACGGATCTCTAAGTCAAACTCTTGTAGAAGGAGGATCCATCTAATAAGTTGTGGTTTCGCATCTTTCTTTGTGAGCAAGTAGTGGAGTGTTGCGTGGTCGGTGTAAACGATCACTTTCGCTTCCACAAGGTAAGAACAAAACTTCTCGAAAGCATAGACCACTGCCAACAACTCCTTTTCCATCGTAGCGTAGTTTAATTGAGCTTTATCTAGCGTCTTGCTAGTGTAATATATGGCATAAGTGTGTTCATCCTTCTTTTGTCCAAACACAGTTCTTACGGTTACATCGCTAGCATCACACATGATCTCAAAGGGAAGGCTCCAATCCGGCAGTTGAATGATAGGAGCGGAGACTAAGGCTTCCTTTATCTTGTAAAAAGCATATAGATAATCCTTTGAAAACTCAAAAACCACGTCTTTCATTAGTAGGTTAGTCAATGGTTTAGAAATCTTGAAAAGTCTTTAACAAATCTCCTATAAAACCTGTATGACCAAGGAAACTCCTTATCCCTTTCACCGAAGTTGGCGGAGATAGTCTTTCAATGGTCTCGATCTTTTCTCTATCCACTTCAAATCCGTGGTTGAAAACCATATGACCTCAAACAATACCTTTGTTAACCATAAACTGACACTTCTCCCAATTTAAGACAAGTTTAGTGTCTTCGCATCTTTGCAAAACTAATGAAAGGCTAGCTAGACAATCATCAAAAGAGGAACCATAAACTGAAATATTATCCATAAAAACCTTCATGATGTTCTCTATGTAATTGGAAAAGATGGTCATCATGCATCTTTGGAAGGTGGCTGGTGCATTGCAAAGTTTGAATAGCATCCTTCCATATGCGAACGTACCCTAAGGGCACATGAATGTAGTCTTCTCTTGATCGTCGGGATGGATCGGAATCTGGAAGAAACCGCTATATCCATCTGAATAGAAAAAGTGAGAGTGTTGTGCTAACCTTTCAAGCATTTGATCGATGAAAGGAAGAGGGAAGTGATCCTTCCTCGTTGCAACATTCAACTTCCGATAATCAATGCACATCATCCATCCCGTCACTGTTCTTGTAGGAATGAGTTCGTTGTTTTTGTTAGTTACAACGGTCATTCCTCCTTTCTTCGGAACTAAATGAATGGGGCTCACCCATTTGTTATCGGAAAGATAATTCCTACATCAAGAAGTTTAAGAATTTCCTTCTTCACAACCTCTTTCATGATTTGATTTAACCGTGTTTAAGGTTCTCGTTAAAGCTTATGCTTATCTTCTATCAAAATCTTATGCATGCATAAAGAAGGTTTAATTCCAACAAGATCATCAATAGTGTAGCCTAAAGCTTTCTTGTGTAGTCTTAGCTCATGCATTAGTCTATTGAGTTCATTTAACCGTGACGGAAGATGTTTCAATTCTAAGGTTGGAGGATCCTTGGTTGATGAGTTCTAACCTAGCAAGGTGATTGGGGGAGCCTCTGAAGTCGAGGGATATGTTTTATTGCATCCAAGAAAGCTTGCAATCAATTCCGGAGAAGTTGCAGAAGTATCAAGAAAATCGGCCGATTTTTTTGGGGGGTCGATTTTTTGTCGATCTTCTTGGAAAAAATCGGTTGAATTAAATTTTTTTATCCAAGAAAATCGACCGATTTTCCTGTAGAGGGTCGATTTTTCTAGCTTTTTCCACGGCTTCTTTTAAAACTTCAAACTCTGCTTTGGGATCTTCCTCCAAGGTTCTTAGTGCTCGGATTTCAATGTTACAATCCACCTCTTCCCCTTCATCTACAATGCACAAGCTACTAACCTTTTCAAGTGGATCTTTGAGTAAGATAGATCTTACCTCTTCCCTTGATTCCTCTTCATCGTAGGTGTTAAAAATATCTTCTCCCATAGTTGGTCCTTTGATCATTGACGTTAGCTGGAACTCTACGTATTCTTCTCCAATGTTGAAGGAGAGTATTGCATTCTTGCAATCCACCATGCAACCCAAAGTTGCAAGAAAAAGTCTTCCTAGTATGATTGGAACGGGATGATCTGCAGGAATGTCTAGAACAGCGAAATCAATGGGAATGTAAAACTTACCTAGCAAGATGGGAATGTCTTCTAGATTTCTCACGGGGTGTGTGATGGACCTATCCGCCATGTATAGCGTCATCTTGATGGGTTTTGGTACTCCAAGTCAAGCTTTCTCACACAATGTTAAGGGTATTATGATCACACTTGCTCCAAGATCACATAGAGCCTCGTACATCACTCTTCCGATGCCAATGGGGACGCAGAAATATCCGGGATCCCTCAGCTTTGGCGGCATCTCTTCTTTGATTGTTTGGATAAGTTTAGAAGACCTTTTGGTCATCCTTACTTCTCAAACATCTTCTGGCTTCCTTTTTTTAGGAAGGATTTCCTTCAAGAACTTTCCCTATGCTGGCATTCCTACAATCGCATCCATAACAAGAATATTAATATGTATTTTTCTCATGAGATCAACGAACTTACCGAAGTGTTTGTCGATGCGCTCTCTAGCGCGAGATTTCGGGAAAGGTAGAGGTGGTTTGTATGCTTGAGGAGGTACATAGACCGGTGCTTTCTCTAACTCCTTGTTGCTTGACTCCGGTTACTTCTCAATCATCGGTTGCTTTCCCTTATCCACATTCTTCGCTAATAGATCATTGGTTTGGATTCCGCTTCTTGTGGTGATAGCATCTATTTTTCCTTTTGGATTGTTTTCCGTTCTTCCGAGAAGTCTCCCTTGATCTCTCGGAACTTCTCCTGTATTATTAAAAACTTGATTCTCCAAGGCTTTGTGAGCTTTAGAGAGAGAACTCAACCCTTCTTTCATTTCTTTCATCTCTCCTAATAAATTTTCCAGCAGCTTTTGCGTTGCATCCTTAGGAGGTAGGTTGAATCCCGGTGAGGGATTTTGAGTTCTCGCGGGAGGAGCATTGCTGGAGGATTCGGGCGGATTCAATGCGCCATGTGGATTTGAGTATGAAATCCTAGATGACTATGATCGGGACGCCATCCTCCTCCTCTTCCGAAATTCGTGTTGTTCTAATTGTTGTTTCGGTTCCCTCGATAGTTATTCCCTTGGTAATTTCCTTGCCCCGTGAAATTCACATCTCGCTCTTTAGGAGGAAATTGGCTTGTGCCGGAGCTTGATTTTTCTGCACTTCTTTCATTTGATATTTAAGATTATCAATTTCAATGGATAAATTGGTAGTAAGACTTACCTCATGGACTCCAGGTTGCCGGAGTCGATCGTCATTCCTCCTTTGGGAATATTTCTCTTGCACCAATGCTTGTCTTTCAATGAAATCCCATGCATCGTCACCTAGTTTATCCATGAAGGTTCCTCCGGAAAGTGACTGAAGGCGGCATTGTGATTCGTCATCCAATCCCGTGTAGTAGATTTCAAGGAGTTTTATTCTTGAGACTCCATGATGAGGACAATCAAGTAGAAGGTCCTTGAACATCTCCCAAGACTCGAACAAGATTCAAGGAGCTCTATTCTTGGGATTCCATGAGGTGATAATATAAGTGCTATTTTGATTACTAATGATTCTATGCAACATTCAAGAACAAAGCATATCGACGTGAGACATCACTTCATACGTGATTATATTGAAAAGGGTGATGTATCGATATCTTTTATTTCGACTAACTTGTAGCTTGCAGATATATTCACTAAGACTCTACTTGAAGATCGATTCAATTTTATTAGATTGGAGTTTGGTATGTTGAACAAGGAAGCATTATTTTAGGGAGAGTAAATCGTTTTAATTTCTTCTTATAATGTAGTCCACTTTTCCACTTCAAGGCCTTAAAATGCAATGCAAGGTCTTGAAGCGGATTTCAAGGACTAAAGTGATAACCACGGATCGGATTTATAGTTTTCATCTTTTTAGATGTTTGATCATTAAATCATTTGAAAGAAGAATTATTAAAATGATTTCAAAAATTTTTACCAAGATTTTGTTTTCAAGATTCAAATTATTCTAAAAATTGGTTGTGATTTATTAGGAAAGAATGCAAATCAATTTCCGTTATTCACCTTGATTCTCTCAAGATCTTGATATGCCTTAAATTGATTTGACATGCCCCTTTAAAAACAATCATCTCTTCCACTTATCTTTTTTCCTTCCTTCAACGCTTTACAGTACCCTTTTGTGCTTTACTCTTTCAAATTTCAAAAACTCTCTCCCTCACACAAACATTCATCCATGGCTCCCAAAAGACCATCAAACCGTGATGCTTCATCCCCAGTAACAAAACGGTCCAGAAACTCCACTCCTGGACCATCAACAAAAGAAGTGGTTCACATCTCATCGAATTCTGCTACACCATCCCCTTCAGCAAATATCACCATTTGTGCTACACGGGAATGCCAACGAACTGGTTCAGGAATCACAAAGGAAACCTGGCTCGATAGGTTCAACAACCGGCCACTCTGCATGTGCGAGTCGGTCGATCAAGAGTTTCTTCTATCTCTCAACTTGTCATGCATTACACTGCTCAGACGATGCTCAATTTGGAAGATTCTGAATCCAGGAGAGATAGGGTTCACAAGGCTTACACAGTTATTTTTCGTGAACCTCACCGCCAAAAGAGAATGGGGGAACTAACCCTAGAATCAATTGTAAAAGGTAAATCGATCTCTCTCAACTCTTCAAGTTTTGCTCAGATTTTAGGGCTTACCACCTTTACCTTCTATGATCACCCTCCAAGAGCCAAAAGTGTCCACTTGGCCAAAGAACTATTTCTTCTTCCAAACTCCTCATCCCATCAGCCATCCCATTCGCCTCTCACCCTTGAAGCAAGAATAGTGTTTACTGTTGAAGAACCGGTAGGTGATATAAATAAGATAAATAATACTCTAGAAGGGGAGTTGAATAGAGTATGGGAACTTTTCACAAACCAAAACTCAAGGCCTTGAAACTACTTTCAAGGGCCTTGATGTCAATCAGTGCTTCTAGTGAAACTTTGATTTCAAGGGCTTTGAAACTCTATTTCAAGGGCCTTGACTTCTTGCTCCTGCAAAACAAAGTTAGTCAAAGTAAAGTATATATGGTGCGGAATTGAAAAGATTGACACGAGGATATTTTTACGAAGTTCGGCTCTAAATAGCCTACTCTCCGTCCCAGGGTATATTTGTAGGATCTAACTATCAGCTTCAAAGAGCCCTATATACAAACTAGAAGAAATCCCCTTCTTCTCTCACTGTAGTCAATGCTACGATCTAGCTCCAACTCTTAAACTAGCTATAATAGCCTAGTTACTTCGCAGAGTAACACACTCTAGTATAACACTATTTAGATCTTCCAATGGAGCTCTAGTGTTTTCTCTCTCTATGGGGATAAAGCTTTTGCGTGAAATGAGAGAAGGAAAAACAACGAAAGAAGATGATTAGGTTGTTCGAGGATGCAAAGATGTTTTCCTGTGTAAGCTTGTGTGTTTCCTTCTTCGACCATCATCTTCATTTATATCTTCTATGAAAAATCTTCTAGTCGTTGTAGAGATGACTGTTTGAGAATCAATCTTCTTTTCCATGAAGATCGTAAGGTAGACGTTGCAAGTCTTCAGCCCCTACGAACACGTTGAGTCATTTACTCCTTGATCTTCTCGTCTTCTGTTGGATAAGAGAGAAGATATTTTTGCTGTTTTGTTGTTTAGAAAATCTTCTAGAAAAGATTCTCTATTCTTCGGTTGAGATCTTCCTTCGGTTGACAAAATCCTTGGTTGATGAGATCTTCTTGTTATAGAATCTTCAACAAAAATCTTCAATTTATTTGAATCCTTGTTCCGTGCACCTTAGAGTCCAAGGCCCTTGATCTCGTCCTTTTGAACTTGTTCTTGAATCCAACTTCAAGGCCCTTGACATGTAGATATACAACCGTCACTGAATTCAAACCAACCAAATATCTAGAAATATAATCAAGTACATTGTTAGTATATCCAGCTGCTATATTTTTCTGAAGTCTTCCATCATCAACACCTGTAAACCATTTCAATCAAGGTGGAGTTTTCAACTGTGCTTGTGAGATGCGTAATGGGTAGTAAAAGAAATACCAAAGCCAAATCTTTCATTTTTCTCTTCTTTGTGGTTGAGTTATTCTAACTTAGGAATTATTACATTAGGTTGGATATGAGATCGATTTGGGGCTTTGTTCCTCTGAAGGAATGAGCTTTGTTGCGGCAACCATAGTTGTTTTGAGATTTTCGGGTTAGAATTTCTTGGCAATTTTTGGCTTTTGGAGGAAGATACTACAATGCGTAGGAGCGCTTTTTGATTTCGGGAATAGGATTTTTATTAGAAACAAAAATCTTTGATTGGCAACAAAATAAAGATGTGTTGTATTTTTTTTTATTATAAAATCGTTTTTGAACTCAACGAACAGTGTCTTTTTCACCCTAAAATCACTTTTGTTTAATTTTTATGAATCTAAATCTTTGTGGTTTAAATGTTTTTAATTTAAAAGCTTCTTACATTTGAAACAAAATATAGTGTAATATTTTTTTAAAAAATATTAGCAACTAAAATCTTTAATTTGGAAAAGTTTATAAGTGTGCTATATTTGGAACATTTCTTCTGATCTTATATAACATAGCTTTTTTTTATTTTTTTTTAAATTAAAAGATTTTAGTTAAAATCTTTTTTTAACTCAACTAACAATGTTATTTTCAATCTAAAAATGTTTTTTTTGAAATGTTTTGAATCTAAAAATAGATTTTACTTATTTATTTAAAATCGTTTAACTTAAAATCGTTTTTATATTTGGAACAAAATATACATGTAATATTGTTTAGATGAGAATAGCAATTAAAATTTTTATTTGAAAAAATTTATAGATGTGTTGTATTTGGAACATGTGCTCTGATGTTATAATATAGTTTTCTATATTTTAGTTATTTAAAAAATTAGATATTTTATTAAAATCGTTTTTAAACTCAACGAAAGGTGCTTTTTCGATCTATAAACATTTTTGTTTAACTATTTTGAATCTAAAAATGTTATGTCAAATTTAAAATTTTGTAATAAATACCGTGCAAAAACAGCACAACCCTTCTAGAAAAGTGATGCGTCGGATAAATATCTAAATAGGAGCGACTTATAATTCATTTGCACTCTTCTCATAATATATACAATTAAATATTAATTACTTGTCTTATTTATTTTAAAAAGAAACTCACTTTCAGTTTCATACACGATTTCCTTGTGTAACACCTACCTTTCTTCTTCTTCCCCTCTGCTATAAAACCCCTAGATTTCATTGAAACTTGAGTTTGAGATCCACTTTCAGTTTCCAATACCTTTCCTTGAACGCCAAAAACTCCTAGATTTCGCAGTTGCTTCAGGATCTCAGATGCATCCGCCCAGAGAAAATCACAACTCCCCGTCTCCGAGCTTTAACACCTACTTCGACGCCGATCTCGCCCAAATTGTCGCCAGAGTCACCACTGAGTTCGTGGCGGTCGCTGATGACGATTCCTTCAATATCAACGAACGAATTAGTACCGATCAAGAGGACGAAGATGGCGCAGATTTTGAGTTCAATCTCACCAACTTGGTTCACGCCAACTCTGTTTATCCGGTTTTCGATCGCAATTTGCTGCGAGGTTACGATCTGGCAGGCCAACTAGAATCTGGTTCGTCGGATCATGAAGACATGTCTACTAGCGCCCAAATTCGGCTCCATAATCTCTTCCTCGAAGATCGCGATGGCTATCTGCCGTCGTCTTCCACCTCGGAGGAAGAAGATGATCCTGAGGAGATTCCGCCAGGAACATACTGCGTATGGACGCCGAGCAAGTCTCCTTCACCTTCGAGGTGCACGAAGAGTAACTCTACCGGATCGTCGGCGACTGTGACGGAGAAGGTGAAGGCGTGGAAATTGAGAGATCTTCTTAAGAGGAGTAAGAGTGACGACGGGAAGGATCAGAGTGGGATGATCCTTGTTACGGCCAAGAAGAAGATTGACACATCGGCAGGGCGAGGATCCGTCGGAACAGCTTCTACCGCTGCTTCCGGTGAGAGAGCGGGAAGGGGGACGGCGGCGCGTGACGGTAACAAGCGGAGATCGTATCTGCCGTACAGGCAGAGTTTGGTTGGTTTCTCTGTTAGCCCCCGTGCTTTGAACAAACTGCACATCCTTCATTTCTGATGATGCAATAACAACTAACAAGAGGACATCAAAGCAGAAAAAAGGAAATGAACAGACCGGATTCTTTTCTTTCCTTTTTTTAAAAGAAAAAGAAAAAAGTTTGATGTATATATTAATTATACAAGTAGAAGTGTTTTTTTTTTAATTATCGTTTTTGTCTTCAAATATTAGTACATAAATATATTTGAATGAATTGTGACCAATCAATATAAATAAAATATAGGATCTTAAGTTTTGTCTATTTGTAGAATGAACTATAGAAGTAGGTCTTATACGATTTGTGTATGATTAGCTAGTATTTTATGATTTAAGGGGAGTGTTTGGCGATTGATATATTTGGCCGTAAGTAATACTTCATCCGATCATAAAAAGAATGAGTGTTTAACCATTACTACAGTTATAAGAACAATTATTAAACAACTTTAATTTTATAAAATTCTTTTTAATTTCACCACTTATTAAATATTCACTATCCTTTTAAACTAATGAGTGAACATTTTATTATAAAAATATTTAATAAAAATAATTTTCAAAACCCATTCTCACCAGTGGCGGCCATTGGGTGGGGCAGGATGGGGCAGCTGCCCCACCCTCCGGCACAGATTAATAAAAATAAAAATGAATAAGTGTTATAAAAACCATGGTGGCATAGTGGTGTGAGGATTTGGTTAAAAAGTGGGACTTTCAGTTGGTCCTGGGTTCAAATCCGACCACTAGTCATTGAAGTTATTTTTCCACCTTCTTCTTCTTTTTTTTTCTTTCTTTCCAAAGACCTTATTATTTCGGATTTAAATTACATATTTCATAATATATTTTGTTTTTATCTGTCCAAACTCTAAGTACAAAAGTTATTCACTTGTTCTTCTTCTTATGGATTTTAGTTGAAAGCAATTTATTGAATAATTCAAATACAAAATTAATACTCTATCAAAAATATGTTATAATTTATGACAAAAATAACATTATTTCAGTTAAGATTTTTTAAAAACAAATTTCAATTTAAATTACATATTTCATAATATATTTTGTTTTTATTTGTCCAAACTCTAAGTACAAAAGTTATTCACTTTTTTTTGTTCTTCTTATGGATTCTACTTGAAAGCAATTTATTGAATAATTCAAATACAAAATTAATACTCTATCAAAAATATGTTATAGTTTATGACAAAAATAACATTATTTCAGTTAAGATTTTTTAAAAACAAATTTCATCTTTTATATATCTCCCTAAATATATGCAATGATAATCAATATATATTTTATATGAATTTATTTTGATACCTAAACAACATATTATTCTATATGTAATTTTAATCAATATATACTCTCTTTTTTCTTCTTATCATTACATATATTTAGGGAGATATATAAAGGATGAAATTAGTTTTTAAAAAATCATAACTAAAATAATGTTATTTTGTCATAAATTATAACATATTTTTGATAGAGTATTAATTTTGTACACCCTTTGTTGTCAGATTGACAATTTATTTGTAGCATTGACTATTTATTTTTGGTAGAATTGTAGTCAATAATTTATTTTTGCCCCACCCCTTAGAAATTCTGCGGCCGCCACTGATTCTCACAACCTTCATATTAACCTTAAAAATATAAAACGATCGAAATTTAGATGTTAGAAAATCATTTATTTATGATCAGAACAAGCATTTAATAATGCAGTTATGCTATTTTGTTGGATATTATGGATTGTCTTTCAATCACCTATATTATGGATGTAAAGTCGTTTGACAATTAAAGTGAACGAACCCATAACTTTCTCTCGCATTAAATATTATTAATGCATGTTTAATCGGGGTTCAAATTAGGTTAAATTTTAGTTGAGTTATTTAAAAAACAAAACAAATATGCATTTGGTTGGATAAAATTAATTGATGGCTTGTGCTTATGTTACATGTTACAATTTTGTCTAATCAATCCTCTTTCATATATCAGATTTTCTAGCGTAATGTCCAACAAAATCGTGCATAGGCAATTGATTTCCGTTGTCACGATTCGGTTTATGGAACCGAATCGAACCAGATCATTCTCAGTTTTATAAGTTTGAGCATAATACATATACATTGCTAGAAAACCAGGTCATTCTCGGCGCTTTTAAAGCCTTATTTGACGCTTTAAAACGTCCATAAATAAATTCTCATGATGTGTAAAAGCGTTGTCATTTGCGCCGACAACAATGGTCGACACTTTATCTGTCGGTCTTCTCGACGCTTGTTTCACTGATATTTTAAAGAAAAATTCAGAGAAAATGGACGCCAAAAGCGTCAAAATATGTTAACTTTACTACTTTCCACAGTTAAATGCTTCAAGATTTTAGTCCGACAAGTTCCCGCCAATATTTATAGACATTTAAAAACATCGATAATGTTTGCTCCCATTATTTTTTAATATTTATGGAGACTAAAATGCACTTTTTACAAAGTGATAGAATTTAATATTTATAAATATCTTGCTACAAAAATTCATTACAAAAACAAGCATACGATACACATTATACATACAAACTAGATTCCCTAAATCAAACAAACATTACATATAATGTACTTTTTACAAAGTGATATAATTGATTTAAACGTGTTGCTTCAAGCTCCAAGAAAGCATGAACGGTGGTGATGATCCCTAGTCAAACAGATCAATCCAGAGACCGTGCTCACTAGCCATAGTTGTGCCATGTAGAGACAAGTAGGGCACATAACTTGAAAACATTCACAACCATTACCCTATGATAGCGCATAATATGAGTAAGAAGTTAAGTAACAAAGATATTTTAGTAGCAAACATACTTTATTTCACAATCACTTCTTTTTGTAATTACCAGTATGCACTAACTGCAATAAAGAGATATTGAGTAAGAAGTTTAGTAGTTTATTTCACAATCATTGTCTTATGCACCTATCGCAAATCAACTTTGGGTACATCGTGCACAAATCTTGTGACACAACTATCAGAAACTACAACAAAGACGAAAATAAGTCAAATATCATATGAACATGATTTATTATATACACAATTACTTCCCTGTTTAGGATTGACACAACACAACGAGAAGGAGACCGTAAAAGAGCAACAAGAATTCATACATTAAATATAAAATTAGCACACATCGCATTTCAATTTTATTAGCTCATAATTACAATGTTGCAGTTATAAGAACATGATTTATTATATACACAATCACTGCCCTATGTAGGATTGACACAAACAAAGAGAAGGAGACAGTACAAGAGCAATAAGAATTCAAACATGAAAGATAAAATTAACACACATTGCATTTTAAGATTCGTAGCTCACAATTACACTATTACAAGTATACGAGAAATGTGCGAAAAAACCTTATACCTAACCACCATAGGCCAAGAAGTGTGAATAAGCCAATGTATGCGAAGACCTTTTGCACATCCACCTTGTCACCTTCTGATCCATAATTTTTTTAGAAGAACTAGATGAGCGGAGACATTAGTAATGCAATTCAATCATCTTAAAACATTATATGTAAATAAAGGGAATATAACATGAAAAAAACTATATCAACTGATATTATCCATAGTTCTGAAGTTGAAGGTAAGCAAAGTCTCCCTTGTAAAAAGTCTATTACACAATGAGGCTATAAGATCGTAGATATCACCAATGCTAGTGAGCTTTCTACTCCTACACATAATCAAGAATTTTTATGATACAATGAAACCATGTAAATATGACCTTTCTTATTAGGTAGCAGAATATGTACTTACTTACACAAGCTTAACTTTTCATTGGGTGCCCATGTTTTCTCAAATGTGGTCATAGAAACATCAACCATGCAAATAATAACAAACAACAATTTTTGCAATATTTACAATGTCTTGTCCAAGAAGCTGTAAAAAGGCCATATGTAGATGTCAACAACAATTTTTGCAACATTTGCACTGTATATGTTACTCTTTCTCTCTTCCAACATATTCAAAAATCTAAACCTTTCACTTCTCATCTAAATCTAAATCAACCGAATATGTTAATCATATAGCACAAATCTTCCTTAGTCATACTACAACTTTACCTATTCACACGAACGAGCTCGACTCATTGTCAATGGTTGGCCTCTCCTTTGTTGATGGTATGCTACTCCTTAGACTCATATCGTTGTCGGTGCTACTCATAACCACACTTCCTCTCACCGGGCCTCGGAATTTTTGGTTTCTCTCTCACTCTTGTGTAAACCTCGTAACTGAATCAAAATCCAAGGAACTATAATAGGTTAAGTTACACAATTATGCAAATGGGAGTGGTGTGTTGTATTGTTGAATTAATTGAATCAATTTGTGGTTTTATCTCATGCAATTTTAATATTTTAACTAATCGAGATTTTGTTTCACACTTAGTGATCGATGAGGTGGATGCACATCTTAGTGAATGAAGCTTCATCTTCGTTAAAAAAGATTTGTCTCGGTGAATTTGTAACTCTTTCAACCCATCTTTCAAGTCAAAGATTCACTCACCAAGACATACTTGTAACTCTTTCAACCCATCTTTCAAGTCAAAGATTCACTCACCAAGACATACATTAACCTCATCGATCGCTAGAAGTAAAACAAAATATCAAATGGTGATGAATTTTGTCAAAATAATTTTTTTTATTAAATGAATCGTTAATGAAAAATAAAGAAACATTTGAGAAATAAACTATATTCGATAGTTAATGGAGAGCAAAAACTCCATGCTTGTGAGCAATAGTTGCAAGTTTTGATTAAGAGTAAAACAAAGAAAATATTCTAACACGCATAGAAAATCTATGTCCCTGCCAAGCATACATAGAGAGTAAAGGCTTGACCACAACGATTTGTCAAGGTGTTAAGAAAAATGTTGGAAAATGGTGTTTGGTTACAAATGCAAGCTTGTAGGCTAGAGTTGAAGAACTTATAAGATTTAAAAAAGACAAACCATCTCACCTTTGATAAGAAACTTATTCGACTACAACTTTTGAATGGGAAAATGATGCAAGAGCATCCTCAAAAACACTCCTATTGTAACACCCCAAATTTTAGGCGCGTTTTTCGATATTTATTTTCCTTATATTTACTGCTATTTTATTAGCCCAAATATTTTTACGAGTATTTTTCTTCGTCGTAAATTAAATACTACGAATATATATACATATACATTGATATATCTTATTACCCGTGTTTAAATTATTATATAATCTCGTAAATAATTTATGGGAATGGTTTGTGTATTGTAAAGTATATTTTTGCGAGTTATTTATATATTCGATCCACGTATTTTTCCCCGTATCTTTATTTTTCGGAAAAGATCGGAAATGTTTTCGGATCAGGAACGTAAGTTCCGGATCGAGAATATTTTCATTCTTTATTTCCTTTTTTCTTATTTTCTTTTCTTTTTCCCTTTTTTTTCTTTCGGTTGGTGAGCAGCCCCGACCCCTCGTCATTGCAGCCCGTCTCCTCGTCTACTGCACCTACACCTGCTTCTTTCTCACATCTAAAATAAATAAAAAAAGGAGGAGAGAACGCAAGGACTCTTCTTGCTCAGCCCTACCGCCGACCGAAACTAAGGAACTGTTACCACAGTGTTGTTGTGCCGCCATACCAAATCGAGCCACCAGGACTCCGCACCCTCGACACAAGCCGTTCTTTGTTGTTCCCGATGGCTTCTCCTCCCTCTTTCGACACACTCGTTGCAACAACCGGAGGGAGTTGTAGCCACCGCCTTCGCCGGAGAATCCACTTGCCACGCCCTTGCCTTGGAACCTCCGGAGATCTCGACTCGCTATGTGCTGTCTTTCCTTTGCGGCGAGCCCTAGTCACCCCAGCAAGCTCCTTTGTTTACTTTCCCCCTGAACTTCTGTCTCCCCTCAGCCTCTGTCATACCCGGAAATTTAATTTCCGGTAAATCCCGAGTCAACATAAATCTTGTCATTTTATGTGAAGAGTTAATCACATAAAATATTCTTTTCCCAACTCCTATGATTTTATGTGAAACTTAATTATATAAAATCATTCCTAAAACACTCTTGCAAGTCTTATAGTAATTGACCCATTTGACAAACCCATGACTAAGTTATGAAAAGGCCATCCGGGCCCATTACGAAGCTGAGTTTGGCCTTCGAAACCCTACCATCCGGGCCCGATAAGGAGCTGTTACAGGCCAGCCCATGCTCTCTCCCTCTCTCACGTAAACCCTAAGAACAACCCTCTTCCTTCTCTCGCTGTCACGTACCAGCGTCTGCCTCCTCCTTCACGCTAGGCCGCTGCCCTCACTTGCACTACTCCAGCCGTCTGCCTCCTCCTCCACGCCAGGCCGGTGCAACCGTCCACCACCAGGGGTCCTAGCAGGCTTCGTGTGTGCATCAGACTCCCAACCGCGCAGAAAGGCGTGCGCTCCTCTTCAGCCTCCTCCAGCCCTCGCACGTCGCTAGAAACCTAGCTCTCCAACCACCGGTGTCGCTGGTCGTCTCCACCCCGCCGCTGCCTTCAAACCGCAGCCTTGGATGGTGCCGGCAAAGCCCTCTCAATGCCAGCAAGGAAGCAATGTTGCTGCTGGTAGTTGTGTCGAGCCCTCCTTTGTTCTGGTGCACGTGAGCGTCGGGTCTTGATTGCCGGTAAGGACCTCACTTCACCTTGCTGCATTACCCTCTCTTTATACATGCTGATTAGAACCCTGTTGTGTCGGGAAACCTGCTAGAACAGCCTCGGAAGATAGCTTGAAGAGCCGAGGCGTTTGCTGAGTTTTCGGAAGTGAAGAACAGTCCACTTCAGCCCCAGTTTTGGGTAGGTTAGACTCCACCTTTACTCCTGATTTTCGGATATGTTTTAGTAGATATTGTATAGTCTAACATACTAAAATTTCAGAGGAATCCATGTTATGGTTTGAGAGATATGGGGTTTCAAAGTTGACTCATACAGTTTTTATAAATGTGCTGAGTTGAGAAAAACAGCATGGGATGCTGTTTTGTGAGATAGTTTTTAATAGGCTCTTGATCTCCGTTGGACTTGAATTTTGGATATGATATAGTCGATACATTGTTGTAGAACATATTAAAATTTGGGAGGCATCCAGCGAGTGGTTTGGGAATTATGAATTTTCAAAGATTGAGTCGTAAACAGTTTTTCTGTTGTGCTGAAATTCGGTTTTGTGAGATAGTTTTAAACAGGATTTTGATCTCCTTTGCAGCTGAATTTTGGATATATTATAGATAAGATTTTATAGAAGAACATATCAAAATTTGGGATAAATCCAGTGAGTAGTTTAGGAGTTATGATTTTTCAAAGTTAAGACAGTGTGCTGTTTGTTAAGTGTTGTAACCAACTTTAAAAATTTTTGTAGAAGTGATACTTTAACAGTTTTAAGAAATTCTTTCTCCTATGAGTAGATGGGATATCATAGATGATTTAGGGAATTATTTCGGAATTTTTATAAGACTATTCGAATTTTATATTTTAAGCTGTAGTTGGACTTTAGTGACTTTTCGGGAAATAGAAAATAAGTAGTTTTTCTAGTTGTTACCTAAAATCATCCTAGGGAGTAGAATATGATTAGTTAGCCTCAAATTATAATTTAAGTACATATTCCGAGTTTTTGGAAGTTCCGGGACTAAGGGTAAAATAGTCATTTTACCTTAAATAAACACTGTAATAACTTCTGCACATGGAATCGTACATCTTAGGAGTTTTATACTTCTAAGTACCCCGGGATAATGTGTTGACCCACGTGTCTCCTTTGACAAGCAATTGAGTTCCTGCCGTTACTGATTGAGTGTTGTTAAGAGAGACGAGATTGGATTCTGGTAAGTCCACGGACTTACTTAACTGGCTTTCTTGTATGAGTGTAATGTGTATGAGTGGTGTTTGCTAGTTATGATAAACAACGAAACCGGATTAGGCCGACTTTATTATTTACGTAATTGACCCAAGTGTATGATAACGGGTCGAGACATCATCTGCCTAGCTCTTGCGAGAGTCTAGGAGGTTCCCTGCGACCAGCCCAGTCCGGTAGACGGTCAGATGCATTAGTACCATTCCGCGTTGGTAAACGGGGACAGGGGCGAGGTTTGGGAATCCCTCGTGTCACAAAATAGGTATCATTAGTAATGACCTATCACCTAATTAAAGATAATAAAAGGATTGAGTGTTGCATGTTGATTGTGTATGATGTGTGATTGTGCTTTTACCTTTATACTTATGCATAGAATGTTAGCTAACGGTTTTATACCGCTTGTAGATGTCTTGCAGGTTAAGACAGTTGTAGAGAGATCCGGAGGAAATGGTCAGCCGGGTCCACGTACTCATTTAGTTGGGGACGGGGGTGTCTTCTGTTCTTTATATGCATCATTTTAGTAGCGTTTCTTGTAAGGCTGATACATATTCTCCATGTATATATTGTTTAGAGTTTTCAAATATTTTAAATACTTTTGTGCCTTATTGTAAGATCCAAGTAAAATTGTTGTCAAACTATGGTCGGGACCCATTGTGAGGTCCTAACCAGTAGTTCCCCGAGTTCTCAGAATATGGGGTGTTACAATATGGTATCAGAGCCAGGTTGGCAACAATGGCACTTGAAATCTTCTGAAAGACCGATTGTATAAAATAACTAGAACCCGAAAGGGGTCTAAAATTTTCAAAACGGATTTATGTTTTTTTTTCACGAGCATAGTCTGGTTGTGGGTTAGTAGTACGTTGGACTACCATCGCTCTCCGTGGATCTTTGCAACTTAGAATGATAGGTGTGTTAGTTAGTATATAGACTTATATCGATATGTTCTAATGTATTATTATATACATGTATATGTATAGCATGTTAGTATCCTAAAGGATATTTTGTATCCTTTAGTTGTGATATAATGAAGCGATTATCGCCTCATTATAAATCGGTAGCGGACTTGAAGAGTTTTCAATACGAGGCAATGAAATCGGACCTTGAATTGAGTATTATACTCGGGTGGGCTGCTTGGCGACCCTTACAAATCATCCAAAGATCAGGTGAGCAAGGAAGTAAAGTTGTGAAGATCAATTTTACCACAAGCACAATCAGATGAGTAAGAAATTCCTGAGTCAGCTTAGATAGAAGGAATAAAAAGTCATACAAGGGACTTGGCTGTATGAAGCCGAGAGATGATTTAGAAGAACCATGCAAGAGACGACAAGAGCGCAGATTAGAGATAACAATATTGGAGCAAATACCAAGAGGAACGGAGTACAACCAAGATTTGCGGAATAAAGGGTGTTACAATCGAGGCGGATGCCCATAGGCAATTATGGGCATGCGAGACCAGAAGATTTAGGGTGTCAACCCGGATATGTGGATCTAAGGTACACAGAATAAAGACCTACAATTGAGTGTAAAAGCGAAAAGGTAGACCCCACAAGTGTGGAGAGGTTTTGACCTCAGAGATATAAGAAGTTTGAAAGAAACCGCGACGCCAATATCCAAAGAATGGAAGCCTTAGCAGAGTCAACAGAGTTTCAGGAAGGCGATATTACCACCAACACCAGTAAAGAAATCTGTATGAGAGAACGGCCTTGCTAGAATCGAGACTCCAAGGCAACCCGAATTATCACGGGACCTAAGCCATCAACACAGATGGTCCATGCAAAAGGAACCGCAAGTGGATGATCATTACGGCCATAAGAATTTCAAAGACGCTTGCAAGCTATCGTGGAAACTTGAAACGACTATTTGTGCCAGATGAATGACAAAATCGGACTAGAGAAAATGGAGTTAGCCTATAAGAAGCGGAAGGGTGGAAGGTAGAACGAACTAAATAAGTATAAAAGGATTGTTGTGAGCAACTGTTTACCTACTAGCTAAGGAAATTTTAACAGATCACAATTTACACGAAATGGAGACTTACAACTTAATGTAAGAGCGAGGGGTAGACTTCACAAGCCTGGAGACATTTTGTCTTCTTTAAAGATAAGAATTCTAAGTGGAATCACAACACCAGTATCGAAAGGATCGAAGCCCGTAACATAGTCAACAGAGATTTGGAAGGAAATATTACAAACAACGCTGATTAAGGAACCTGTGCTTGTGAGAATCGTGTGGTGGACAGACGAGTCCAGGGTAACCCCCATTTATAACAGAACATAGGTCATCAACACAGACGGTCCTTGTAAAAGGACTACAATTGGGAGGTAATTAAAAGTCATCGGAACTACGAGGCGCTTACAATCTATCGTGGAGTGTTAGGAACAACTTTTGACGTCAGGCGAATGACACAGTGAGACTTGAGAAAGAGATTTGTTCCAAAGGAAGCAGAAGAGTGAAAGATAAGACGAACTAAAAGGGGGATAAAAGGATTAATCTAGTAGGTGATGTGCACCAAAAGTTTAATACCAGTAGAGGTATAAAATTGAGATAAGTGAATTATAGACTGACAGATGTCAACCAAGGACGTGCAAGTATTGTTTGGTATTGACGAGTTATGTGCCGGTAAGAAGAAATATTTGTGATTGTGGATCTATGGAGTAGCTTTACCGACGCCTTAGAGGATTTCCTCAAGTAGGCAACAACAATCTTCCTGGATGAATTAATGGTATAAAGAGAAACGTTTTAATGGTTACTTCTTCGCTAGTTAAGATCAAACTCCGGTCAAGTCAGGGAGTTTGGATCCGTGGTAGAAGAATTAAGAAAGTAAGCGGAAGAAGTTGTTTTTCAATCGTTGTTTTATTTTCTTAAGGCAAGTAAAGAAGGTACTTGGTACTTCATCCGTATAAGACTCATGGTGTAATTGGAAGAAAGAATTTTGGGGTCAATCACTTTATACTTACAGAAAAGGTCCTTAGGATTAATGACTGACAACAGAATTATCAGAGTAGCGCAGCGGAAGCGCGGTGGGACCTAACCCACAAAGCAAGAAGCTCAAGGGTACTGATGGATGTCGTGTCGAGTTTAAGATGGTGGTAGTTGGTGAAATGCATTCTAGTTGGAAGAAACGTGGGTTAGGCTATGTGAGTAACTGGAAATGTTGTACGGGAACTTATGTGCATGTAGAGGTAATAGAAGTAGACCGGTACCCTATTATGGATCCGAGTGAAGAGTGATGGCTTTGTTACATGTTGCCAGACAAGTAGTTTTGGAATTCTATACTAATGGAATACTCTACAGTGAGTTTTCCGGATGGATTAGGAAAGAATTAATGATGCAATAAAAGTATTGTGCATGGCCTGCACTAGAAAGCTCAAAGTGAGTAACTACCGTTCTGAGTCAAAGATACATAAGAAAGAGAAGCGACGGGAGTATACTTACAACCCAGTAACCGTGCTTAAAGAAAGCGTAATCTTGGAGTAGATTTTACGTGTAATGTTATAGCAGAACGGATCCGAGTTGCATTTGAGTCAGAGGGATACTATCGGGCTGGTAACAATGGTGGATAAAAGGGCGCACTGTTGATGGTATGTTAACATTTATTGAGTAGTTATTATCAAAGGCCGTCATTCCGGACATATTCTATGTCACTTAAGATCTTGTAAAATTCGTGAGAAGCCTAAGGTTGAGCTAACGTTATATTATAGATCTATAAATAGTATTATAACGCCAAGTGAACGCAGAGGATGACCATTGGGTTAATT
>BSUD01000005.1:94464035-94521921 GCA_033239045.1 Fagopyrum esculentum
TACCATTCCGCGTTGGTAAACGGGGACAGGGGCGAGGTTTGGGAATCCCTCGTGTCACAAAATAGGTATCATTAGTAATGACCTATCACCTAATTAAAGATAATAAAAGGATTGAGTGTTGCATGTTGATTGTGTATGATGTGTGATTGTGCTTTTACCTTTATACTTATGCATAGAATGTTAGCTAACGGTTTTATACCGCTTGTAGATGTCTTGCAGGTTAAGACAGTTGTAGAGAGATCCGGAGGAAATGGTCAGCCGGGTCCACGTACTCATTTAGTTGGGGACGGGGGTGTCTTCTGTTCTTTATATGCATCATTTTAGTAGCGTTTCTTGTAAGGCTGATACATATTCTCCATGTATATATTGTTTAGAGTTTTCAAATATTTTAAATACTTTTGTGCCTTATTGTAAGATCCAAGTAAAATTGTTGTCAAACTATGGTCGGGACCCATTGTGAGGTCCTAACCAGTAGTTCCCCGAGTTCTCAGAATATGGGGTGTTACAATATGGTATCAGAGCCAGGTTGGCAACAATGGCACTTGAAATCTTCTGAAAGACCGATTGTATAAAATAACTAGAACCCGAAAGGGGTCTAAAATTTTCAAAACGGATTTATGTTTTTTTTTCACGAGCATAGTCTGGTTGTGGGTTAGTAGTACGTTGGACTACCATCGCTCTCCGTGGATCTTTGCAACTTAGAATGATAGGTGTGTTAGTTAGTATATAGACTTATATCGATATGTTCTAATGTATTATTATATACATGTATATGTATAGCATGTTAGTATCCTAAAGGATATTTTGTATCCTTTAGTTGTGATATAATGAAGCGATTATCGCCTCATTATAAATCGGTAGCGGACTTGAAGAGTTTTCAATACGAGGCAATGAAATCGGACCTTGAATTGAGTATTATACTCGGGTGGGCTGCTTGGCGACCCTTACAAATCATCCAAAGATCAGGTGAGCAAGGAAGTAAAGTTGTGAAGATCAATTTTACCACAAGCACAATCAGATGAGTAAGAAATTCCTGAGTCAGCTTAGATAGAAGGAATAAAAAGTCATACAAGGGACTTGGCTGTATGAAGCCGAGAGATGATTTAGAAGAACCATGCAAGAGACGACAAGAGCGCAGATTAGAGATAACAATATTGGAGCAAATACCAAGAGGAACGGAGTACAACCAAGATTTGCGGAATAAAGGGTGTTACAATCGAGGCGGATGCCCATAGGCAATTATGGGCATGCGAGACCAGAAGATTTAGGGTGTCAACCCGGATATGTGGATCTAAGGTACACAGAATAAAGACCTACAATTGAGTGTAAAAGCGAAAAGGTAGACCCCACAAGTGTGGAGAGGTTTTGACCTCAGAGATATAAGAAGTTTGAAAGAAACCGCGACGCCAATATCCAAAGAATGGAAGCCTTAGCAGAGTCAACAGAGTTTCAGGAAGGCGATATTACCACCAACACCAGTAAAGAAATCTGTATGAGAGAACGGCCTTGCTAGAATCGAGACTCCAAGGCAACCCGAATTATCACGGGACCTAAGCCATCAACACAGATGGTCCATGCAAAAGGAACCGCAAGTGGATGATCATTACGGCCATAAGAATTTCAAAGACGCTTGCAAGCTATCGTGGAAACTTGAAACGACTATTTGTGCCAGATGAATGACAAAATCGGACTAGAGAAAATGGAGTTAGCCTATAAGAAGCGGAAGGGTGGAAGGTAGAACGAACTAAATAAGTATAAAAGGATTGTTGTGAGCAACTGTTTACCTACTAGCTAAGGAAATTTTAACAGATCACAATTTACACGAAATGGAGACTTACAACTTAATGTAAGAGCGAGGGGTAGACTTCACAAGCCTGGAGACATTTTGTCTTCTTTAAAGATAAGAATTCTAAGTGGAATCACAACACCAGTATCGAAAGGATCGAAGCCCGTAACATAGTCAACAGAGATTTGGAAGGAAATATTACAAACAACGCTGATTAAGGAACCTGTGCTTGTGAGAATCGTGTGGTGGACAGACGAGTCCAGGGTAACCCCCATTTATAACAGAACATAGGTCATCAACACAGACGGTCCTTGTAAAAGGACTACAATTGGGAGGTAATTAAAAGTCATCGGAACTACGAGGCGCTTACAATCTATCGTGGAGTGTTAGGAACAACTTTTGACGTCAGGCGAATGACACAGTGAGACTTGAGAAAGAGATTTGTTCCAAAGGAAGCAGAAGAGTGAAAGATAAGACGAACTAAAAGGGGGATAAAAGGATTAATCTAGTAGGTGATGTGCACCAAAAGTTTAATACCAGTAGAGGTATAAAATTGAGATAAGTGAATTATAGACTGACAGATGTCAACCAAGGACGTGCAAGTATTGTTTGGTATTGACGAGTTATGTGCCGGTAAGAAGAAATATTTGTGATTGTGGATCTATGGAGTAGCTTTACCGACGCCTTAGAGGATTTCCTCAAGTAGGCAACAACAATCTTCCTGGATGAATTAATGGTATAAAGAGAAACGTTTTAATGGTTACTTCTTCGCTAGTTAAGATCAAACTCCGGTCAAGTCAGGGAGTTTGGATCCGTGGTAGAAGAATTAAGAAAGTAAGCGGAAGAAGTTGTTTTTCAATCGTTGTTTTATTTTCTTAAGGCAAGTAAAGAAGGTACTTGGTACTTCATCCGTATAAGACTCATGGTGTAATTGGAAGAAAGAATTTTGGGGTCAATCACTTTATACTTACAGAAAAGGTCCTTAGGATTAATGACTGACAACAGAATTATCAGAGTAGCGCAGCGGAAGCGCGGTGGGACCTAACCCACAAAGCAAGAAGCTCAAGGGTACTGATGGATGTCGTGTCGAGTTTAAGATGGTGGTAGTTGGTGAAATGCATTCTAGTTGGAAGAAACGTGGGTTAGGCTATGTGAGTAACTGGAAATGTTGTACGGGAACTTATGTGCATGTAGAGGTAATAGAAGTAGACCGGTACCCTATTATGGATCCGAGTGAAGAGTGATGGCTTTGTTACATGTTGCCAGACAAGTAGTTTTGGAATTCTATACTAATGGAATACTCTACAGTGAGTTTTCCGGATGGATTAGGAAAGAATTAATGATGCAATAAAAGTATTGTGCATGGCCTGCACTAGAAAGCTCAAAGTGAGTAACTACCGTTCTGAGTCAAAGATACATAAGAAAGAGAAGCGACGGGAGTATACTTACAACCCAGTAACCGTGCTTAAAGAAAGCGTAATCTTGGAGTAGATTTTACGTGTAATGTTATAGCAGAACGGATCCGAGTTGCATTTGAGTCAGAGGGATACTATCGGGCTGGTAACAATGGTGGATAAAAGGGCGCACTGTTGATGGTATGTTAACATTTATTGAGTAGTTATTATCAAAGGCCGTCATTCCGGACATATTCTATGTCACTTAAGATCTTGTAAAATTCGTGAGAAGCCTAAGGTTGAGCTAACGTTATATTATAGATCTATAAATAGTATTATAACGCCAAGTGAACGCAGAGGATGACCATTGGGTTAATTTTTTTTTAGTTGTCTCAAGTGTTAGAGCAGAAAAGGGTATAAGTGATGATTCCTTACTTGAGGAATAAGATGACTGAGTAATATTAAAAGACACGACCAAGTGGGTCGTGGTACGAAGAGCATTAGGCACGTGGTAAAGTGTTGGTGGATGTCCAAGACCTTTGGCCTTAGTGTGTAGTCAGAACCTTTTCAGAAGGCCGGAAGCAAGTGGTCATAACGAAGGGAAGAAAGTTGAATAAATCATTTTCCGTAGGGTCATCAAAGGATCTAGAAGTGAGTTGTGTAAGGCAACCATTGGAAGTTTTAAAACGGTTTAAAAGTGACTGATGGACTAGTATTCCTCACCATATTGGAGAGCGCAACTTCAGTTTTCCACGGAGACTAAGTTTGGGGAACTGAGTTTGAGATTTTCAGTTGGAGAAATACCTACCAGACACGGGTTAGGTTATCATATGAGAGGATCAGATAGTTAAGCCGGATGATACCGGTGAGATATCCGGTAACCAATCTAGAACGTGGTAGCAGACGCTTGTGATGGAAAGATTTAAGATTTAGTGGTTTTATGAAAAGGTGATAAGGCTACCTAAGATATTGGGGATAGTAAGAGACGTAACATTTCAAAGACCTATGTAGCGATAGTTGTAACCTCGAGAGTGACGAGTTGACCTTTTATGTGTGATATTGTTTGACTACTTGTTTATTTCATGATTTAGTGTTTAGTCAGTGATGTGTGCTTTTGGTAACCTTGATGTGCGGGGAACTTAGATGTGGAAACGACGAGACTTTTGTGTAGTGATCAAACACACCCATTTGGTGCCTTAAAGGGTGATCAGGATTGTCCTACCCTAAGTTTCGGGACGAAACTTATTTTGAGGGGGATCTGATGTAACGAACGGATTTTTCGTGACGCTTTGATAGAGTTAGAGGAGTTTAGAAAACGAAATTAAAATTTAGTGAGACTAGGATATACAAGTTTATTTATGGAATTCGTTTGATTAAATACCTTGTTCTAAGTTTCGGGACGAAACTTATTTTAAGGGGGCACTGATGTAATACCCGGAAATTTAATTTCCGGTAAATCCCGAGTCAACATAAATCTTGTCATTTTATGTGAAGAGTTAATCACATAAAATATTCTTTACCCAACTCCTATGATTTTATGTGAAACTTAATTATATAAAATCATTCCTAAAACACTCTTGCAAGTCTTATAGTAATTGACCCATTTGACAAACCCATGACTAAGTTATGACAAGGCCATCCGGGCCCATTACGAAGCTGAGTTTGGCCTTTGAAACCCTACCATCCGGGCCCGATAAGGAGCTGTTACAGGCCAGCCCATGCTCTCTCCCTCTCTCACGTAAACCCTAAGAACAACCCTCTTCCTTCTCTCGCTGTCACGTACCAGCCTCCGCCTCCTCCTTCACGCTAGGCCGCTGCCCTCACTTGCACTACTCCAGCCGTCCGCCTCCTCCTCCACGCCAGGCCGGTGCAACCGTCCACCACCAGGGGTCCTAGCAGGCTTCGTGTGCGCAGCAGACTCCCAACCGCGCAGGAAGGCGTGCGCTCCTCTTCAGCCTCCTCCAGCCCTCGCACGCCGCTGGAAACCTAGCTCTCCAACCACCGGTGTCGCTGGTCGTCTCCACCCCGCCGCTGCCTTCAAACCGCAGCCTTGGATGGTGCCGGCAAAGCCCTCTCAATGCCAGCAAGGAAGCAATATTGCTGCTGCTAGTTGTGTCGAGCCCTCCTTTGTTCTGGTGCACGTGAGCGTCGGGTCTTGATTGCCGGTAAGGACCTCACTTCACCTTGCTGCATTACCCTCTCTTTATACATGCTGATTAGAACCCTGTTGTGTCGGGAAACCTGCTAGAACAGCCTCGGAAGATAGCTTGAAGAGCCGAGGCGTTTGCTGAGTTTTCGGAAGTGAAGAACAGTCCACTTCAGCCCCAGTTTTGGGTAGGTTAGACTCCACCTTTACTCCTGATTTTCGGATATGTTTTAGTCAATATTGTATAGTCTAACATACTAAAATTTCAGAGGAATCCATGTTATGGTTTGTGAGATATGGGGTTTCAAAGTTGACTCATACAGTTTTTATAAATGTGCTGAGTTGAGAAAAATAGCATGGGATGCTGTTTTGTGAGATAGTTTTTAATAGGCTCTTGATCTCCGTTGGGCTTGAATTTTGGATATGATATAGTCGATACATTGTTGTAGAACATATTAAAATTTGGGAGGCATCCAGCGAGTGGTTTGGGAATTATGAATTTTCAAAGATTGAGTCGTAAGCAGTTTTTCTGTTGTGCTGAAATTCGGTTTTGTGAGATAGTTTTAAACAGGATTTTGATCTCCTTTACAGCTGAATTTTGGATATATTATAGATAAGATTTTATAGAAGAACATATCAAAATTTGGGGTAAATCCAGCGAGTAGTTTAGGAGTTATGATTTTTCAAAGTTAAGACAGTGTGCTGTTTGTTAAGTGTTGTAACCAACTTTAGAAATTTTTGTAGAAGTGATACTTTAACAGTTTTAAGAAATTCTTTCTCCTATGAGTAGATGAGATATCATAGATGATCTAGGAAATTATTTCGGAATTTTTATAAGACTATTCGAATTTTATATTTGAAGCTGTAGTTGGACTTTAGTGACTTTTCGGGAAATAGAAAATAGGTAGTTTTTCTAGTTGTTACCTAAAATCATCCTTGGGAGTTATTTATGATTAGTTAGCCTCAAATTATAATTTAAGTACATATTCCGAGTTTTTGGAAGTTCCGGGACTAAGGGTAAAATAGTCATTTTACCTTAAATAAACACTGTAATAACTTCTGCACATGGAATCGTACATCTTAGGAGTTTTATACTTCTAAGTACCCCGGGATAATGTGTTGACCCACGTGCCTCCTTTGACAGGCAACTGAGTTCCTGCCGTTACTGATTGAGTGTTGTTAAGAGAGACGAGATTGGATTCTGGTAAGTCCACGGACTTACTTAGCTTGCTTTCTTGTATGAGTGTAATGTGTATGAGTGGTGTTTGCTAGTTATGATAAACAATGAAACCGGATTAGGCCGACTTTATTATTTACGTAATTGACCCAAGTGTATGATAACGGGTCGAGACATCATCTGCCTAGCTCTTGCGAGAGTCTAGGAGGTTCCTTGCGACCAGCCCAGTCCGGTAGACGGTCAGATGCATTAGTACCATTCCGCGTTGGTAAACGGGGACAGGGGCGAGGTTTGGGAATCCCTCGTGTCACAAAATAGGTATCATTAGTAATGACCTATCACCTAATTAAAGATAATAAAAGGATTGAGTGTTGCATGTTGATTGTGTATGATGTGTGATTGTGCTTTTACCTTTATACTTATGCATAGAATGTTAGCTAACGGTTTTATACCGCTTGTAGATGTCTTGCAGGTTAAGACAGTTGTAGAGAGATCCGGAGGAAATGGTCAGCCGGGTCCACGTACTCATTTAGTTGGGGACGGGGGTGTCTTCTGTTCTTTATATGCATCATTTTAGTAGCGTTTCTTGTAAGGCTGATACATATTCTCCATGTATATATTGTTTAGAGTTTTCAAATGTTTTAAATACTTTTGTGCCTTGTTGTAATATCCAAGTAAAATTGTTGTCAAACTATGGTCGGGACCCATTGTGAGGTCCTAACCAGTAGCTCCCCGAGTTCTCAGAATTTGGGGTGTTACAGCCTCAACCTTACCTTCCCCTCTCAAACAACAATGATCTCCCCTACAAACAATCAATGCATCTTCTCGTTCAAACTCTCCTCCTTCACCATCCGATTTGAGGTTCTTCTAATCTATCGCCAGAAAATAGAGAGGGGGGTCTGTCAACCCTTGGCGCCGCCAAGCACCACCGGGAATCGAAGCCACTGCCTTGCCGCCGCATTTACCTAGACGGAGAATCCCTACCGCCACCGCCGCTTTCCTGCCTCCTTCGCATGTTGGAGCCACGAGTAGCTGTCGGCGCTGTGTTCTCTCTTCCGCCACGAGTTCCAAAAGCAACAAACAGTGGGTTAAGAAACCCTATTTCTTTATTTCCAATCGAGGCCCCTCTTTTTGGTATATTTGCAAATGTGGCCCATATTTCTAATTTGCAGTTTTGACTCCAAGTCTTAGAAATCTGAATATATATCCCTGCAGATTTATTTCATAATTATATATATCATCAATTATTCCCTTGTTGGATTTATTTCGGATTTATGACCCGAAGGTTTATTGGCGGATTATGACCAAGTTTTTAAAATTGTATAAATTGTCCCGGAAAGTATTTAAGCGGTTTTAACCTTGGTTTTGAAAACGAGTTTTACCTTAGATTTTACATAAGTTATATATTTCGTTCAAATTTAGCATATAAGCTAAATTTGTTTAGCTTTGGTGTTAGGACCGGAAGCGCCTCAATAAAGGCCAACGATTCCCAATCTCGACATCCGTGGATCGACTTCCGTATTTTGACGTTGTGTGAGTATTCTTTTCCTCGACCTAGTTATGTTTAGCGGTAGTATCATGTTAGGTTTGACCTAGCATTATTTAGAGTGAAGGCCAAGTAGTGGCCTTGAAACTTAGGTGAGTTTTGAGGATTGATGATCGTTCTAAAGCTTGAGGTGTTATTATCTTGTGAGGATTGTAAGGCGTTGAGTGTTTGGTTGATCTTGTGAGCTTATGAAGATTGAGATTGTGGGGACTAGGACTAGAGTATCCTAGCACGTGTTGTGATAATTATGACCTTGCGAGATCGTGAGGATTCGGAGGTTGTTATCCTATCATGGTTATGGTTTATGATCTTGCGAGATCATTGGGACTAGAAGTCTAAGAACTTCCAGTATGTGAGAGAGATGTTGATCGTGTGCCTTTTGACAGGCAATGAGTGTCTTCCTGTGGGAAGCTGAGAGCGGGATATAGCGGGATTATCTTTGGGACGAGGTAAGTCTCCCGACTTACTTAGCTCGTATTCCCTGTATTAGCGTTGATGTGTGTTTGGTGGTGTGTGTTTATTGTTTATAACAACTAAACCGGAAATAGGATTACCGACCTTTATATTATTTGTCCCAAGTGTATGATAACGGGCGGTGACAACTTGCCTGGCTCCCGCGAGAGTTAGGAAGTTCTCGGCGACTATCCCGTGCTGGTAGACGGTCAGATGCATCAGTATCATTCCATGCCGGTAAGTAGGGACCGAGGCGAGTTTCGGTGACTCTCGTGTCACAACCTATGTTGAATTAGAACGGGATATGACTTAATTATTATAAGATAATAAACCGGACTTGTGTGCTTTGGAGTGTATTGGGTGTTTATGATGATTGACTTGTGTTTGTGCCTTTCACCTTGATTCTAATGCCTCGAATATTAGCTAACGGTTTTATACCGATTGCTGTAGATTGTCTTGCAGGTTAGGAATGCGGTCAAGAGATCCGGAAGAGTGGGCAGCCGGGGTTCCGTACATTTAGGAGGGGTTTGGTTGGAGTTGTATTTGGGTATTGTATCTTTTATATTGTTATGTTTTTGATGTTCGAGTCTTTGAAGTTGAGAACTCGGCTGAAGTTGTCTTTTAGTTATTTCTGGGGATCATATCATTTGCATAAAAATGTATTTCGGTTTTGCCTTTATTTGTGTCTTGTTGTAAGATCCGGTGAAATTGTTGTCAAGCTAAGGGTCGGGACCCATTGTGAGGTCTCAACCCGTAGCATCCCGAGTCCCGCTGATTCGGGGTGTTACAAAAAGTGGTATCAAAGCCCTAGGTTGACAACAATGACACTCGCAATCTTCTAAAGGCCGAATAAGGAATAAACAGAACCCCATGGGTTCTGAGTTTTCGTTTTTAAAATCACATGCATGAGTCAGGTAGAATGTACGAACCACCACTCCTTTGCGGATCTCGGCAGCTTAGTTTATTGGATTTTGATATGTACAGATATGTATATATAGTAGTATATGTGGATTGTAGTTGCATGATGGACGTGATTATATGTATAGTATATATGTGGACTTTAATATATGCTTTGGACTTGTTATGTATAGTAGTGGCATGGCCTTATATAGATATATGCTTATATATATGGTATGATAGGATCTGATTAGCTTTGGGACCTTGTATTGTTGTAATGGATTTCTGGATGTGTTATATTAGTAGTGTTATGGACATAGGACCTATATAGTCGTTTATGCGGATTCTTGTTATATATAGTAGTAGATAGTACGGGACCTAAAAGAAAAGATGATAAGTATAGAAAATCACCTTTAAAGACGATGTGGTTGGCTTGGGTTAGCATTCATACGTGGAGGAGTACACTCAAATATCAAGTTGAACTTTTCGTGCTAACAAGCACCATGGCGTTTCTCGGAATTCCTTTAAAAGGATGTCGAAGAGGAGGATTAGAGATGACGTAAACGAAGGACAACCAAGTGAAGTAAAACTCGAGACAACTTAAGAGAAATCGAAATGAAGACCATACAAGAAAAAGGAGTAAAATTAATGTGCGGAAGTGGTTCCAAAGAAACTATGATTTAAAGACAACAAGACCAATGTAGATAACGAACTTAAGTTCTTCAAGAAGATGCGTGGACAACTAAAGATACGAATCAAGAGAGAGATGAGTACATTCTAGCAAGGTTAAAGGTGGTATCTCATTAAGATGTGAAGATGTCCTTAGGCGCTCCTAAGCATTGGAGTCAAGATGAGAAGAGTGATCAAACCATTTGCAAAAAAATTTAAGATACCGTAAGTTAAGCTTACGAGGTACCAATAAGTAAAGTGTCAACATTACGAGAGTTATGAGGAGAAGGGCATGGTGGGGATTCACGTGGAGTTGACCGATTTCTGCTATAATGATCAGGATAAGAAATGCCAAGAAGGAGGAAGGGTGTGTGGATGGTGATCTTTAGAAGATGAAAGATAAAACAAGGAGTTTGGATTGAAAGACTCAAGTTACCAACCAAGAGAAGAGAGAGTAGTTACTAACGATAGAGATGTGTGGAAGATTCCCTTACAAGATATTATGAAGAACGGTTAAGCCTATGAAGTTGGGTCATATGACACGAAAGAGTTGGGGGAAGTATAGTTATCTTACGGAAGCGGAAGGAAGAGGGGAGCGTAGTCGGAGCTAACAGAGGTGGAAGTAGAGTAAAAAGTGAGCTAGTGAAGTTTAAGACAAAGTACCACGAAAGAGTATCCTTCAGGAGTATGATAGCATGGAAGTATGGTAGGAGGGTAAGTCGTTAATCTTGGAGAGGGACATCAATGAGTTAATCGGTGACCACCGAGAATGCGCAGGTGCGGGTTGTATACTGATGACTGTAGGTGGGGAGAGTAACCCAGGAGATGAGATCATGAAGAGGGGTAACAAGGACGTGGAATATTCATGATGGTTGAATGTCGAAAATAAAGAGATATATCTAGGGAAGTGCAAATGTATTAATCAAGTAAAATTTAATCGGTTCCAGCAAGTGATGGTAATGTACCTCGTGGGGAGGGATTGTAACGATATGGTGCGACCTTCTTAGGTCATGGGGCTGTCCTATGGAGGAACGACACGGATCAGGATAAAGGGAACTAGAAGGACGAAGAGGAAGGTAAGTCTTCTAGAGTTTTGAGCGTAAAGGGGAAATATATAAGGGAGGTATGATATATTGTTCTAAGGTTATGGATGTCATGTTTTCGCGAGTGAAAGCTAAGTCAAGGTTTTTGTGACTCACATGGTGAAACCATAGTTGCTATAACGTGGAATGAGGAATCTGGATTGGGGCAACGCTGCAAGCTTAGAGTTAGGACCTTAGCACTTGAGAAGTAATGAGTTGGATATTTCAGTGGTGTTGGATGGGGAATTTATTCTAGCGTTTTCCACAGAGCATACTAGTAAGGTTGTGGAGTTGTTTATGGGATACCGAGAGATGCATGAGGTGACCAACCAGAGTGAGATAAGACCGAAGTCTTGAAGTTTGTTGTCGACATGAGATGTACGAGAAGTGTATGAAAGATTAAGGTTAGAACCTCTGCGGTCGGATTGACGTTACATAAGGAAATGAAGTAGTTCTACACCTACTCGAAGGAATGATGCAAGCTTAGGTGGAATGCGAAGAACTTCCCCAACATGATGGGATGACCGGGAGAGCGAAGAAGATAAGATCGTTTTTGTTATAAGACATGGTTATGCCCTACAGTTAAGACGGTTATGGCAACACATAAGTATGGGCTCTTAAAAGGTTATTACGACCAGGCCTTCAAGGTAAAGTACGGATTCAAGAAAAGAAGGACCCTCGAAAGAGAACAAACACGGTCAAGGCTGAACATGGAACAATACACGAGTCTTAAAGACGTCGCATCAATAGATCGAGGTAGATCAATTGTTTCATGACCACTTGTGAAGTGATAAGACAAGATTGTGTCGGTTATTACGATATGTGACGCGAAGAGAAAAGATGGAATCTGAGATATCACGGATTCCAATACATTGGAATGTGGATTTTGCTACTAAGGTTGAGTTTAGCTCGACTCCGATATCCAAGACGTTATACATATTACACATGTGAAGATACGTGAGTTGAAGAAGCATTTGAACGACTAGTTATAAGGACTTGTGTATAAAGGTTCATTAGAACCAATGTACTGCCATAGAAAAAACCAAACGTTATCTTGAACTCTTGATTTGAAGTTCATATTGGAAAATATCTTAAACTCTTGATTTGAAGTTGTTATGGAGAACACCAGTTTGCGAATAGAGAGACGATTATCTCTGCTTGTACATCAATTACCGTTAGCCGAACAAGATAACAATGAAGAACCAAGTATCCCTCACTACGGATAGCGGATCTACTTGACCGGTTGCAAGGGTCGGTAGTCTCTTCTAAGATTAAGTAAGATTTGATTGTCACCGTTTGAGAATTCGAGACTGGGATATTGCCAACACGGCACTTTGGGACCAGCCAGGGTCACTACAAGTGGTTGTTACTCTACATGGACTTACTGATGTCCGAATAAGATACTTTGCGTCTACTCTTGGGAAAGAGAGGAAGCGTTTGACAAGTTGTCTCGGGATGGCAAACCCCGAGAGATGTGAAAGAAGTTACAAGTTTCTCAAATGTGCTGAGCATTACTTGATCTGTGAAGAGAAAGTTGTATAACACCAATTATGGTATCCTCCGGATGACAATGAAGTACCGAATGGGACAAAGAATTGACAAAAGAGTTGCTGGGAGTTAAGAGGGGATTCATTGGTGCAATTATTGTGGTTTACCTTGAGATATTATGAGTTTGAAGTGTACAAGTGATTCTTCAAGACAAGGTCTTGATCGAGTATTGCGGATCGATGTAAAAGTAATAGCATACGTGTCTCGTTAGTAAATCAGTGGGAAGTGAAGTACTTCCTTCATTATCGGGGACTTACTTCAAAAGTTAAGGAAGCGTAACATTAAAGTTGGGTTGACAAGGACTAGAGTCAACTATAACAAAAAAAAAGGGAGATTTGATCTTCCTTGTTCGAGACAATCAACGAGAAAGATAGTGGTTATGCTGCTTCGAGAAGGACCCGAGAAGGAAGTTGAGTTTCCGATATATCGGAGCTTTGTGAAGATCATAACGTTAGTAAGGAAAGTAGTTTACCGGTTGGCGTAGCCGCCGAGAGTAGTGGATGTTCACCCGGGATTTCATGTGTATCAGTCTAGGAAGTACATGCATGACTCGAGAAGTTTTGCCGGTCTTGATGAGTTATTGGTAGTTGGGGAACTAGTGAGGCTAATAAGAAGACGGAGGGTAGCATCTTTGGTCGAGTTTTTTTTTGCTAACCTAGTAGCTTCAATAGAATCGACGGGTTAGACCTAGTTCTTCCCTTGGTTGAGTTATGTGCATGTGTGATGTTATGTGTAATTCTGTCATGTGCGGGAATGTGCTATATGACCTGATATATCTTGCGGTGGTAGTTTGAGTAGTTTGTGTATATAGATTAGAAGGTTTCGACCTTCTTAGAGTGAGAGTTCCTACCTCGGCCTTATGGGACCGAGAAGTTCGGGGTGTGCCAAGTTTCGCGACGAAACTTGTTTTTAGGGGATCTGATGTAACGCGCCAAATTTTAGGCGCGTTTTTCGATATTTATTTTCCGTATATTTACTGCTATTTTATTAGCCCAAATATTTTTACGAGTATTTTTCTTCGTCGTAAATTAAATACTACGAATATATATACATATACATTGATATATCTTATTACCCGTGCTTAAATTATTATATAATCTCGTAAATAATTTATGGGAATGGTTTGTGTATTGTAAAGTATATTTTTGCGAGTTATTTATATATTTTGATCCACGTATTTTTCCCCGTATCTTTATTTTTCGGAAAAGATCGGAAATGTTTTCGGATCAGGAACGTATGTTCCGGATCGAGAATATTTTCATTCTTTATTTCCTTTTTCTTATTTTCTTTTATTCCCCCCCCCCCTTTTTTTTCCTTTCGGTTGGTGAGCAGCCCCGACCCCTCGTCATTGCAGCCCGTCTCCTCGTCTACTACACCTACACCTGCTTCTTTCTCACATCTAAAATAAATAAAAAAAGGAGGAGAGAACGCAAGGACCCGACCCCTCGTCATTGCAGCCCGTCTCCTCGTCTACTGCACCTACACCTGCTTCTTTTTTCACATCTAAAATAAATAAAAAAAAGGAGGAGAGAACGCAAGGACTCTTCTTGCTCAGCCCTACCGCCGACCGAAACTAAGGAACTGCTACCACAGTGTTGTTGTGCCGCCATACCAAATCGAGCCACCAGGACTCCGCACCCTCGACACAAGCCGTTCTTTGTTGTTCCCGATGGCTTCTCCTCCCTCTTTCGACCCACTCGTTGCAACAACCGGAGGGAGTTGTAGCCACCGCCTTCGCCGGAGAATCCACTTGCCACGCCCTTGCCTTGGAACCTCCGGAGATCTCGACTCGCTATGTGCTGTCTTTCCTTTGCGGCGAGCCCTAGTCACCCCAGCAAGCTCCTCTGTTTACTTTCCCCCTAAACTTCTGTTTCCCCTCAGCCTCAACCTTACCTTCCCCTCTCAAACGAGGCAACAATGATCTCCCCTACAAACAATCAATGCATCTTCTCGTTCAAACTTCCCTCCTTCACCATCCAATTTGAGGTTCTTCTAATCTATCGCCAGAAAATGGAGAGGGGGTCTGTCAACCCTTGGCGCCGCCAAGCACCACCGGGAATCGAAGCCACTGCCTTGCCGCCGCCTTTACCTATACGGAGAATCCCTGCCGCCGCCGCCGCTTTCCTGCCTCCTTCGCTTGTTGGAGCCACGAGTAGCTGTCGGCGCTGTGTTCTCTCTTCCGCCACGAGTTCCAAAAGCAACAAACAGTGGGTTAAGAAACCCTATTTCTTTATTTCCAATCGAGGCCCCTCTTTTTAGTATATTTGCAAATGTGGCCTGTATTTCTAATTTGCAGTTTTGACCCTAAGTTTTAGAAATCTGAATATATATCCCTGCAGATTTATTTCATAATTATATATATCATCAATTATTCCCTTGTTGGATTTATTTCGGATTTATGGCCCGAAGGTTTATTGGCGGATTATGACCAAGTTTCTAAAATTGTTTAAATTGTCCCGGAAAGTATTTAAGCGGTTTTAACCTTGGTTTTGAAAACGAGTTTTACCTTAGATTTTACAAAAGTTATATATTTCGTTCAAATTTAGCATATAAGCTAAATTTGTTTAGCTTTGGTGTTAGGACCGGAAGCACCCCAATAAAGGCCAACGATTCCCAATCTCGACATCCGTGGATCGATTTCCGTCTTTTGACGTTGTGTGAGTATTCTTTTCCTCGACCTAGTTATGTTTAGCGGTAGTATCATGTTAGGTTGGACCTAGCATAATTTAGAGTGAATGCCAAGTAGTGGCCTTGAACCTTAGGTGAGTTTTGAGGATTGATGATTGTTCTAAAGCTTGAGGTGTTATTATCTTGTGAGGATTGTAAGGCGTTGAGTGTTTGGTTGATCTTGTGAGCTTATGAAGATTGAGATTGTGGGGACTAGGACGAGAGTATCCTAGCACGTGTTGTGATAATTATGACCTTGCGAGATTGTGAGGATTAGGAGGTTGTTATCCTATCACGGTTATGGTTTATGATCTTGCGAGATCATTGGGACTAGAAGTCTAAGAACTTCCAGTATGTGAGAGAGATGTTGATCGTGTGCCTTTTGACAGGCGTTGAGTGTCTTCCTGCGGGAAGCTGAGAGCGGGATATAGCGGGATTATCTTTGGGACGAGGTAAGTCTCCGGACTTACTTAGCTCGTATTCCCTGTATTAGCGTTGATGTGTGTTTGGTGGTGTGTGTTTTTTGTTTATTGTTTATAACAACTAAACCGGAAATAGGATTACCGACCTTTATATTATTTTGGCCCAAGTGTATGATAACGGGCGGTGACAACTTGCCTGGCTCCCGCGAGAGTTAGGAAGTTCTCGGCGACTATCCCGTGCTGGTAGACTGTCAGATGCATCAGTACCATTCCATGCCGGTAAGTAGGGACCGAGGCGAGTTTCGGTGACTCTCGTGTCACAACCTAAGTTGAATTAGAACGGGATATGACTTAATAATAATAAGATAATAAACCGGACTTGTTTGCTTTGGAGTGTATTGGGTGTTTATGATGATTGACTTGTGTTTGTGCCTTTCACCTTGATTCTAATGCCTCGAATATTAGCTAACGGTTTTATACCGATTGTTGTAGATTGTCTTGCAAGTTAGAAATGCGGTCGAGAGATCCGGAAGAGTGGGCAGCCGGGGTTCCGTACATTTTAGGAGGGGTTTGGTTGGATTTGTATCTGGGGATCATATCATTTGCATAAAAATGTATTTCGGTTTTGCTTTTGTTTGTGTCTTGTTGTAAGATCCGGTGAAATTGTTGTCAAGCTAAGGGTCGGGACCCATTGTGAGGTCTCAACCCGTAGCATCCTGAGTCCCGCGGATTCGGGGTGTTACACCCAGGACCCAAAATAAGCACAAGATCAGCTCAAGAACTAGAAGGACGCAACATAATAACAACTATAGAGCTAACCGACGCAAAACCATCCGCATGATCATCCACATGGTTGGAACGTAGTTTAAAAGTAGCTCAAGATCAAGGAACTCTAAGACGTACAAAGAGGAGGAGGATGCCAAAGAAGAAAGATAGCATGTTCAAATAAACTCAGGTAGCAGAAGGAAGGGCCTACATGCCATCCGGATAAAGAGAAGGATGACGTATCTTGGAGCTCATCAAATAAGGAGGTCTCGAGTGCATCAAAGCATGAGAATACACTCTCTAGCAACAAGGAGGAGAAGATCTTACAAGAAGAACCTTTGCTCCTTAACATCAGAAGACCCGGGCCCACATGCAACACCATCCCAACAAACAAGTTCCAATACGCACGTAAACTCGAGCATACACGAAGGACGTACATAAACATGCAAGAGAGGAAGGTCAACCATGCCAAGGACTACCCCCTCCACACGCATGGTTCGTATAATCACGAGCCATCCAGATTAATGTTATACTTTTTATCCCATAAAGTCTTATTTAATACGGAAACTTAAAAATAGATCTTATCTTTTTAGTAGATAAATCTTATATATTTCAAAAAAAATCTTATCTTTATAGAAGATAGATATTATTTATTATTTTTTCTTAGGGTTTGATCTTATCTTCTTCTAGATGAATAACGGGCTTACGGGATTTTGCAAGCCCACACCAGCAGTCCCCCTATGGAACCCTAGTCAACCCATCCTCTATAAATAGAGAGGTCATGCCCATTAATTTTTTATTTAGATTATTAAACACTTTTGATAAACACGTTATGCTATCCTCTACGGTGTGTACCGTCGTCTCTCATGTGCGGAGAGAAAACCTAAGTAAGAGACGTCTTGCTCGCAACTCGCTTGAACTTGTTTGAGTGTGTTCTACTTGCCATTGGCAGAACAATGTGCTTCAACTAGGCACAAGCAATTCTCCAAGGTGCTCTAGGGTTATTTTAGAACGCCTATTGTGTTTTGGTTGTAGCGGAAAGGTTTTACATGACTTTGTTGATTGTGTATTTGGGTGATCCTCCCGATCGTGGCCTTTTGTGCTTTCAGGTCATCGCTTAGAGTTCGACCTTGATCTATCCATCTACCAATCCATGCCTCACCGGATCATCTTCTTTTATATCTCTTTTCTATTTGTTGTTTTTCTATCGAGTCTTATGCATCGAAAGATCGGGCCAACTACACGACCGCATACCCCATATCAAAGCGGTATTATAGCCAAAGGTTAATCGACTCTGCATCTTTTTTTTTTCATATTAATAAAATTGAATCTTTCATAAGATTCCACAAAAAGAGTCAATCGGAGGAGCAATTGTTACAGTTAGTATTTACCATTATCGTTATTTATTGCTTTTAACATCAACTGCGATTACTTCTAATTGATTTGTGTAGCCGTAAAATAAATTTCAAAAAAAACTTTTCTTACACCCTCGGAGTCTCGTCAAAGAAACCCCGGGATATCCATATTCACACCGTAGCCACCGACTCCTCTTCGACACCACGACCAGTGTTCCTCACCTCCACCACTGTTGGAGCCATCACCGTCACCTACTTCAACCACCATCCTCCGTCACCCAATCACCCCAGCCGCCACCGTAGATGCTAGAAACCGATCAGATCAGTTCGAATTAAAAAAATAATAATTCGAACTAGTTTATACCTGAACCCGCATCGGATCCGGATCAACAATCGCAGTTTTCAGCGGTTCACCATCAACGAAATCAGCCGCAACAACCACAACCGGTTTGATCGAACCCGGTTCATTGTTTTTGGTTCCAATATCTTTTTGCTTCGGTATTTGAGTATATAAATAAATATTTGCACTCTAGTTAAAACAAAGAAAGAAGGAGCCTGGTAAAAAAAATCGAATTGAATAAAAAAAGGAGATTCGATCAATATAAAAAGAAAAAAAAGTCATTTGTGTTGTTCTTGTTCCATCTCAAGATTCACAGGTCCAAGTGGAAAATTATGTGCTATCTTGGATTATTGAAAGTGAACTCCATAAATTTCCTAGTCATCTCCTTCATTCCTGGTTTTGATCTTATTTTTGACTACATTAGTCTTTTATAAGTTCTTATCTTTTGATTGAGAAGGTAGACGGGAATGGTTTTGCTTGCCTTTGTTAGTACCACACTAAAAGCCTGTTCTCGTTAAAATTAAGGTTTATCCCTATTTAGTAATGTAGCATCCAAATGTACTAACTTGTGGTTTGTTGAAAAGCTTTGTTTTGCCAAGAGCAAGAGAGTCTCACAAACCGGCTAAGCTAAGCGCGGTGCAAGTACAAACAGGGAAATAGAAGAAAAAGTCAGCAGGTAGTCTAGGTATTTATTTCTAATCTAACTCGTTTGCATGTTGTGAATATGTCTTCTACAACAGGAAGGAAGATTGAAGCCATGGAAAAATTGGTGGGCATCAATTACACCCTATTGTCCTCCAAAGACAAATGGATCAGCTTAATACAAAACTTGATCATATTGAGACCCGGGTGCCAAATTAGTTGCCACCGCCAGCCCCTCCTACTAAAGAAAATATTGAGGCCCAAAGAGCTCCACAACGGGCCCGTCAACCTTTTCTAATGCAACCTCGTAGAAACATCCAACCAACTCTCGACTTTGAGGAGGAAGTTGAGAAGGTTCAACGAGAACAAGGCCAAGAAACATAAATATTCTCCAAGGCCAAACTTGAGATTCCTCCATTTGAGGGTAGATGTCACGTTGACATTTACTTAGCTTGGGAGGCTAAAGTAGGAACAAATCTAGAGTTGTCACAATGTCCTTGAAGGAAGAAAGGTATAGTATATATGCTGCACTCGAATTCACTAACTATGCTTTCATTTGGTGGACTAACCTTGTGAAGGAAAGAAGATGGAGTCTAGATATGGACATCATCACATGGGATCACATGAAGGCCATCATGAGAGCACAATTTGTTCCACCCCATCACGAGAGGGAACTTCGACAAAGGTTAGAGAACCTAAAACAAGGATCAATAACGCTGAAGAAGTATACAATGCCATGTAAATGGCTATAGTTTGAGTAGACGTTACGAAGAGGAAAAATCTACCATGACACGGTACATATGAATTCTACATCCTTTTTTGGAAAGTAAAGTCGACTTATACGCCTATTTCAACATGAAAGACTTGCTTCATCTAGCCATTCGAATCGAAAGGAAGCTAAAGGCCAGAAGCCAATATTTCCGTAACATGTCAAGATGGAGAAGCACTCAAGCCAGGGACTCCACGCTAACTAACCAGGAAATCAGTACTTCATCAAATTGTCAACTAGCTTCAACACCTCAAGCCTCCACGTCAACACTTCAAGGAAGCAACCCTTCCAACCTAACCAGGGCTAGAGACATTACTTATTTTAAATATCAAGGAAAGGGACACATGATGAGAAACTGTCCCAACAAACATACAAACAATAGTAGTCGATAACCACGGTCAATACAAGTCAGGATCCTAGCAAGAAGAAGAGACTAGACAAATATTCCACCCAGATAAACCAAAAAGTGATGATTCCCTCAAGTTCGAAAGAGGAGCATGTATACTAACCAACACGGTGCTAGACAAATCATCTGCAAGAAAGAGTCCTGTCGTGATTCCATTTGTTAATCCCTTCAACTTCTTGGAGGCCCTTAGAAAGTCCTTCCCGGAAAGGGAACTCGTAAAGTCAAACTTACTAGAAGAAAAAGACCCAGAAACGTCCAGAGAAGTACAAGATCAAGTTGTGCAAGCTACTACCACTACAACTTAAGATCTTGCACCCGAAAATGAAATTGCATACATTCCCTTCACTGAGCCTATAGTTCTAGAAATTGAATGTTATGATAAGGAAGGCGCGCTAATAAAATCCACAAAAGATAAGGAGAATGTGTTGAAGATTTTCAGTCCCTAACCATTGTCGAGATTCTTCATTCATCACACTTTAAGAATGATTGCCTAGTGAATTTGAAAAATCTGAGTATCATTCCTCTAAAAAATGAAGACAACTAGAGGGAAAACTTGTTCCATACCAGATGCTTGATCCAAGGAAAGTCTGTAACATGATCATCGATAGTGGAAGTTGTAGCAACCTAGTCAGTGTCGATGTTGTCCAGAAACTACAACTCGCTACTAGCAAGTATCCACAACCTTACAAGCTTGGATGGATGAATGATTGTGGGGAGCTGAAGACAAAAAAAATAGGAAAACATCTCATTTAGAATGAGAGCTTATGAAAACACCATTCTATGTGACATTGCTTCTGTAGGACCCCAATCTTTTGCCTTCACCACCCCCGCAGTGAAGTGTGCCGCCCCTGCGGCAGACCGCACCCGCGGCTGACGACAAGATCGCGCCCGATATTTCTTTCGTTTGTTTTATCTTCCTTCCATAGATAGAATATCCGATATTCTATCTTATGGGCTGGTTTCCTTATCTTCTTTCTAAACCCTAGACACCCTTTCCGTCTATCTTTCCAGCCTGTCTCCTTTATATTCCCGCCTTTTCCTCCTTTTTCCCGTTTCTTGCATTCATCTTCAACCCTAAGAGCTGCAGCCGTTCCCTTGCTTCCTGCGACCTTGCTGAACGTGTAAGTTCATCTCTTCTGGTTTCTTCATCACGTTCTTACAGTTGCTACATGCCTTCTCCTTCTGTTTTGTTTTCTTCTTTGTTCTTCCCTTTTCTTCTTCTCCAAAAATCAAGTTTGATCCTTGATTCTTGTGGAGCGTCCCATTGTTGATCCTTTGATATTCACAGGCTTCCTTGGCTAAGTTGTGACGTGGTTGTGCACTGAGAAGAGCAAGCTTTGGCCTTTGCTGTGTTCCTTACTGTTGAAGAAGTCGACAACGCTTCTGCATTGTAAACCGCCCCCACACCTCTGTTGTGCCGCCCCGCGGCCATCCGCCTAGTCCAGTTGCCCCTGCGGTTTCCTCTACAGTAACTCCCGTTCTTGTGAGTTGCTTCCTTCCTTGCTTTTCTCGTCCCTTTCCTTACATCTTTTGGTTTTTCCTTGTCCCCTGAGTTGTTGTTAGACTAAGGTTGAGCCCTTAGCTTGTGGAGATCTCTTAGAGATCGTTGAGACATGAAGTTATAGACTTCTAACATCCGTTTCGTTCCTGATTCTTGACGCCTTGCGTGTACAGGCTTTCCTTGCTCCTTTCCTGAGGGAAACTGAGTTGTTCTTGAGTTGTTGCTGAGTTTGGTTTATCTTCGAGTGATGTAAGTCTCTTGGACTTACTTAGCTTTATTCCATATATTGGTTTGAGTGTTTTGGCTTGTTTATGTTTTTTATATTGTTTAACGGATAACCGTTATAGGATTCACCCTTTATAAGCTTAACTGGCCCAAGTATATTATAACCGGGCAGTGACCTATTGTCTAGTTCTACAGGAGACAAGAATGTGCTCTTGCAACCTATACCCGTAGGTAACAGATAGTACTGATCTATTCCTATTGGTAGACGGAAACGGAAGTGAGTTTTGGGAGATTCTCGTGTGACAAAAGAAGTTTAATTAGTAATGGATAACCTTAAGAAAGATAATAACCGGTTGAGTGCAAGCAAGCCATGTGTTTTCTTTACCTTATGTGTGTTTGTGCCTTTACGTCTTGCTAGTATCTAGAATGTTAGCTAACGGTTTATGCCGTCATTGTAGATGTTCCGCAGGTTCAGGATGCTGCTGAGTAATCCGGATGATGTGGTCAGCCGGGGTTCCCATACATTATAGGACGGGATCGGGTTTTTGTTTCTTTTGTTGTTTCCCTTTTGTTTTGAACTCGGCTGCGAGTCTTTTACGTTTTTCCTTTGTTTGAACCTTTGATTTTATATTGTGTTTTGGTTTTCATTTGTTTGTTCCTTGTTGTAAGATCCATTTGATGTTGCTACTCTGAGGGTCGGGACCCATTGTACGGTGCTAGCCCGTAGCGCTTCGAGTTTCCAGAACTTGGGGTGTTACAGCTTCTATGCAAGCCTGTCATATTCTGCTAGGTCGACCATCGTAGTTGACAAAGAGATCAAACACAAGGGGCAAACCAACAAGTATTGTTTTGCCTTCAAAGGGAAAGAACTTGTGTTAAAACCAATGAAGCCCGATAATGTAGTAGAGTATTAAGAGAAGAAGAAGAATGAGAAGACTGTAGAGGAGTCCAAGTAACATGGACTCATGTGATACAAAGGACGATTAATAGGGAACCAAGGTTTATCATGGATCTAAATGATATACCAACCGCCTATAACGAGAGCCAACTGTACGATCTTCAAGTTTGTCTTCAAGAAATTCTTGACATTCATGTAGAACATGAGTATGCTAAGTGCTTTTATTGAGCACATGCGGTGAATATATGATGTTTACTGGAACATTCCTTGGGCTCATGTGGCCACTTATTGTTACACCTTGTGCACTCGGTTTCGATAAGAGAGGTACCCTTGTAGATCTATATTTATTAGCAACATTAAACTACTAACCCCTAATGAAGGGATTCCAGTCCACCGGCTTAAGGAAGAATTCTCATCACTTCGAGGTGAGAAAATTAAATTACAACACACTGAATTCATAGCATATGCTAATGGAATGTGTGTACTCGTCTTCCATTTAGGTGCACTACCTCAGGAACTAACCCCCTAAACGAGGTGATTTAAGAAAGAAGACTTGAACTCGAGGTTTAATCCTTTCAAAGGAAGAGAGGATTATGCAAGAGCATCCTCAAAAAAAACCCAAGACCCAAAAGCAACACAAGATCAACTCAACAGCTAGAAAGATGCAACATAAGAACAATTATAGAGTTGCCCGATGCAGAGTCATCCACAGGGTTAGAACGTAGTTTAAAAGCAGCTCAAGATCAAGGAGCTCTAAGACCTACAAAGTGGAGGAGGGTGCCTGAGAAGAAGGATAGCATGTTCAAATGGAACTCAAGTAGAAGGAGGAAGGGTCTACATGCCATCGGGACAAAGAGAAGGATGACACATCATGAAGCTCATTAAACAAGGAGGTCTCGAGTGTATCAAATCATGAAAATACACTCCCTAGCAACAAGGAGGAGAAGATCTTACAAGAAAACTTTTGCTCCTCAACATTAGAAGACCGGGGCCCTATGCAAGGCCATCCTAACACTCAAGTTCCAATACATACCTAAACTCGACGATATATGAAGGACGCACGTATCCATGCAAGAGCGGAAGGTCAACAATGCAAAGGACTACCCCCTCTACACGCATGGTTCGGATAATCATAAGCCCTCCAAATTAATGTTATATTTTGTAGCCCATGAAGACTGGTTTGATTATGGGTTAAATTTTGCAGGCTTTAAAATTATATTTTTTTTAGCCCAAGTCTAATTTATTTATTTGAAAATAAATATAAGTCTATTAATAGGGAGATTCTCATCTGACAAAAGAAGTTGAATTAGTAATGGATAACCTTAAGAAAGATAATAACCGGTTGAGTGCAAGCATGTTATGTGTTTTCTTTACCTTATGTGTGTTTGTGCTTTTACGCTCTTGCTAGTATCCAAAATGTTAGCTAACGGTTTATGCCGTCGTTGTAGATGTTCCGCAGGTTCAAGAAGTTGCTGAGTGATCCGGATGATGTAGTCAGCCGGGGTTCCGGTACATTATAGGACGGGATCAGGTTTTTGTTTCTTTTGTTGTTTCCCTTTTGTTTTGAACTCGGCTGCGAGTCTTTTACGTTTTTATTTGTTTGAACCTTTGGTTTTATATTGAGTTTTGGTTTTCATTTGTTTGTGCCTTGTTTTAAGATCCGTTTTCTGTTGCTACTCTGAGGGTCAGGACCCATTGTACGGTCCTAGCCCGTAGTACTTCGATTTCCCAAAACTTGGGGAGTTACAACATGGTATCAGAGGGAGGTTGGCAACAATGGCACTCGAAATCTTCTAAAGCTCGGATGGATACATAAATAGAACCCGCAAGGGGTCTAACATTTTCAAAAGGGGGTTTTGTTTTTAACTTCTCGGTCTGTGATAGATGTACGGGCGACCACCACTACCTCCGCGGATCTCAATAGTGTAGTTTATTATATGTTGGCCTTTATATGTGATTTTTCTGGAGTTGTGCTTTAGTTGTAGCGTGGCCTTGTATATAGTCATATATATCTATCCTTATAGCAGATGGCACGCACTAGAGTTGCCGCTGCTATAGGACGAGGAAGGGGTCGACCACAACTTCCACTTTCCGTCCGTGGACGAGGACGTGCAGGAAGACCTCCACTAGCTAGAGGTCAGGGCCAGGCCCCAGCTACCGATCCGCCTATCGCTGAGGCGTTTACTGAAGAAGTTGCTGAGAGTGTCGTTCCTCAGACTGGGAACGAGACCGCTGCTAGGTCTGGAGCACAGAGAGCGCCATCGACGGAGTCCGCACGAGTGTCTATCGGAGCTTCTACATATCGCGACTATGTGTAGAGAGTTGAGGAGACTATCAGGACTGGAGGACCAACACTAGTGCCACCAGTTCCCGTGAGATCAGCTAAGGTTTTGCAGAGAGGTTCACAGGTTGTTACCCCGCCTACTAGAGTTGCTGAGGTTGTCAGAGGCTGAGGCAAAGGAGCCGAAGCCCGACAGTTGGTTGAAGGCTTTCGATTAGCCAAAGGTTCCCACTTTCACGGGAAAGACTGGATTGGAGGTGGAGCAGTGGCTAGGACATTTAGATACTGCTATGGAGGCTATCAGTTGCCCAGAGGGACTTCTAGTCAGCATAACACAGACGCTACTGAAGGACCAGGCTCATTCTTGGTGGAGAACCGTTCGCAGTAAGGTCTTCGGTTATGAGAAGATGAAGATGGTGATTGAGGATCGCTACTTCCCTGCAGCTATGAGGAGAGATTGTCTTCAGGATTTCCTTAAGGCTGGATTCAAGGGTTAGCCTATTGTTGAGATCATCAGCAAGTTTCAGGATGAGTTGTCTTTGTTGGGTCCGTCTACACCACCTGAGGATCAGCATGTTTATCTTTTCTCTCGGAGGTTGAGAGAGTCTACACACTCTTATCTTGTTGGTTTCCGTTGTGATTCTTTGACGGAATATCAGGATAGAGCTTTTGCTTATGAGAGAGACCGACCGGGTCAAAGGAGAGCTTCTCAGACAGGAGGTCATGAGAAGAGACAAAAGACTAGATCAACCAGTGATAGAGCTGGAGCAGCTGGTTTTAGGCGTAGTCAGACGCCCGGACGCTCTGGGTTCCAACAGAGTTCTAAGAGAGGACGACAGTGTCATAACTGCGGAGTACCTAGTCACATCTGAGCCGATTGCAAGAAGCCAGCAGTGACTTGCTTTTCTTGTGGCAAGCCCGGATATAGAACTGCGTTTTGCCGTTAGGGCAAGGCGCTATCTCAGCAGGGTTCTTCACCTGCCAGTGTTGCTGGAGGAGGACAGAGATCTCATCACCAACAACAACAATAGAGAGTTTCTGGTTCTACCACTCCTCAAGGTTCCACTCCGGAACAAGGGAGAGGTAGAGGACGTGTTGGTGGATCTGCAGACACCAGAGATGCATCAGCCAGAGTGTATGAGTTGAGGAGTACTGTAGAGCCGATAGCGCCAACAACCACATGTACCATTCATATTAATGGTTTTCTTGTCAGAGTTCTTTTTGATACTGGTGCTACGCATTCTTTTATATATGATGCTTGTGTAGATAGATTCGCCTTAGTTATTGTAGAAGTTAGACCCTTCTTTATAGGATTACCCGATGGGGGTAAGATTCGAGGTACACAAGAGGTTCGCGATTGCCCTATTAGATTGGGAGGTCACGATTGGCCAACTGACTTCTTTGTCATGTACTTAGTATATGAAGAAGTTATCCTGGGTATGGATTGGATGGATCAACATCGAGCAGTTTTGGACATCGGCAAGAGGACAGTGACAATGACTACAAATGAAGGCCATGTTGAGATCTTCCGAGGATGGGATATCAGAGAGACTGATACAATTATCAGTGCAGTTCGAGCCACGAGACTTATCAGTCAGGGATGCGAGGATTTTTGGTGCTCTGCCATGAAGGATGGTACGAGTCCGGCTTTGGAGGAGATTCTAGTAGCTTGCGAGTTTACTGACGTCTTTGGAGAGCCATCAGGTTTACCTCCACAGAGGAGTGTAGACTTTGGCATTGATCTAGAGCCCGGTACGAGACCGATCTGTAAGGCTCCTTATCGTATGGCGCCTATCGAGATGCTTGAGTTGAAGAAGCAGCTCGAGGAGTTAGCAGAGAAGGGCTTCATCCGCCCTAGTGTATCTCCTTGTGGCGCACCATCTCTCTTCGTCAGGAAGAAGGACGGGTCAATGAAGTTATGTATCGACTACCGAGAGCTGAACAAGGTGACGATGAAGAATAAGTACCTATTGCCCCGGATCGACGATCTTTTGGATCAGCTGCATGGAGCTTTAGTGCTTTCGGGGATCGTTCTGAGATCTGGATATCACCAGCTGAGGGTGAGAGAGCAAGATGTAGCCAAGACGGCATTTCGGACCAGATATGGACACTACGAGTTTATAGTGATGCCATTTGGGCTTACGAATGCGCCCGCAGTCTTCATGGAGTTGATGAACAACATCTTCATCGACTTTCTAGACTAGTTTGTAGTTGTCTTCATTGACGACATTCTGGTTTACTCTCGCAGTAGAGAGGAGCATGCTGGACATTTGACGATCGTTCTTCAGGTCTTGCAGGATAGAGAGCTCTACGCCAAGCTCCCTAAGTGCGAGTTTTGGATGTCCGAGGTAGCATTCCTTGGTCACATCGTTTCAGCTGAAGGGATCAAGGTAGATCCGGTGAAGATTGAGTCAGTATCTTCTTGGCCGCCTCCTAAGAACGTTAAGGAGGTATGCAACTTCTTAGGATTGGTGGGCTACTACCGGCGTTTTATTGAGGGATTTTTAGTTATCGCCCGACCGCTCACTTCCTTGTTGCGGAAGTCTACGAGGTTCGTATGATCCGAGCCGTGCCTGCAGAGCGTTGGGGAGCTGAAGAAGAGGTTGACCTCTGCTCCTATCCTAGCTCAGCCAGAGGGCATTGAGGATTTTGTGGTTTACAACAATGCATCCAAGATGGGCTTGGGATGTGTTTTGATGCAGAGGGGTAAGGTGATTGCTTACGCGTCTAGACAGCTGAAGACGTACGAGGAGAATTACCCTACCCATGACCTTGAGTTGGCTGTCGTGGTTCATGCTTTGAAGATTTGGAGACATTATCAGTACGGAGCTACGTGTCAGATATTGATAGACCATAAGAGTCTGAAGTACATATTCACTCAGCGGGAGTTGAATAACCGCCAGCGCAGATGTTGGATTGATAAAGGATTTTGATTTGGAGATCTTATACCACCTCGGGAAGGCTAATGTGGTAGCTGATGCCCTCAGTAGGAAGATGTTACGCTAGAAAGTGTGCACGCAATAAGCCTTAAATTTATACTTGTTATAATTATCCTAATTCTTAGCGCACCCGCAGTGTACGGGACGTACGTAGAAAGATAAGTACTCCAAGGTCGAACACGAAGACTAAAGTGAAATCGAACTAAGTTGTGATTGAATTTAGCAAGGTCTAAGTCTAAGAAAAGAGAAAACAAAGGAAGAAAATCTCAATTTGATTGGTTGGTTTTAGGTGATTACTTCAAAGATCAAATGCATGCAAACAATCAATCAAACCAAATCGGAAAATCGGCACAAATAAACAAATCGAACAAGATATTGATCAAGAGAAAAGGGAGGATGGATACTAGGGGTTGGAAATTCCGGTTATGGCATAAAACTCAAGTTATCTACTCATTCTTTGGATAGATTATGAAATGTTGGAATTAAACGTTTCTAGATTGGGATCAATTACCGGGTAAGTGTCATGATCCAACTAGTCCACACCTAAGGTCTCATTACCGGTTAAGTCTCTAAGAGCCTAAGGATAGGATTTTAACACAAACCGGATTGTTTGATTAAGGATCTAACCTATCCTCACCGGGTAAGTCTCGGAAAGGGAAGTCTTAATCAACATTCCTAGCACGTTTGATCCAATGGCGGCTTATTAGGCTCACCATTACCTAAGACTTTGCTACTTTAGAATCTAAGGGCAAAGATTACCGGGTAAGTCTCTCCTAACACTTAGTCGCTACACTAGGACACCCTAGGGTAGGTTAAACTCAGCAAAAACTTAGGGTTTCAACAATTTTATGAACCTAAGGTAAGATCCTTCGAACCAGGAAAAACCACGGTTCGTTCTACGGAAACCACGGCCGTGGTTCTTCAAGAACTACCCGTGTTTTCTAACAGTAACTACGTCCATAAACAAAATCATCCAAAGGTAAAATTAGGTCTGTCCTATCATAGTTCTAGCCACAACCATCCTTCCCATACCCTAGAATCACATCAATCTAGCCTAGAACATTCATAATAGAAATCAAAGCAAACAAGTATAGATTCATAACCTCCATTGCAAGAAAATGAGAGAAAGAAGATGAACAATGAACCTTAAACACAATCCAAATCTGAAGATGAAATTAGAAACGACTTACAATCCTTCCAAAGGAAGGTTCAAGAGTTCATAAATCCCTAGAAACAAATCCGAAAATACAAGAGCTAAGTGTGTCTTCTCCTCTTCAATGGCTCCTTCCTTCTTCTTCTTGCACTTTCCTTCCTAGAAAAAATCTTTCTTCTTCTTGGAATATATTTTTTCAAAGAAAATGGAGGATGTGTGAGCTGCTTTCAAACTCCCCAAATCCCAGCTGCCTCTAACAACTATCAAGGACCACTTTTATAACCAATTTCTTCATGAGCTGGCCATGAGAGTCGTGGCACAGCTGTCACGAGAATCTGGCAAAAACCACGGTCAGAATCACGGCCGTGGTTCTTCAGGAAACCGTGATTCTGTGCAGAAACTTTGCTTTGGACAATTTGGCTGTGATTTGGTGCATGGCGTGTGTAGGAAGGGTTCCTTGAGTCTCCTCAACCCTTGGCTCGCGTTCCAATGAGTTTGAAAACGTGTCCTCTGGATGAGCGTCCCTCAAACGCATCGTTTAAGCTCGAAACTTCCCGAAATACCTACAAAACGCACACAAGTCCGTGTAGACGTCTATCTCGACAAAATACATGTTTTGAGTGCAAAACGCATTGGACTAGTGCTAGATAATGCATGATTGAGCGAGAATTCTACCTAAATGTGTACCTAAAACTATGCTATAAATCGTGTTATCAAAATACCCCATACTTAAGGTTTGCTCGTCCCCGAGCAAATTCCCAACTATAGACTACGAGATGACATGATTTATGTAAGCAGAAAAATGGCAAAATCTTTTTGGTTTTGTGCTTCTACTATTGGATCACCTTCATAGTCATGATCAATGGCAATTGAATAAGCAATTATGTATCAAACAATAAAGTCATGGAAAGACAATTGTACTTAACTCAAAAACGTGCATGAGTTAGGAGGACGGAGATGTCAAGAAGATCAAGAGTCTATCCAATCTAGATTACTAAGTCTTACAAACATGCAAGTAGGTCATAAGGGCTTGTGACATAAAAGGCTAAGAAACGTTTCAATTGGGGAGGGGAATTTTCTAGGCATGTGATGCTAATCCGGGAATGGAACTAACTTCACTCCTTGTCCTCGATCAACTTCCCCTAAGTGCATATTTTTCCCTATCTTGCTTTCTTTTCTTTTTCTTTAACTCATTTTTGAGACAATGGCATTGGTGTACAATAGCCGAAACCTCGGTGATTAGCCATCCTCGGGCTTTTTCTCTTTTTCGAGGTGCATCCACACCGGGCACACATACCAAAGCTCGTTAGGGCTATTGGCTCATTTGACTTTGGCAAGGCACCAACACCCGATTATGTGAAGTGTACCGAGTTACTTGTCATTTAAACCAACGCCCCCAAACCTATTTTGGCTACTCTTCCACAATAATTTTAGCATTCCATTCACGACATTCTTTTCATTACATCTTCACCCCGCACTTGCTTTTTACACATTCAAACACACCAGCATGCTCCTATTCCCGGATGGGATTTAAAAAGGAGGTCAAATTTTATATCGATTGAGGTGCTCAAGCAATCATGATCAAGATGAGAAGTAGAGAAAGATGAAATGCCTTATTCATTCCTAGATGGTATGTAAGAACTAGCATGTAATTTCGATTTTCAATACTCAATCCATTCTAGGCAATCACCATGCTCTCAAACCATTCATGGAATTCAAGAGAAGTATTTCAAGTCCACATATGCATTTATCAATTCAACACATAAGGCCATTCATAGCCAATCACAAGACAAGTTTCATCATTAGGATCATATCCAAGCCTAGAAAGCACAAAAATTTTTAAATTTTCTGATTTTTATGGGATTTTCGATTTAAGTATGTACAATGCAAGACATGTGCAAATATTAACCTATCCTAGATGCTCATCATGCAAAGGATCATGTGAACCCCACCCCATACTTAGAAACACATTGTCCCCAATGTGATATTCAAGTAAAGAGAGTGAAAGAAGGTTCTCACAATGTAAAATGGTTTTCTTCGGTATTTGGGAATTCTCAAGAGGATTGATGTTGGATGATCCTTTCAACCATGGTAGGGAGCTCTAAACATCTTTCAAGCTTTGAAACCCGCGCTAGGCACCGCTAGCCGTCCAAGTTCCGCGTTCGCTCCACCCATAATTGGTGGGGGTTTCATCATCATCATTTCCAAGAAAGGTTTCCAATGCCACTAATGTTCTAGCACACATAAAATAGACAAAACACACAAAGCACACAAAAACAGAAAAATCTAAGCTAAAATGAAGGGAAAATGTTACCGATGGGTTGCCTCCCACCAAGCGCTTCTTTAAGGTCATTAGCTTGACCAAACTCGGGAACGTTTATGCAAGGTGAAGCGGGGCAATCATGTCTACCGGGGCTCCCGGAATATATTTCTTCAAGCGATGTCCGTTCACTTTGAAATCTCCACAATGCTCCCCTCCTATCTCAATAGCTCCATGGGGAAAGATTTTCTTCACCACATATGGCCCGGTCCATCTTGATTTGAGCTTTCCGGGGAAGAGTCTTAGCCTTGAGTTGAAGAGAAGGACAAGATCTCCTTCACTCAACTCCTTTGGAATGATCCTCTTATCATGCCACCTTTTGGTTCTCTCCTTGTAAATCCGGGCATTCTCATAAGCTTCCAACCTGAGCTCCTCAAGTGCATTGATGTCAAGTAATCTCTTCTCTCCCGCCTCCTTGAGGTCAAAATTCAGCCACTTAATGGCCCAATAAGCTCTATGCTCCATTTCCACCGGAAGATGGCAAGACTTGCCATAGACTAACTTGTAGGGAGTGGTGCCAATAGGTGTCTTGAAGGCGGTTCTATATGCCCATAGTGCGTCATTGAGCTTCATGGCCCAATCCTTCCTTGTCCTAGACACCGTCTTCTCGAGTATGGCTTTGATCTCACGGTTGGAGATCTCCACTTGACCACTAGTTTGGGGGTGGTAGGGTGTTGCCACTTTGTGAGTCACCCCATACTTGGCCAAAAGTGCTCCAAAGTTCCTATTTGTGAAGTGCTTCCCTCCATCACTAATGATCACCCTTGGTGTTCCAAACCTAGGGAAAATCACTCGGTTGAAGAACCGCACCACCACCTTGGCATCATTCGTAAGAGAGGCGATTGCCTCTACCCATCTTGACACATAGTCCACCGCCAATAGGATAAATAGGTTGCCACATGAAGAAGGGAATGGTCCCATGAAGTCTACACCCCACACATCAAAAATCTCAACTTCTTGGATGTTGTTCAAGGGCATTTCATTCCTCCTTGAGATGTTCCCCGTTCTTTGGCAAGCATCACATGCCGCTACAAAACCTTGCACATCTCTAAACAAGTTAGGCCAATAAAAACCGGATTGCAATACCTTGGCACACGTCTTGTGTGAGCTAGCATGGCCTCCACATGGCAAGGAATGACAATGGCGGATCACACTCTCCACCTCATCCTCCGGTATGCATCTTCTAAACATTCCATCCGGCCCTCTTTTGAACAAAAGTGGCTCGCTCCAATAATAATGCCTCACATCTTTGAAGAACTTCTTCCTTTGGGCATATGTCAAACCGGGAGGCACTTCTTCACACACCAAGTAGTTCACAATGTCGGCATACCATGGTTCGCTTCCTCTAGACACTTGGAACAAGCACTCCTCCACCATTTGCAATTGCTCATCCCGGAATGAGTCATCAATCGGGATGTCATCTCTCTCAATCTCTAAGGGAGGTAGTCTACTAAGGTGATCCGCCACGGAGTTCTCGGATCCCTTCTTATCTCTTATCTCCAAATCAAACTCTTGAAGAAGAAGGATCCACCTAATCAACCTTGGCTTGGCATCCTTCTTCGTAAGTAGATAACGGATCGCCGCATGATCCGTGTAAACTATGACCTTTGCTCCAACAAGGTACGAGCGGAACTTCTCAAATGCATACACTACCGCCAACAACTCTTTCTCGGTGGTAGCATAGTTGAGTTGCGCATCATCTAGCGTCTTGCTAGCATAATAAATAGCATGAGTGCGGCCTTCTTTCCTTTGCCCCAAAACGGCCCCAACGGCCACATCACTTGCATCGCACATGATCTCAAACGGTAAACTCCAATCCGGAGGTTGCATGATGGGTGCGGAGATCAAGGCGTTCTTCAACCTACAAAACGCTTCAAGACAATCTTTGGAGAAAACAAAATCAACATCTTTCATTAGTAGGTTAGTGAGAGGCTTAGAAATTTTAGAGAAATCTTGGATGAACCTCCGGTAGAAACCGGCATGCCCTAAGAAACTCCTTACCCCCTTCACCGAGGTAGGTGGTGGCAACTTCTCTATCGTTTCAATCTTAGCCCTGTCAACCTCAATGCCACGGTTAGACACCAAGTGTCCTAACACAATCCCTTCACTTACCATGAAGTGGCATTTCCCCCAATTTAAGACAAGATTTGTCTCCTCACATCTTTGCAATACTAATGACAAGTTAGCCAAGCAATTATCAAAAGAAGAACCATAAACAGAGAAATCATCCATGAACACTTCCATGATATTTTCTATGTATTCCGAAAAGATGGCCATCATACACCTTTGGAAGGTGGCGGGTGCATTACACAACCCAAATGGCATTCTCCTATATGCAAATGTACCCCATGGACATGTAAAAGTTGTTTTCTCTTGGTCATCGGGGTGGGTAGGGATTTGGAAGAATCCACTATACCCATCTAGATAGCAAAAGTGAGAGTGTTGAGCTAACCTTTCTAGCATTTGGTCAATGAAGGGGAGGGGAAAATGATCTTTCCTGGAGGCCATGTTCAATTTCCTATAATCTATACACATTCTCCATCCCGTGACCGTCCTAGTTGGTATTAGTTCATTGTTCTCATTAGTTACTACCGTCATTCCACCCTTCTTAGGTACCACATGAACGGGGCTAACCCACTTACTATCCGAGATAGGGTAGATAATTCCCGCATCTAGCAACTTAATGATTTCCTTTTTGACCACCTCTTTCATTATAGGGTTCAATCTCCTTTGATGTTCAATAGAGGGTTTATGGTTATCTTCCATCATTATCTTATGCATGCACAAAGATGGCTTAATGCCAACCAAATCATCAATAGTATATCCAATGGCTTTCCTATGCAATCTCAATTCATGTAGCAATTTAGCAAGTTCATCATCACTCAAGCATGCATTAACAATCACCGGATATGTAGAATTATCACCAAGGAATGCATACTTTAAATGAGAGGGGAGGGGTTTGAGTTCAAGTGAGGGAGGACCTTTTTCGGTTGAAGACGATCCGAATAAGATTGGATGAGATGATTCCAAAGCAAATGAAGACTCCCCTTGGCTCCTAGAAGCTTGATCGTCATTAAGAGCTGATTCAGGGGAAACCACGGTTGGAATCACGGTTAGCTCAACTTCCACGGCCGTGGTTCCTTCCAGGCTTGTTTCTCGGAGTTGTCCAGAGAGTTTGACGGCCGTGGTTCCTGAATCTCGACCGTGGAACTTGCAGCTGTTCACAATTTCTTCGTGGCTCTCAAATCCAACTCTTGGCTCCTCTTCCAATGCCTCCAAGGCTTTGATCTCTTCATTGCAATTCTCCTCGATGTCCTCTTCCATCATACTCAAGGTAAGAACCTTTTCCAAGGGATCCTTGATCAAAATCGAGCTCACCATTTCTCTAGACTCTTCCTCTTCAACTATGTTGAACACATCTTCATCAAGGGTTGGCCCCTTCATCATTGTTGATAGCTTGAACTTGATGTTCTCTTCTCCAATGTTGAAGGAGAGAGTCCCATTCTTGCAATCTACTAGACATCCGGAAGTAGCTAGGAAAGGTCTCCCCAAAATGATAGGAACCGGATAGTCCGCCGGGATGTCCAAAACAACGAAGTCTATGGGCACATAGAATCCTCCCAATTGCACCGGAATGTCTTCAAGAATCCCAACTGGATGAGTGATAGAACGGTCCGCCATATAGAGGGTCATCTTGACCGGCTTTGGCTCTCCTAACCCGACCTTGTTGCTAAGTGCAAGCGGTATGATGCTTACACTTGCTCCAAGATCACAAAGGGCCTCGTATTTCACATCTCCCACTCCTATCGGGACGCAAAAAGAGCCCGGATCCCTTAGCTTGGGAGGCATTGCTTCCTTCATTGTTTGGATTAACTCCGAGGATCTCTTGGTCATCCTAATCTCCCCATACTCCTCCAACTTCCTTTTGTTGGAGAGTATTTCCTTCAAGAACTTTCCGTATGCCGGCATTCCTAAGATGGCATCCATGAACGGAATGTTAATATGTAACTTGGACATTAGTTCAAGGAACTTACCAAAGTGATTGTCCAAACGAGCTCTTGCTCTTGATTGCGGGAACGGTAGAGGTGGTTTGTATGGAGGCGGTGCCACATAGGTCGGCTCTACATCCTTGCTCTTTCCATCATCTTGCTTTCTTCCCTCTTCTACCACTACTTGCTTCCCTTTAGCTTGGTCTTTGGGCAAAGGATCCTTCATACTCAACCCACTCCTTGTTGTGATAGCCAAAACTTGACCTCTTGGGTTGTCTTCGGTTCTTCCGGGAAGCTTTCCCGGATCTCTATGTGCTTCACCCGCCTTTTGAAAGACTTGCGCTTCCAAGACTTTTTGAGCCTTAGAAATTGAAGTGACGGTGCTCTCAAGTCCACTCAATCTTCCTAGCAATTGTTCAAACATGACTTCGGTCCTATCCCTTGAAGTTTGAGCAAAACCGGGTGGAGGTTCTTGTGAAGCTCTTTGTGGTGGAGTTGCACTCGTGGAGGCGGGAGGGTTCAAGGCTCCATCCGGATTTGAGTAAGAAAATCCGGGATGGTTGTGGTTTGGCCGGTAATTGTTGAATTGCCGGTTGTTGTTGAAATTTCTTGGGCCTTGGTAATTGTTGAAGTTGCCCCTTCCCATATAATTTACATCTTCCTCCTTGGAAGACAAGTTAGCTCTTGGAGGTGCTTGGGGAGTTGCTTGGCTCTTCAATGTGGTGGTACATAACTCTCTCAAGGATTTCAACTCGTTGTTGATGGCGTCAAGCTTGAAATTGCTCATGGTGACTTCACTCACCTCATATGCTCCCGCCTTTCTTCCTTCGCTCTTCCCATGAGAGTACTTTTCAATCACTAGAGCTTGCTTCTCCACAAACTCCCAAGCATCATCTACATGCTTCTCCATAAATGTCCCACCGGAAAGAGATTGAAGCTTGAATTGGCTATCTTCGTCAAGTCCCTTGAAATAGATCTCTAATAGCTCAATCTTTGGTATGCCATGGTGTGGACAATCTAGGAGAAGGTCCTTAAATCTCTCCCAAGACTTGAACAAACTTTCTCTATCCCTCATCACAAAGGCATTGATCTTTCCTCTTAATTCGGTGGTCTTGGAAGGTGGGAAGAATTTGGTCAAGAATTCGGTTGTCATCTCTTCCCAAGTACCAACTCGCCCTTGCGGAATAGATTGATACCAAGCCAAGGCTTTGTCCTTAAGAGAGAAGGAAAAAGCCCTTAGCTTATGGTTGTTGCTCTCCAATCTTGGTGGTCTAAGAGTCTCCATCAAGATCTCATAATTCATCAAATGTTGGTGAGGAGACTCTCCTTCCATCCCTCCAAACTGATTATGCCGGATCATTTGAAGAACTTGAGGGCGGAGCTCATAGTTGTGGGTTGCGGGATCTCCTAGATTCACACCCGGTCGGTGTGCTCTTTGTGCCGGATCCATACGTCTCCCTAGGGTTTGTGGCTCCTCAATAGCAATGGGAACAACCCTAACATTGGCCGCCGGCTGCGGTTGTGGTGGAGGTGGTGGAGGTTGTCGGCGATTAAGCTCTCCTTGAACAAGGGCTTGCCTAATCTCCTCAATCTCCCTCCTTGTTTCCTCTTGCCTCTCATTGGCAAGTCTCCTCTCTTCCTCTAAGAGCTCATCTCTTAGCCTTATTTGCTCTAAGGCTTCATCCAATTCAGCTTGAAGATTCCTACCGGCCATCTCTCTCTCTTTTCGGATGTTCTTAGATCTAGATCGAAGGGTTTTCTCCGGTTCGGGATCGAATGGAGCTAGATCCTTGTCACGAGATCTTCGCATACACCTAAAGAGAAATAGATGTCCTGAAAAGCAAAGACACAAACCAAAAAGAGATCAAAAGAAACAAGGAAGATCTACACTAGAATCAATCACAAAATAGACTCAATCTAGACCTAGTCCCCGGCAACGGCGCCAAAAACTTGTTACGCTAGAAAGTGTGCACGCAATAAGCCTTAAATTTATACTTGTTATAATTATCCTAATTCTTAGCGCACCCGCAATGTACGGGACGTACATAGAAAGATAAGTACTCCAAGGTCGAACACGAAGACTAAGGTGAAATCGAACTAAGTTGTGATTGAATTTAGCAAGGTCTAAGTCTAAGAAAAGAGAAAACAAAGGAAGAAAATCTCAATTTGATTGGTTGGTTTTAGGTGATTACTTCAAAGATCAAATGCATGCAAACAATCAATCAAACCAAATCGGAAAATCGGCACAAATAAACAAATCGAACAAGATATTGATCAAGAGAAAAGGGAGGATGGATCCTAGGGGTTGGAAATTCCGGTTATGGCATAAAACTCAAGTTATCTACTCATTCTTTGGATAGATTATGAAATGTTGGAATTAAACGTTTCTAGATTGGGATCAATTACCGGGTAAGTGTCATGATCCAACTAGTCCACACCTAAGGTCTCATTACCGGTTAAGTCTCTAAGAGCCTAAGGATAGGATTTTAACACAAACCGGATTGTTTGATTAAGGATCTAACCTATCCTCACCGGGTAAGTCTCGGAAAGGGAAGTCTTAATCAACATTCCTAGCACGTTTGATCCAATGGCGGCTTATTAGGCTCACCATTACCTAAGACTTTGCTACTTTAGAATCTAAGGGCAAAGATTACCGGGTAAGTCTCTCCTAACACTTAGTCGCTACACTAGGACACCCTAGGGTAGGTTAAACTCAGCAAAAACTTAGGGTTTCAACAATTTTATGAACCTAAGGTAAGATCCTTCGAACCAGGAAAAACCACGGTTCGTTCTACGGAAACCACGGCCGTGGTTCTTCAAGAACTACCTGTGTTTTCTAACAGTAACTACGTCCATAAACAAAATCATCCAAAGGTAAAATTAGGTCTGTCCTATCATAGTTCTAGCCACAACCATCCTTCCCTTACCCTAGAATCACATCAATCTAGCCTAGAACATTCATAATAGAAATCAAAGCAAACAAGTATAGATTCATAACCTCCATTGCAAGAAAATGAGAGAAAGAAGATGAACAATGAACCTTAAACACAATCCAAATCTGAAGATGAAATTAGAAACGACTTACAATCCTTCCAAAGGAAGGTTCAAGAGTTCATAAATCCCTAGAAACAAATCCGAAAATACAAGAGCTAAGTGTGTCTTCTCCTCTTCAATGGCTCCTTCCTTCTTCTTCTTGCACTTTCCTTCCTAGAAAAAATCTTTCTTCTTCTTGGAATATATTTTTTCAAAGAAAATGGAGGATGTGTGAGCTGCTTTCAAACTCCCCAAATCCCAGCTGCCTCTAACAACTATCAAGGACCACTTTTATAACCAATTTCTTCATGAGCTGGCCATGAGAGTCGTGGCACAGCTGTCACGAGAATCTGGCAAAAACCACGGTCAGAATCACGGCCGTGGTTCTTCAGGAAACCGTGATTCTGTGCAGAAACTTTGCTTTGGACAATTTGGCTGTGATTTGGTGCATGGCGTGTGTAGGAAGGGTTCCTTGAGTCTCCTCAACCCTTGGCTCGCGTTCCAATGAGTTTGAAAACGTGTCCTCTGGATGAGCGTCCCTCAAACGCATCGTTTAAGCTCGAAACTTCCCGAAATACCTACAAAACGCACACAAGTCCGTGTAGACGTCTATCTCGACAAAATACATGTTTTGAGTGCAAAACGCATTGGACTAGTGCTAGATAATGCATGATTGAGCGAGAATTCTACCTAAATGTGTACCTAAAACTATGCTATAAATCGTGTTATCAGAAGACTCCCCGGGAGATGGAGATCGCTAGGTTGACAACTCAGCCATAGTTACAGCGAGATTTAGCATGGCTAGAGATGGATATCTACTTTCCGGATTCCGACAGTCAGTTGTCCACCTTGGAGATAGTACCTGATCTGTTGGTCGAAATCCGATAGAAGAAGGAGAGTTGCCTAGCTTTGACGCAGATCCGAGACCGGATGTCTCAAGGAGAGGCGCGGAAGTTTGTAGTTGGTGCTGATGGAGTTTTGAGATGCCAAGAGCGTGTTTGTGTGCCTTCAGATTGAGAGTTGAGACAAAGGATCCTTCAGGAGGCTCACTCTTCACCTTACTTAGTCCATCCCGGTGCGAGTAAGATGTATCACGATATCAGACGCTCTTTCTGGTGGGGAGGACTGAAGCCAGACGTGACGAGATATGTAGCTCAGTGCGCGACCTGTCAGCAGGTCAAGATCGTGCATCATCGACTAGGAGGCGAGATACACCCACTTCCCGTTCCTTAGTGGAAGTGGGAAGACATCTCTATGGATTTCCTTAGTGGAAGTGGGAAGACATCTCTATGGATTTCTGGTGTGAGACTTCATGGTGTACCTAAGACTATAGTCTCTGACAGAGACGGACGGTTCACTTCGAGGTTCTAGCAGCAAGTGCATGCCGCCCTAGGTACGAGTCTGCAGTTTACGACCGCTTACCATCCTCAGACCGATGGTCAGTCTGAACAGACCATCCAGACTCTGGAGGACATGTTAAGAGCCTGCATGTTAGACTAGGGACATGTGTGGCCAGATCACCTCCCCTTAGTGGAGTTTTTGTGTAACAACAGTTGGCACGCATCGATCAGGATGGCTCCTTAGGAGGCTTTATACGGACATAGATGCCGTACACCATTGTGTTGGGATAAGCCGAGTAGTGCTAGCGGAGTAGCACCTGAGTAGATTAAGGATGAAATGGCTCGAGTAGTAGTGATCCGAGAGCGGATGTTAGCAGCACAGAGTCGACGGAATTCTTATGCAGATAAGAGGCGTAGACCTCTAGAATTCAGAGTTGGAGCTCAGGTTTGGTTGAGAGTATCCCCGACACGAGGTGTCAGACATTTTGGTGTCAAGGCAAAGTTGAGCCCCAGATATGTTGGACCGTTCGAGATTCTTGAGCGAGTTGGAGAGGCAACATACAAACTTGCTTTGCCACCGAGACTCGAGCGTGTTCACCCAGTCTTCCATGTGTCTCATCTACGGGAATACATACCAGACCCGAGACACATTGTCAGTCATAAGGATCTAGTGATTGAGCAAGACCACACATTTGTAGAGCACCCGATGGCTGTCTTGGATGCACCTTTAGTATCCAGAGGAACTATCCGGAGTTTTACGCTGCGCTGGATGCACCTTTAGCGCAATCGTTTGTTTAAATTTCTCCCTTTGTTGCGTTGCGTACGCTTTTGTGACGTTTTGAGTTACGTGCCCCGAGTGGGAATATACGAGTTCAGTTCTGTTTTTGTGTGTTGTTATGATCATTGGGCTTTTGCAAGTTTCGGGACGAAACTTCTTTTTAGGGGGATATGATGTAAGACCCCAGTCTTTTTCCTTCACCACCCCGCGGTGAAGTCTGCCGCCCCTGCGGCAGGCCGCACCCGCGGTAGGGTCAGCCGCCCCTGCGGCTGACGACAGATCGCGCCCGATCTTTCTTTCGTTCATTTTATCTTCCTTTCATAGATAGAATATCAGATATTCTATCTTATGGGCCGGTTTCCTTATCTTCTTTCCAAACCCTAGACGCTCTTTCCGTCTATCTTTCCAGCCCGTCTCCTTTATATTCCCACCTTTTCCTCAATTTTCCCATTTCTTGCATTCATCTTCAACCCTAAGAGTTGCAATCATTCCCTTGCTTCCTGCGACCTTGCTGAACGTGTAAGTTCATCTCTTCTGGTTTCTTCATCACGTTCTTATAGTTGCTGCATGCCTTCTCCTTCTGTTTCGTTTTCTTCTTCGGTCTTCCCTTTTCTTCTTCTCCAAGAATCAAGTTTGATCCTTGATTCTTGTGGAGCGTTCCGTTGTTGATACTTTGATGTTCACTGGTTTCCTTGGTTGAGTTGTGACGTGGTTGTGCACTGAGAAGAGCAAGCTTTGGCCTTTGCTGCGTTCCTGGCTGTCGAAGAAGTCGACAACGCTTTTGCACTATAAATCGCCCCCGCGCCTCTGTTGTGCCACCCTCACGGCCATCCGCCCCCGTGCCTGGTCCAGCCGCCCCTGCGGTTTCCTCTACAGTAACTCCCGTTCTTGTGAGTTGCTTCCTTCCTTGCTTTCCTCGTCCCTTTCCTTACATCATTTTGTTGTTCCTTATCCCCTGAGTTGCTGTTAGACTAAGGTTGAGCCCTTAGCTTGTGGAGATCTCTTAGAGATCGTTGAGACTAGAACTTATAGACTTCTAGCAACCATTTCATTCCTGATTCTTGACGCCTTGCGTGTACAGGCTTTCCTTGCTCCTTTCCTGAGGGAAACTGAGTTGTTCTTGAGTTGTTGCTGAGTTTGGTTTACCTTCGAGTGAGGTAAGTCCCTTGGACTTACTTAGGTTCATTCCATATATTGGTTTGAGTGTTTTGGCTTGTTTGTATTTTTTATCATGTTTAAGTGATAACCGTTATAGGATTCACCCTTTATAACCTTAACTGGCCCAAGTATATTATAACCGGGTAGTGACCACTTGTCTAGTTCTACAAGAGACAAGAATGTGCTCTTGCAACCCATACCCGTAGGTAACGGATAGTACTGATCTATTCCTATTGGTAGACGGAAGCGGAAGTGAGTTTCGGGAGATTCTCGTATGACAAAAGAAGTTTAATTAGTAATGGATAACCTTAAGAAAGATAATAACCAGTTGAGTGCAAGCATGATATGTGTTTTCTTTACCTTATGTGTGTCTGTGGCTTTACGCTCTTGCTAGTATCTAGAATGTTAGCTAACGGTTTATGCCGTCGTTGTAGATGTTCCGCGGGTTCAGGATGCTGCTGAGTGATCCGGATGATGTGGTCAGCCGGGGTTCCCGTACATTATAGGACGGGATCGGGTTTTTGTTTCTTTTGTTGTTTCCCTTTTGTTTTGAACTCGGCTGCGAGTCTTTTATGTTTTCCTTTGTTTGAACCTTTTGTTTTATATTGTGTTTTGGTTTTCATTTGTTTGTTCCTTGTTGTAAGATCCGTTTGTTGTTGCTACTCTGAGGGTCGGGACCCATTGTACGGTCCTAGCCCGTAGCGCTTCGAGTTCTCAGAACTTGAGGTGTTACAGCTTCTATGCAAGCCTGTCATATTCTGCTAGGTCGACCATTGTAGTTGACAAACAGATCCAACACAAGGGGAAACCAACAAGTATTGTTTTGCCTTCAAAGGGAAAAAACTTGTGTTAAAACCAATGAAGCCCGATAATATAGTAGAGTATTATGAGAAGAAGAAGAATGAGAAGACTATAGAGGAGGCCATGTAACTTGGACTCATGTGATACAAAGGACGATTAATAGGGAACCAGGGTTTATCATGGATCTAAATTATATACCACCCGCCTATAACGAGAGCCAACTATCCGATCTTCAAGTTTGTCTTCAAGAAATTCTTGACATTCATGTAGGACATGAGTATGCTAAGTGCTTTAATTGAGCACATGCGGTGAATATATGATGGGCTCATGTGGCCACTTATTGTTACACCTTGTGCACTCGGTTTCGATAAGAGGGGTACCCTTGTAGATCTATATTTATTAGCAACATTAAACTACTAACCCCTAATGAAGGGATTCCAGTGCACCGGCTTAAGGAAGAATTCTCATCACTTCAAGGTGAGAAAATTAAATTACAACACACTGAATTCATAGCATATGCTAATGGAATGTGTGTACTTGTCTTCCATTTAGGTGCACTACCTCAGGAACTAACCCCCCAAACGAGGTGATTTAAGAAAGAAGACTTGAACTTGAGGTTGAATCCTTTCAAAGGAAGAGAGGATTATGCAAGAGCATCCTCAAAAAAACCCAAGACCCGAAAGCAACACAAGATCAACTCAACAGCTAGAAAGACGCAACATAAGAACAATTATAGAGTTGCCCGATGCAGAGTCATCCACAGGGTTAGAACGTAGTTTAAAAGCAGCTCAAGATCAAGGAGCTCTAAGACCTACAAAGTGGAGGAGGGTGCCTGAGAAAAAGGATAGCATGTTCAAATGGAACTCAAGTAGAAGGAGGAAGGGTCTACATGCCGTCGGGACAAAGAGAAGGATGACACATCATGAAGCTCATCAAACAAGGAGGTCTCGAGTGTATCAAATCATGAAAATACACTCCCTATAAACAAGGAGGAGAAGATCTTACAAGAAAACTTTTGCTCCTCAACGTTAGAAGACCAGGGCCCTATGCAATGCCATCCTAACACTCAAGTTCCAATACATACCTAAACTCGACCATATATGAAGGACGCACGTATCCATGCAAGAGAGGAAGGTCAACCATGTAAAGGACTACCCCCTCTACACGCATGGTTCGGATAATCACAAGCCCTCCAAATTAATGTTATATTTTGTAGCCCATGAAGACTTGTTTGATTATGGGTTAAATTTTGTAGGCTTTAAAATTAGGTTTTTTTTAGCCCAAGTCTAATTTATTTATTTGCAAATAAATATAAGTCTATTAATAGGGAAGCTTAAAAATAGATCGTATCTGTTTAGAAGATAGATCTTATTTGATTAGTTCCACAAAGATATCTTATCTTTTCAGAAGATAAATCTTATTTAATTATTTTTCGATAGGGTTTGATCTTATCTTCTTATAGACGGATCACGAGCTTTCGGGATTTTGCAAGCCCACACCAGCCGTACCCCTATGTAACCCTAGTGGACAATCCCTTATAAATAGGGAGGTCATACCTCATAATTTTTCATCTGGAATATTAAGTAGTTTTGATAAATACGTTGTGTTATCCCCTGCGGTATTTGTCGTCGTCTCCCTACGTGGATAGCAAACCCGAGTAAGAGATGCCTTGCTCGCAATTCGTTGGGACTTGTTTGAGTATGTTCAACTTGCCATCGGTAGAGCAAGGCGTTTTAACTAGCCACCAACATTCTTTCAAGGTGCTTTAGGGTTCGTTTAGAGCACCTATTGTGTTTTGGTTATAGTGGAAGGGTTTTATAAGACTTCGTTGATTGTTTATTTGGGCGATCCTCCCAATTATAGCTTTTGGTGCTTCCAAGTCGTCGTTTAGGGTTTGACCTTGATCTATCCATCTATCGATCCATTCCTCCACTTGATCATCTTCTTTCCATATCTCTTTTCTATTTGTTGTTTTTCTATCCAGCCTTAGGCGTACGTCGAAAGACCGGGCCAGCTACACGAGCGCATACCCCGTATCAAATAGCCCCGATTTTTGCATCGCATATAACATCAAGCCAAAACCCAATGTTACCCCCAATATCCTTCTTTTCTTGATAGAGTTACAAGGTATTTGGATCAATGTCCCCTCCTCTTTGATATTTGGATTGTAGAAACAAGAAGTATGAGGTTGTTCTCCATGCCCCATGGAACCCACAAACTCGACCAAAGATAGCGATAACTATTTTAGTGGAGGTGAGTAGCGAAATTGAGTGATATTAATAAGGCAAAAAACAACTATGGAAGCAAAAAAGTTGAACTCACTTCATTAATCTTGAATTATCTAAGCATGAGACATATACAAGGCTTTATATAGCCTCAAAATTCAGCCTAGAAACTATAAGACCCGATGTCTTAAGGATGTTAGCCCCCATGCCAACCATGCTCGTGCAAAAACTTTTCGGGAGGTCACCTATCTTAAAATTGCTTCCACCCGACCACACTTAACTTCCGAGTTCTTTGTCCTCACTCAAACACTGGAAAAGAAAAGTTCTTGTTGATATGCGTAGTAACCATCCTTATAAGTTAGTCATAAATCTCTATTCAAATGACGTGGGATTGTAATCTTACGGGGTGTTACAATCTAGCACAAGGACCGTCCACCGAGCCGAGTAACCCCTTACTAGGGCAAGTACAATCGTAACTCAGACTTACCTCTAATAACATGTGTAAGATCCGATGTCTTAGGGATGAGGTCCCCATGTCAACCATGGTCGTGGAAAAACATCTCAGAAGGTCACCCATCCTGAAATTGCTCTCACACGAGCAAACTTAAGTCTAGAGTTCTTTGCCCTCACTCAATCACTAGAAAATAATAATTCTGGTTGATATGGATAGCAACTCATTCTCATAAGTTAATCATAAATCCCCCATTCAAATTATATGGGATGATAATTTTACGGGGTGTTATAGAAACTTCCCTAATAATTGCTATAAATGCTAAGGGTTTTAACAAAGAAAATGCTAGAAATGAGAATAGTTTTCCTAGTGAAGGCAAACACATAAATGACCACATTTCACCTTAATTTGGATGACTGATGGATCTCTTCATTTATGCACTCTCATCAGCGTGGAGAAGAAGGCTTGGCCGGTCTTATGGAGAAGAAAAGAGTCCCTTGGGCTATCTTGACTTCATTCAAGACAAGCGGAGAAATGTCTTCAATTCTTGAAGGGTGTTGACTTATTGAACCTTGTCTTGAATGGAATATTATGATACATAATATTTTCATGAAATATTTCATGAAAGGGCTTGGATTGAATGTTCATATGTCTTGCATATCCGTCTTGCATTACTCCATGCATGATCATGGTCAAAAGCCTATAAAAATACCGTAGTTGCTATATTGTGGGGTCATTTTCACCCTCCTCTTCTTGGTATATTGAGTTAAAGTAAGCTAAAAAGTTGAATACCTTGAAAATACTTGTAAAATTTGTACTCATTGATCGCCTAATTCCATATAGACTTAGACATAGGCGTTTTTATGACAATGTGTGAACTTGATAGCTTATCCGGAGCAAGCAAAAGTTGGCATGACTTCGGTAAGCTTGAAGCGAGTGTTGCTGGTTAGCTTTCGGGAATTATCGACTTGGTACCAATAATAATCACAAAGACATAATGATTCTCAAACTCACTAAATGATACGTCTGGCGGTCTATTAGACAAGGTGTCTTCACCAACCATAGTTTTTTGAGTTGGCGATTAGTGGTGAAGTCATCAGTGTCAGGATATAGATGACAACAATATATTTATGGGTGATCACTTCCCCAACCTCGAGTAAAACTTAGTACTTCACTCTCAAATCTTAATCAATTCGCTCATGATCTCGACTTTCTTAACCACATGGAGAACCTTAATGTGTTGAGAAAATTCTTCAGTATATAACTTTATTTTAGCTCCAGATAGGCCTAAAGTACTTGCAATATCATTAACGCACAAGTAAATCTCCAAATGATACGGGAACAATCCATATTTCTTCGATCTAGACAATGAGACCTCTTAACACACTTGGAACACGAAATCAGCCGTGAGATAGGTATGGAAAAACATGCGGAAATGAGAAGAAACTAATGGAATCAAAGTAGATGAAGGTAGAGAAGATAGAACCGTTGAGAAGACAATTGAAATAACCTTTGATCTAGGAATCAAAAACCCAAACAATACAACCATGACCCTTCCTTATACAACTCCACACAACTTAATAATGAAGGTTGAGATGCACGAAGGGGATGCCTATGAAGCTTATGAGCACCAATCTTGGAGAAGATTGACACACACAAGACAACTAAGCCGGAAACAACAACGTTATGATTTGCTCTCCAAAACCCCTCTTCGATTGCAGTTTTACGTGAAACAAATGTTCTAACAATGACTGATCTAATCTAGTAAGTAATTAGAGAGAGATTTTATATGCCCTGGAATCTCTGTAAAAGTAAAAGGAAACTAATTTAGACAAATAAAACAACTTAAAGTCTTAAAAGCCAACACAATCTTCATAAGGTTTTTGTAACACCCCGAATCCGCGGGACTCGGGATGCTAAGGGCTAGGACCTCACAATGGGTCCCGACCCTTAGCCTGACAACAATTTTACCGGATCATGCAACAAGGTACAAATAAAAGGCGAAACGATATAGTTTTTAATGCATCAAAAGTCATGATCCCAAATTCCAAAAGGAAGACTCACAACCGAGTTCATACAACAAAAATAACAACAATGTTCCAAAGATAACAATAATACGAAAACCTAATCTTGTCCTATAATATACGGGAACCCCGGTTGTCCACTACCACCGGATCACTCGACAACGTCCCTAACCTGCAAGGCATCCACAAAGACTGTATAAAACTGTTAGCTAACATTCTAAGCATTAGAATAACGGTAAAGGAACATACACACATAAGGTAATGTAAAACACATAGCATTCTTGCATACAAACCGGTTATTATCTTTCATTACGTTAATCACTTTACTAATTCCAGTTTTAAGCTTGTGACACGAGAAGTCTATGACTCTCTCCCCTGTCCCCGTATAACCAATAGGAGGGGTTTCGGCACACCTCCCCGTATACCATGTGGAGTGGTTTAGTGCCCTCCCCGTATACCATGTATGGCCTGGTCGCAAAGAACCTTTCAGTCTCCCTCAGGAGCTGGACAGTGATGTTACCGACCGATTATCATACACTTGGACCAATAATATATATAACGGTCATCATACTCCGATTTCATTGTTATCACAAAACTTAAACACACACCACCATCACACAACAAACTAATACATAAAAGCTATATGCAAATACTACAAGAAAGTTTTAAAAGTTCATTCAGGTATTAGTGGTACAACTCATCTTAAAAAATATGTATCTACATGCACTACTCATCGTGAAACGTTACCTAAAATGTTATTGCATATCTGCTAGTGGTTCTACAAGTAATTCAAATGTGAATCAAATGTCTATAATGAGTCAGTTTGCTGGTTTTGATGACATCGGTGAAGCTTTATGTCATTTTTTCGTATTTTGAGGTCATTCTTTTAGTATTGTTGAGGAACTTGTTTTTTAATCTGATAAGAAAATTATTGCATCTGTTTTTCATCTTGTTGGTAGACTTACAATCTAGAAAGATGCAATTGCACATAATAAGGAAACTAAAAAGTTGGTTTGTGTTTAGTTATAAAACACTCTTAGTATAACACCCCAAATTCTGAGAACTTGGAGAGCTACTGGTTAGGACCTCACAATGGGTCCCAACCTTAGTTTGACAACAATTTTTCTAGGATCTTACAATAAGACACAAAGGTATTTAAAACTTTCGAAAACTTGAAACAATATATACATGGAGAATATGTATCAGCCTTACAAGAAAAGATATTAAAGCAACGCATATGAAGAACAAAAGACATCCCCGTCCCCAACTAAATGAGTACGTGGACCCGGCTGACCATTTCCTCTGGATCTCCCTACAACTGTCTTAACCTACAAGGCATCTACAAGCGGTATAAAACCGTTAGCTAACATTCTATGCGTGAACATAAAGATAAAAGCACAAACACATAACATACACAATCAACATGCAACACACAATCCTTTTATTATCTTTTAATTAGGTAATATGTCAATTCTAATGATACTTATTTTGTGACACGAGGGATTCCCAAACCTCGCCCGTGTCCCCGTTTACCAACGAGGAATGGTACTAATGCATTTGACCGTCTACCTGACTGGACTGGTCGCAAGGAACCTCCTAGACTCTCGCAAGAGCTAGGCAGATGATGTCACGACCCGTTATTATACACTTGGGTCAATTACGTAAATAATAAAGTCGGCCTAATCCGGTTTCAGCAAACATTCCTCTCAAATTTCAGTATGTTAATTCCTCATCTGATTGTGCTTGTGGTGAAAATTATCTTCACAACTTTCCTTCCTTGCTCACTTGTTCTTTGGATGATTTGTAAGGATCACAAAGCAGCTTATCCGAGTATAATACTCAATTCAAGGTCCGATTCCATTACCTCGTGTTGGAGACTCTTCAAGTCCGCTACAGATTTATTATGAGGCGATAATCGCTTCGTGATATCACGACTAAAGGATATAAACTATCCTTTAGGATACTAACAAGCTAAGCCTACACAAGTATATAACATATTATAATAACATCATAAAAAAAATCTATAAGCTAACTCCTATCGATCCAAGTTGTAGAGATCCACGGAGAGCGATGGTTGTCCAACGTACTACTAACCCAACAACCCGACTATGCGCGCGTGTAATAACATAAATCGGTTTTGAAAATTTTAGACCCCTTTCGGGTTCTAGTTATTTTATACATTCGGTCTTTCAGAAGATTTCAAGTGCCATTGTTGTCAACCTAGGGCTCTGATACCATATTGTAACACCCCAAATTTTGAGAACTCGGAGAGCTACTGGTTAGGAACTCACAATGGGTCCCAACCTTAGTTTGACAAAAATTTTAGTAGGATTTTACAACAAGACACAAAGGTATTTAAAACATTCGAAAACTTGAAACAATATTTACATGGAGAATATGTATCAGCCTTACAAGAAAAGATATTAAAGCAACGCATATGAAGAATAGAAGACATCCCCGTCCCCAACTAAATGAGTACGTGGACCCGGCTGACCATTCCCTCCGGATCTCTCTACAACTGTCTTAACCTACAAGGCATCTACAAGCGGTATAAAACCGTTAGCTAAAATTCTATGCGTGAACATAAAGGTAAAAGCACAAACACATAACATACACAATCAACATGCAACACACAATCCTTTTATTATCTTTTAATTAGGTGATATGTAAATTCTAATGATACTTATTTTGTGACACGAGGGATTCCCAAACCTCGCCCCTGTCCCCGTTTACCAACGAGGAATGGTACTAATGCATTTGACCGTCTACCTGACTGGGCTGGTCGCAGGGAACCTCCTAGACTCTCGCAAGAGCTAGGCAGATGATGTCACGACCCGTTATCATACACTTGGGTCAATTACGTAAATAATAAAGTCGGCCTAATCCGGTTTCGTTGTTTATCATAACTAACAAATACTACTCATACACATTACACTCATACAAGAAGCTAGCTAAGTAAGTCCGTGGACTTACCAGTCTCCAAGCACAACCGATCACCACACTCTCAAGTTCCCGTGGGAAAACTCGCGACGCTTGTTCAAGACAAGGCACACGAATCAAACAACGCTCTAGTCAACTAGAAATCCTTAGACTTCTAATCTCACATCCTCACAAGTACATAAACGCACAAGATGGATCGACACTTAAAACCTAACACAACTCTTCTAAACTAAACTATACTTATACCCAACTTCGGAACATCCTAAATCTGGATTAAACCAACGGATCGTTCTCAACTTTTACTACATGCTCCTTTGTATATCCATCAACAACATATCAAAAAATCAAGTCCCACAGAGGTCAATAACCCCTCCAAATCTACCTCACAAAACTGCATCACAAGCAGTTTTTCTAACACTTAGAATATTTCAGCAACCATCTAGAAAACTATTTACATCCTCGACTTTGAAAAATCATAACTCCTAAACCTCTCGATGGAATCCTCTGAAATTTTGATATATTCTACTATGAAATCTTAACTATGACATATCCAAAATTCAAGTCCAATTGAGAAATATAACCTAATCAAATCTATATCACAAAACTGAATCACAAGCAGTTTTAGACAAAATTTAGCACAACCGATAAACTGCTCAAGGTCTCTACTTTGGGACTCATAACTCTTAAACTATAACTCGGATTCCTCTCAAAATTCAGTATGTTCTACTATGAAATACCAACTATAACATATCCGAAAATCAGAAATAAAGGAGGAGTCTAACTTACCTAAATCGGAATCACCAAACTAGCAGTTTTTTCAACACTTAGGAAATTCAGCAAACATTCAACAAAACTGCACACTATCTCAACTTTGAAAAAATCGAAACTCCTAAACCACTCGCTGGATTAATTCCAAATTTTGATATGTTCTACTATAAAGTCTTATCTATAAGATATCCCAACTTCAGAAGAAAAGGAGGAGTATAACTTACTCAAATCTGGACTCAAACTTGGTTGTTCGTAACTCCCGGAAACTCAGAAACGTAACAGTTGTTCTAGCCATCTTCCATGGCTGCTATGGACGTCTTCCCACCTCCACACTAGGTCTTAGCCTCTCTCCAAGGTCTAGCCTTGTCACGTCACTGCAGTTCCGGCCTCAAGGAAGATGGATCGATGCTGGAGAAAGCAAGGAGAAGAAGAGAGCAAGAGAGTGATGTTTTGGAAGAGGGAAAACTAAGTAACGTGAATGAAATGGGAGGGAGAGGAGAAGTGGCTGCATAAAGGAGGAGAATTTCAAGGGACCCTCAGCCATGAACTCCCTCAACATTAATAACGTGTGTTATAAAGATAGGAAGGTGAAAGGTTGATCGAAAATGCTAATACCCCGCCATCGCGTGTCACCGCCCACCTGCGGCCTACTCGACTGCGCAACCTAAACCACAAGGGTGTGAGTCCTTGCTCACGGCTCCCAATACTCCTCTAAAACTATTAAAACATAACGAAAATTCCGGTCGTTACATCAGATCCCCCTGAAAATAAGTTTCGTCCCGAAACTTAAAACAAGGCAACATAAAGACGAAGTCTATACTAAAAGAAATAAAGCGCCAAAAAAAAGTCATAATCGGTCAAGTTCTGATTTATTTTGGAAATAGTCGGATGAAAATTTCCGGGTATTACATCAACCCCCCCCTTAACAATAAGTTTTGTCCCGAAACTTAGGGTAAGACAATCCTGATCGGCCTTTAAGGCACCAAATGGGTGTGTCTGATCACTACACAAAAGTCTCGTCGTTTCCACATCTAAGTATCCCGCACATCAAGGTTATCAAAATCAAACATCACTGACTAAACACTCAATCATGAAATAAACTAGTCAAACAATATCACACATACAAGGTCAAGCCCTAAATCGTCACTCCCGAGGTTACAACTATCGCTACATAGGTCTTTGAAAGGTTACGTCTCTTACTATCCCCAATATCTTAGGTAGCCTTATCGGCTTTTCATAAAACCACTGAATCTTAAATCTTTTTCAGGTACTTAGATCACAAGCGCCTGCAACCACGTTCTAGAGTGGTTACCGGATATCTCACCTGTATCATCCGGATCAATTGTCTGATCCTCTAATCTGATGACCTAACTCGTGTCTAGTAGGTATCTCTCCAACTGAAATTCTCAAACTCAGTTCCCAAACTTTGTCTCCGTGGAAAAATGAAGCTACACTCTCTAATAGGGTGAGGAATACAAGTCCATCTGTCACTTCTAAACCGCTTTAAAACTTCAAATGGTTACCTTACATAACTCACTTCCAGATCCTTTGATGACCTTACGGAAAATAATCTATTCAACTTTCTTCCTTTCATGATGCATGACCACTTGCTTCCGGCTATTTGAAAAGGTTATGACTACACACTTAGACCAAAGGTTTTGGACATCCACCAACACTTACCAAGTGCCCAATGCTCTTCAAATCACGACCCACTTGGTCTTTTCTTTTTAATATTACTCTGTCATCTTATTCCTCAGGTAAGGAATCGTCACCTTTATCCTTTTTAGGTCTAACACTCGAGACAACTAAAAATCAAATCTAGTGGTCATCCTCTTTGTTCACTTGGCATTATTATATTATTTATAGATCTCTAATATATCGTTTGCTCAAATTTAGGCTTCTCACGCATCTTCCAAGATCTTAAGTGACCTATAATATGTCTTGAATGAAGGTATTAGACACAAAGTGATCTCCTATCACCGTTATTTGATCATAACTATTCAATAATTGTTAACATACCATTAGCAGTGCACTCTTTTATCCACCATGGTTATCAGACAGATAATATACCGTTGACTCAAAACGCAATTCAGATCCGTTCCGATATAACATTATGTTCGCTCCAAACGGTGTGTGCAAGCTTTAAATTTATAACCCTAGATGTCAGCTTAAAACAAGGATGCGAACCCGCAGTGTACGGGTCAATCGTAGTAAAAGCAAGGAATTCCAAGGGTCGATCACAGGGACTTAGTGAAACAAAGTCGGGATAGGTAAGCTTTAGCAATTACTAACCACAAAGCAATTAAAACAATCAAAGATGATAAAAGTCAATAAAGGAAATATGCAATTATAGGGATTAAAGCGTCTAGTTGTGGTTCCAACTCAAGATCTCAAGATAAGCGGACAAAGCTGAGATTTTTTGCATAGGGAAGGTGTTTCTAAAGTGGAATAGATCACCGGGTAAGTCTCACTACTCACTAATCCGAAACCGTAACTCCTATTACCGGGTAAGTCTCAAGGAATTAAGATAAAGAACTATAACCTCAAACTAACACACCATCTAAGGGAATAGATCAACCTTTACCGGGTAAGTCTCAGGCTAACTCACAAAGATGGGATGAAAGCACACTCAAACCCCAATAAAGGATAAACCTTTATTACCTAAACTTATGATCTTAGGTAAACAAACAAAGGAATCAACGGGTAAGTCTCATCCTAGGCTTGCATTGAACCAGGAAAGGTGTAATAAGAATAGGATTTGGCAAACTCTAACACTTAACTCTCAGTTTCGGATCAGATAAGTCACCTCGGTCAGCCAAATTCCACCCCGGCCGAGATGTTCATCGACTGAGCGAGATGCTTATGGTTAAGGTTAAAGACTCGAACTTTCAGGGTCCTACTGTGATTAAGATTATTCTATCATTGTTTTTCCCACAATCTTCAGCCAATCACCCTAGAATCACACAAAGAGATTAGCCACTCATCATCATGAAAGTATTAATCAAATATATGGGAAGAAAGAGAATAATTGAACAAGAAAACCTTAAGAGAAAGGCTTCAATATCTGAATCAATTATCAAACCAACAAGCGTTCCTTGGATATATATCCAACAAGACAATCGACAAAGAAGGGAATCTAAGATGATCTTACAAAAACCCTTCAAAAGCTATAAAAGCTATAGACTTTCTTCCTTCAACCTTCAAAAAGGTTCTTCAAATCTCCCAACTGGAGTATGACTGCAGCGGTGTATAAAACACAATCGGTGGTATAACATGATATCGATTTGTGGAAAATCCAACCCTTTTTATAGGAAAATTACCCTCCAAAGATAAGATATCTTAGAAAGATCTCTTCCCATAAAAATAGGTAAAATATATGATCTATCATATCTTCTTCCTTCCAGGAGCCAAGCCCAAAAATATAAGATCCTCTTTTTAAAGATAAAAGATCTCAGCCAAGAATAAAATATTCTCGCCGCGTCCCAGGTGTTCGCCTCGGTCGAGTCGACTTCTCTGGATCACCTCGGTCGAGGTGAATCTGTAGTCAACTGAGGTGAATCACAACTGAATGTGAAATATCTCAAATCTGGTCCAAAGTGAATCTCTAATTCATGGCTATGCTTCCTGGATGTTTCCTTATGTTCCTGAATGTAGCTCCAATGATTCTATAGCTCCTTTTGCTTCTTTTTGATGCAAAACATGCCCTTTTACCTACGATTACAACAAAACTAGGTGTAGACCTTGATTCCCGCAAAGGTAGATGAAACGGTAATATAATCACATAATATACATACAAACGTGCAGATTATTGAAGATAAAACGTCTAAACAAACCCCAAAATATAGACAATAAATCATGCTATTAAAATACCCCATACTTAGCCCTTGCTTGTCCCCAAGCAAGTTCCGCATATAAAAGGCAAGATAGAATGGATTATAAGTAATAAAGATCAATGAAAAAGTCTTTCAAAACATCTTAGTGGTGTGCTACAATCATAGATCACTCTAAGAGAATACTTCATGGAATTTAAAATCAAAATATGATCAAAACATTTTATAAATATAAGAAAGTTGTTCATCTTTGTATAAAATCGTAGAATGCATAATAAATCATAATTATCGAAATTAATCATGTATAATCCAGTTTAAACCACTAAGTCAATCAACAAGCTCGAGGTCTCAAGGGCTTCCCAAAAGAAAAGTCAAGAAACGTGTAGGGTAGGGATGTATGTAAGGTAATGTGGTGCTAGAATCCGGGAAAAGGATGTACTTCACTTTCACTTTGACTTTCAACATCTTCCACCAATAAGCTTTGCTTATTTCACACTTTTCTTTTTTACTTTACTTTTTGGGATGCATGGACAGAGGTGCACAATAACCGAAGCCTAGGAAATCAGCAATCATCAATTTCTTGAGATGCATCAAACCCTTGATGCACATACCATGACCCGCTAGGAATATCGTTCAATCCGACTTTGGCAAGACACAAACACCCGGCTATGTGAATGGTGCCGAGTTACTCATCATCATGATTGATTTCCCCAAACCTACTTATTGCTTTCTAACACTTTCACTTCCAGCCAACTTCTCAATTTTTACTTCACTTGCTTTCACCACTTTGCTTGCTTCCAAATTCCCAGATAGGTAAAGGGAGGCAAAAATGTATATGAGGGGCTAAGCATGATCAAGAAGAAGAAGAGAGAAGAATGAATTGCCTTGGTCTTTCCAGGAAGAAAGTGAGAGAACTCATAATGTGGTGTCAACCTTCAAATTCAACATAATTTGGATAAAAACAAAGTATTAAACATGCCAAAAATTTCAAACAAAGTATTTAGCAACTTAAACATATTATAAAACCTTTCAAACATATAAAGATTTCAAAACCAGTCAACAACAAGATCTTCACTGAGATCATATCCAGATAAAAAGCACAAATTTTTTTTCCGAAAACTCTCAGTTAACCCACCTCGGTCGAGGTGTTCTTAGGTCAACCGAGGTGAAGTACCTCGTTTGGCCAGAACTGCCCCGGTCGAGGTCAAAAAGTTTTTTTTTTGTCTAGTTTTGACGTTTTTCTCAATCAAATAACCTGTATGCATGCATGTAATCTCAGATAAAACATAGAAGCAAAATAAGCATATATATCCGATAATGTAGAGTCATACATCACATAAGTCATAAAATACATAAACACCCCATACTTGGGACACACTGTCCCAGTGGGTCAAAATAAGCATAAAGAAAATAAAGTACTCACCGGACATAAAGCTGAGCTGCATAATGAATAAGAAAGAGAAATCCTGCAAGCTCTCAATAATCTTGATCCGGTGGTGGTGGTGGTGGCATGTACGGATACTGGGACGGGTCAAATAGATAACCCATAGTCTGCTGAAACTGGATCTCCATCATCCGACGCTGATAATGCTGGCTCTCTAGCATCTGATGAGTCCAACTGTCGATCTGTCGGTGCTGGGCGGCAAATCTCTCATCGATGTCCACAATAAGGGCAGCATAAGAGTCTATCATCTGATCCGTCAGATCATCGATCCGACGGTGAGCCTCTGGGTCTCTATGTTTGCGTACCCTACGCCTAGCAGGTCGGACTGGTGATGTAGCCGGCGCGGTCTCAGTATCGTCATCGTCTAAGTCAATGACAGACGCACTCGTCCCAGCAGTATCAGTCCATGTATCCATAGGAACTCCACCATCCCTATCATCATCATCATCAGCAGTCTCCTCCTCTACCTCAACCTCCTCAGCTGGTGTAGCTGCTGCCTCTCTAGCATCCTCCATCAATGGGATCCAAGCAGTCTGCCAGTAGTGAGGGTCATAAACTGAAAACTGGGGCGACCATCTAATCCCCTGTGGTGTAGTCGGCTCCCATGGCATAGCTACATACGGCGTAGTGAGTCCTCAGGGAACCAGAATCCTCCGAGTAATCATCTCCTGAAGTCCTAGGGGCTTGGCAGCCGCCACATGGTACATGCTCTGAGATCCATATCCTGGTAACTCGCTATGTGAGTAAGTAGCAGATATCCCCCTTCGCCTTGGCCTTGATCTTGTGCAGATCCTCTGCCAACATCAAGCCAAATTCTGGGATCCCTCCAGTCACCATGCAGTAAAGGTTGAAAAGCTCCCCCTGTTTGACCTTCTGGGGCATCTCAGTACGCGCCAGAAGAGTCACTGAAAATACGGTGAGCTAACCTAAAGGCTAGGTGAAAAATAATACGCTCCCTGGAGTCTCCAGGGCGCCATCTGTCTGCGTGCTCAACTACATGAGCAATTTGACCCCAGAACTCCCTAGCTACAGCTCGGGAGGGAAAATCTACAGCAGTCAGAGCCGGGAAACCAAAGATGTCCCGCCAGTACTCTAAGGGAACTAAGAAGTTCCGGTTCATCAACCGGTACTTCACAGAATGCTCTGTGGGGAGGTAGGTGAAGGAGCTAATGAACTCCAAAGTAGGCTCTAAATAGGCAGGTGCACGGATCTCAGTAAACTGATCCAGCCCTACCATCGAAATCATCCGCCTCAAATATCCATCCACATGGAGACAATCAAAAGCTGAAATGTCCAGGAAGCGCGGTGCAATCACTGGACGGGAGGCAATACAGTCATAGTCGACCTGGTGTCTCTCGTGGATCACCGGTCTATAAGGTCTAGAGGAAGAAGAAGAAGGGGAAGGGGAGGATCTGTCCCTCAGGACAAGCTGTCTATCTGAACTCATCTCTCAACAAACTGTCAGATCACCTCGGTCGGCCTGACACAACTCAAGAACACCTCGGCCGAGGCACAAAATGACTGGACCGAGGCGAATAACTACGCGAACGAATCTCTCAAAAATCCAGTTCTTCTCCCCCAAAATCACTACAACTGGTTCCTATGGGGTACTTAATCTGTTTCTCAGCAAATGCAAGGGCAACCAAAGCCCAATTCGAAGCGAAACAGTGAAGAGAACGAGATTATGGTTTTTTTTTTTTTTTTTTTTTTTTTTTTTTTTTTTT
>BSUD01000005.1:94522126-94561853 GCA_033239045.1 Fagopyrum esculentum
TTTTTTTCTGATTTTACCTCCAATCGGTCGATTCGGTTCATTTTTCTTGCAGATTGACGCTTGCACTGGGAGCCTCTATCCTTTCTTTGCAATTTGGAAGCAAGAATCATCGAAAACGGGCGAAGAACGGCGAAACGAGGTGAGGAAGCTGCCGCGGTCGAGGAAAAGGTAAAGGAAGAGAGAGAAATTCAGCCCCCCTTTTATACCCTTTTGTGGAACTGCTGTCACCTCGGTCGAGGTGGTCTCGACTGGACCGAGGTGGTACGGACCGAGGTGGTTCTTCAGAAACCCTAGTCGCCTCGGTTGCTCAAGAATCATCTCGGTCGAGGTGCTTTGACAGCAACCGAGATGTGCGTCAGTCAAACTTCGTCGTCTCAAATTCTCGAACTTCTGTCCTTCCAGTTATGCTCCTGGTTTGTACTCCTTCCTTAGATGTCACCTGTTGTCTGTCTAGGACGCCAAAAACAAAACAAAGCAAAGCAAAAGCAAAACTATCTAAGCTAGACTAGAAAAAGGGAAAAGAAAGCAATACCTTGGGTTGCCTCCCAAGAAGCGCTTGGTTTAAGGTCGTTAGCTGGACCATATGACGTCTCTATACATGATGGGAGGTGCCCTCACCCCATACTTCACCTCCATCGTGGGGTGAAGTAAGTAAGTCTATCAAACGCTCCAACAAGGGTAAGTGCTCATCGGGGAATGAATCGTCTATGGGTGGGTCGTCCTTCTCGCGTGAAGATGCACGTAGCCGGCTGAGGTGATCTGTTCGGCACTTAGCGTGCGTGCAATCAAGCTTTAAATTTATAAAATTAGAATAAAACCAAGCGAACCCGCAGTGTACGGATCGGCGTAGATTAGCAAGTATTCCAGAGTATCGAACACAGGGATTTGGGGGGTTAAATCCAATTATAGAGTTGTCAAGCAAGTAAAAGTATGAGATTTTGTAATTATTGGGAAAACAACAATCCTAAAGATCCAGGAATCCAGCTGTGGCAATCGATTCAAGATATACTAAAGATATAAGGACATAGTTGAGGTTCGCAAAGGTATGCGAATGTAAGGCAATGTACGGTGAAGTTCCAAAACCTTATATGACTCACCTAAAAGACACTCTCTATAAAGGTTGTTGAGGCTTCAGTATAGAAAGGATCTAAAGACAAGAATTAATATCAAATACCCAAACTTGTAATCCAAGGATCAAGACTAACTAAACCGATTAAGGTTGTGACACTCGGAATCGAGGTAGAGGTTGTTGAGGCTTCACTACCACCTAGAAAAGGCAAGCCAAGACTAAGTTAAAGCAAATCTTTAACTTTGGATTAAAGTAAAAGCAAGGTTCGTAAACTAAGGGAAATTACGGTTGGATGTTGAGATTCCACGGCCGTGGAACTCAAGAACACACCGTGATTCTGGCTTCGTCGGCGATTCTCTCTAACTCTCAGGGTCCAATCTGTTTACGATTGATCTATCATTATCTAAGCCACAACTATCAACCCTTCACCAGAATTGCTAAAGGGTTCTAGCCAACAACAGTCATTATGATATCAAATTCAAGATTTAAAAGAATGAAAGATGAAAACCTTCGAAAACCTTGAATAAATCTCAAACCAATCTCAAATCCACAAACAAGAACAATGATGTAAGCAGATTCAGAATAACACAAATAATCACAATCCTTGATAAGAACGAAGAACGGGATGTCAATCCGTCTTCTAATCAAACCTAAGGACAAAAGACGTAATCTCCGTACGTCCAATGAAACCCTCAATGCGCGGAAACTAATCTCCAAGCGATGATGCTTTAAGCGTGATCTAAGCGGAGGCGTAAGCGAAGGTAAGCAGAGGTGACAGAATCTCTCTCTTTCTGTCCTTTTATAGGGCAAGATAGAATAAGTGTCCAGCCCATTGTGTAAAAGATCGTGGCTTTAATTATTGCGTTAAAAGATCGCATAAATCACGGTTATAGAAGATTCCACGCCCGTGGTTTAGAGCGTGGTTTAGAGCGTGGAAATTCATCACGGTGCTTCACAACTTCCACGGCCGTGTAACCCTCTGGAATGCTCCACGCTTGTGTTGCCAAGTTTAGAGCGTGGATTCTCTTACGGCCGTATTTTAGAGCGTGGAACACAAGTAGCTCGTAATTCTCCTTAGTTTTGTGTCATTCTTCATCCTAGCATCTTCCTTAGCTCCTTTGTGGTGTCCTCAATCCTTGGAGATGCTCAATTCATCTCCATTCTCCTTCAATCCGTTCGGTTTTAGCTCTTATTCGCCTACAATCAACACAAAGCTTATGTAGACCTCTATATCGACAATATAGATAAACTAACTCACAATTGCTTCAATGCTTTATCAATGAACACTAATATGGATGAAATACACTTAGAAAACGTGCCTAAAATATCACAATATTTCATGCTAACAAATAACCCCATACTTGCCACTTGCTTGTCCCCAAGCAAGGTCTTTCAAAAGCTTTAAAAACTCAAGTTAGGATGAAATATGTGTACACTCTCAAAGCAAAACTTCTTTTAGATGAATGTGTTTTCTAGTCAATAGATCATTCTCAAATCTTGCTTCATTCGTTTATAAAACTTTCATACACATAATCAAAGAGTAAAGAGTAAAGAAAGCTCATGAATTGATCAAACTTCCATGTAAACATCATAACCTTCAAACATTATCAAAATCAATCATAAGAAACTTCAATTTAGATCACCAAGTCATATATCATTCTCTTGATCTTAAGGACTTTCAAACAAGGTCTAGAATGCGGAAAGGAAAGGAAAACTTTAAGGAATGTGGTGCATGAATCCGGGAAAGTGGATAACTAACTCTTTTCTTTTTCTCTTGCGGTTTCCGCAACACTTTCAACTTAGAGCTTCGCTCTCTTCTTTTCAATTCATTTTTCGACTTTACTTTTGGAGTTATGGATAGAGGTGCACAAAAACCGAAGCCTAGGAGATTGGCGTTTCTCATTTTTACGAGATGCCTCAAACCCTTGATGCACATACCATAATCCGCTAGGAATATCGCTCAATCCGACTTTGGCAAGACACAAACACCCGGCTATGTGAATGGTGCCGAGTTACTCATCATCATGATTGACTTCCCCAAACCTATAATTTCTTTCTATTCTTTTGAATGCAAATAATTGCTTTCATGGCCCTCCCACATCAAACATGCCAAATATCAACTCCTCCGAATTCCCGGATAGGTAAAGGAGGCCATTATTTTATTGAGGGGCTAAATGATCAAAGAAAGAAGAAAGAAAATCGAATTGCCTTAATCATCTCAAAAAGAGGTATAAGAACTTATCATGTGATTTCAACCTTGATTTTTCAATATGATTTAGGTAACACTCATCACATTATGAAACTTGCAAAAGAGGAATAATCAACTCATTCAATTTCTTTTCAATTCACTATTTGTTTAAGCATGCGATTGTCATCAAAACTCAATTCACAAGTAGTGATTATCATAGAAATCATCTCTATCCTTAGAAGCACAAAATTTTCAAAATTTTTCAATTTTTATGGGTTTTTCAAAACCTTTTTCATGCAATGCAATAATGAAACGTGTAACAATAGAATGAACATGCAAGGTAGTCTCGATAAAAGCATACAAGGTGAGTAAGAGTTATTACAAACGATTAGTCACACCCCACCCCATACTTGGAACAAACATTGTCTCTAATGTTCAAAAAGAAAAAGAAGAAAAGAAAGAAAGAAAAAGGACTCACAAAACGGTGGTGGAGCGGCTAAAACTGTAGATCATCAATCATCCTCACTGCGGTGGAGGCGGTGCTGGAAACGGGAAGAAGCCTGGATCATAGTTCCGCCCAAACTACTGGCGGTATATGTCTCTCATCATGCGGTCATGATCGTCGGCTCGTGCATCCCTAGCATCTGCACGGATCTCTAAAGCTCCGACCCTGCTGGAAAGGTCGGTGGCCTACTCTGGCAACTTCTCATACCAACCAGGCGGCTGGCTGTACAACGCCGGTGTATCTGAAGGTGCTAGTGCAGGTGGTGGCTGTGCATGCCAAGGTGGTGGAGCTCCCATCCAATCCGGCTGAGTGCTATACCATGAAGGAGGATCCGCCATCCAAGTAGGCCTCTCGCTCACACTAGCACGGCGAGAGGAAGAACCTGAAGCTCTAGCTGGGCGGGGAGAGTGTCTAGGAAGGTCAGGAACTGCATCCGGCTGATCCGGGAATGTACCAAAGTCATGATCAGCTCCTCCTCCCTCAAACTCGTCATCCCCTCTCATCTCCTCCTCTACAACTGGTGGTGGTGGAACATAGGGAGGGGCTACTAATCTGTTCGCATGCATGGCAGCGAACGTCTCCTTCCAGTTATGGCGTCCAGCCATAATGGAATACTCAGGAAGCCACTCAATGCCTCTCCCAGTCCTACTCTCCCAAGGCATAGCAGCATACGGTGGACCTCTATGAGTGGGGAAGATGAGACCTCTAGTCATGAGGGCCTGAAGTCCTAGGGGTCTAGCTGCAATGCGGGTGCAAGCGGAGAAGTCTACCTCTAACTGTCTAGCGAGGTGGGTGACCATCCCACCGTATCCAATGTTGCCTGCCCTCTTATTCTTTAGCTTGCTCATAGTAGCAGCTAAGAGGGTGGTGTAGTCAGCTGGCCTGCCATACAACATACTGTAGAGAAGAAACAACTCGCTTGTCTTAATCTTTTGAGGTGTCTCCGTCCTAGGGAAGAGACACTCAGAAAGCACTCTATGGGCAATCTTCAAGGCTAAGTGGTAGATCAACTTAGCCTTGGTATCAGCAGGTTGCCAGCGGTCCTCGCTAGCGTAAATCATGGCAATCTCCTCCCAGAAATCCTTGGCGTATACGTCACTAGGGAATCGACCATTGAAGGTCTCCTGGAACCCAAAGAAGGCTCCAAACTCTCTAATAGAGAAATCATAGTTTCTCTCCATCAGCTGGAAAGAAACTGTCCGGTCAACATGACTGTGCTCAAAGGAAACTACAAACTCCCTAGTAATCTCCTCATAAGCATCTTCCCGAATAGCGGAGAAGATGACTAAACCGGCTCTATCCAAAAGCCATGTGAGATCCCCTATCACATGCAAGGGCTCTAGATCCTCAAGCAGTAAGTATCTAGGTCCTATGACCGTCCTCTCCTGGATCCTCTCTAAGGCATCTAGATGATCCTCATGGATAGTAGGGATCCTAGGGGGAGGTGGTGATGGTGATGATGGAGGTGATGGAGGCTCAACGGATGGTGCTCTAGAAGAGGAAGCACTGTTGCCTTTCCTCTTCTTGTTCTTATTTCTATTCGACACTCTCCTTACAAAATCCATTTCTGTTGAAAACCACGGCCTGTTCTTCAGGTTCCACGGCCGTGGAAAGTCCAGAAACCGTGGTTTGTCTCGAAAATTCTCAAAACCCAGCAAAATCACACCAAACTCAACAACAAGCAGCCCTAGACTAATTTCCGTCCAATTCCAATCAGTTCTCCTAAAAATTCTAGCAAAAACGAAGCCGAATCGACAAAGAGAAGGAAAGAACGAAAAACCTAGGTTTTCGGATTTTAGAATCCAAATTCCGTCTTCTCCGGTGATTTGCCACTCGAATTGTTGCTTGGATCTTGTTGGTGATTGGATTTGCTTCAGTTTTGGCCAAAGAATCGTCGAAAACGATTAACGAACGAGGATTTGAGAGATGGGGAGAGATTACGGCGAATAGGGGCGTGGAATTGGGTTTGTTTTGTGGTGTTTGTGAAGAAACGTGGTTTATATAGTGGCCGTAAAAATTTTTGAAAATCACGGTCTGTCGGGGGGTTCCACGGCCGTGGAAATGTACGGAACCGTGGTTTTGGTGATTTTTCTCAGGCTTTTGAAAATTACGGTCACTGTAGCTGTCACGGCCGTGGTTTTGGCCGTTGAACTCTTTGTAATGTGTCAAAGTCCAAGTTTCGTAAATTTTCTTCAAACTTTTCCTTCCCCCTTTCTTTTCCACTGTTCCTACACCCAAAAACACAAAAATACCGGAAGGCATCGAAGGCAAAACAAAACAAAACGTCTATACTATTCTAAACTATGAATCAAAAACAAAAACGTAAGTGCAATACCTTGGGTTGCCTCCCAAGAAGCGCTTTGTTTAACGTCCGTAGCTAGACCAATTTCGCACTTATTCGAGTGCGGTGGGCGCGAACTCTTCAGCTTGGAGTTCCGGTGTATACTTCTTGAGTCCTTGACCATTCACCTTAAAGCTCCCGCCCTTTTCACCCCATACTTCAACTGCACCATGGGAAAAACACGTTTGATTAGAAAAGGTCCAGTCCAACGAGATTTAAGCTTACCTGGAAAGAGACGAAGCCTTGAATTGAAGAGGAGGACTTGGTCTCCTTCTTTGAGGTCCTTTGGAATGATATGCTTATCATGCCAACGCTTCGCTCTTTCTTTGTAAATCTTGGCGTTTTCCTAGGCATTCAAGCGAAGTTTTTCAAGCTCATTAAGGTCCAAGAGACGCTTCTCTTCCCCTTCCTTCATGCTGAAGTTCAACCACTTTATTGCCCAATACGCCTTGTGCTCCAACTCTACCGGTAAGTGACAAGACTTTCCATACACAAGGTTGTATGGTGTAGTTCCGATGGGAGTCTTATATGCAGTCCGGTATGCCCACAATGCGTCATCTAGCTTCAAAGACCAATCCTTCCTAGTCCTTGAAACCGTCTTCTCTAGGATTCCTTTGATCTCCCGGTTTGAGATCTCCACTTGTCCACTAGTTTGTGGATGATAAGGGGTGGCGATCTTGTGAGTCACCCCATACTTAGCTAGAAGAGCTTCAAAACGGCGGGCAATGAAGTGAGAACCTCTATCACTAATGATAGTCCGTGGTGTCCCAAATCGTGGGAAAATGGTCTTGTTAAAGAACTTAACCACTACCATGGCATCATTGGTGGGAGAGGCAATTGCTTCAACCCATCTTGAAACATAATCAACCGCTAAAAGTATGTATTGGTTTCCACAAGATGATGGGAAAGGTCCCATGAAGTCTACTCCCCAAACGTCGAAGATCTCCACCTCTTGGATGTTGTTGAGAGGCATCTCATTCCTCCTAGATATATTTCCTGTTCTTTGACAAGCATCGCAGCAGGAAACAAAGGTTTGCACATCTTTAAATAGAGTAGGCCAAAAGAATCCAGATTACAATACCTTAGCGCTAGTCTTGTTCGAACTAGCGTGTCCTCCACAAGGTAGTGAATGACAATGGCGGATGACACTTTGCATCTCATCTTCCGGCACACATCGCCGAATAATGCCATCCGGACCTCTCTTAAAGAGGAGAGGTTTATTCCAAAAGTATTCCCGAACATCCTTAAAGAACTTCTTTCTTTGTGCGTAGGATAATCCGGGTGGTAATTCCTGACAAACCAAATAGTTAACAAAATCAGCAAACCATGGTTCGTTACCTTTGGTGATCACATCGATGCACTCCTCTATGATATGTAAATACTCGTCCGGAAAGGAGTCATCTATAGGTAGATGGTCGTCCTCTAGATGTGTTAGACGACTCAAATGATCCGCAACAGAATTTTCCGAACCCTTCTTGTCGCGGATCTCTAGATCGAATTCTTGTAGGAGAAGAATCCATCTAATTAACCTTGGATTTGCATCCTTCTTTGCAAGTAGATACCGGATCGCAACATGATCCGTGTATACAATCACCTTTGCACCTACAAGATAAGAGCGAAATTTGTCAATTGCATATACAATAGCCAAGAATTCTTTTTCGGTAGTGGCGTAGTTGAGCTGCGCTTCATCTAGCGTCTTGCTAGCGTAGTAGATAGCATGGGTTCGCCCTTCCTTTCTTTGTCCAAGGACAACTCCTATAGCTACGTCACTTGCATCACACATAACCTCAAAGGAAAGATTCCAATCCGGAGGTTGGATAATCGGGGCTGAGATTAGAGCTTCCCGAATCATATTAAACGCATCTAAGCATTCCTGCAAAAACTCAAAAACTGCATCCTTCATCAATATATTAGTAAGCGGTTTTGATATTTTAGAGAAATCCTTTATGAAACGCCTATAAAATCCAGCATGTCCTAGAAAACTTCTTATCCCTTTCACCGAAGTTGGGGGAGGAAGCTTTTCTATTGTCTCTATCTTAGCTTTATCCACCTCAATCCCTCTACTAGAGATTAAGTGTCCTAATACAATGTCTTCTTTCGCCATAAATTGACACTTTTCCTAATTAAGAACTAGGTTAGTGTCTTCACACCTTTGTAATACAAGAGCAAGGTTAGAAAGACAATTGTCAAAAGAGGAACCATAAACGGAGAAGTCATCCATAAAAACCTCCATGATTTCCTCTATATATTCTGAGAAGATGCCCATCATGCACCTTTGAAAGATGGTTGGGGCGTTGCAAAGCCCGAACGGCATCCTCCTATAGGAAAACGTACCCCACGGGCACGTGAACGTGGTCTTCTCTTGATCATCCGGGTGTATCGGAATCTGAAAGAAACCACTATAACCGTCAAGATAGCAAAAATGTGAATGTTGTGCTAACCTTTCAAGCATTTGATCGATGAAGGGTAGTGGGAAGTGATCCTTCCTCGTCGCGTTGTTTAGCTTGCGGTAGTCTATGCACATCCGCCATCCTGTTACGGTTCGTGTAGGAATGAGTTCATTGTTTTTGTTGGTGATGACCGTCATTCCTCCCTTCTTTGGAACCACTTGTACGGGACTCACCCACTTGCTATCGGAGATAGGATAGATGATACCTGCATCAAGTAGTTTAAGAATTTCCTTCTTGACAACCTCCTTCATGGTCGGATTTAACCGCCTTTGAGGTTGTCGTGAAGTTCTAAAGTCCTCTTCCATTAAGATCTTATGCATGCATAGGGAAGGTTTGATTCCAACTAAATCCTCTATAGTATATCCTAAGGCTTTCCTATGTTTCTTAAGGACAACCATAAGCTTACTATGTTCATCTATGCTCAAATCGGAACTAACAATTACCGGGAAGGTAGAATTAGGTCCAAGAAATGCGTACCTTAGATGTGTAGGAAGTGGTTTCAATTCCATCACTATCGGTGTTTCCAATGGCTCTTGAGGAACATCCGATGCTTCCTTAGAAGTGTCTAAAGATGTAGAAGGAGTTGGAGAAGAATCAAGAGAAGTTGTAGAAGAGACACAATTTCCTTCGAATTCACCCATAATTACGGCACCCCTGCCTTCTCTACGGCCGTGATTTTGGGCGTGGAAAGTAAATACGGTGGCTCTGTTTCCTCCACGGCCGTGTAACTCTCTGGAGTGCTCCACGCTTTTGTATGTGAAATCCACGGCCGTGGAGTAGGCCGTTTGACCGTGGATCCGTACGTTTTCTGCCTCATCGTGGAGTTTCTCGAACTCTTCTTCACACACTTCTTCTTGTGTCTTTAAGGCTTCAATTGCCTCATTTCACTCCTCTTCTTCCCCTATATCCATTATGCTCATAGAAAGAAATTTTTGCAAGGGATCTTTGAAGAGAATAGAACTTACCTCCTCTCTAGATAGCTCTTCGTCTTGGATATTGAATATATCCTCATCGAAGGCTAGTTCCTTCACCAAAGTGGAAAGAACGAACTCTACCTTTTCTTCTCCTATGTTAAAGGCGAGTCTAGGATTCATGCAATCGACTATGCAGCCGGATGTTGCAAGAAACGGTCTTCCGAGAATGATCGGGACCGGACTATCTACAGGAATGTCAAGCACAACAAAGTCTATAGGAACATAGAACTTACCAAGCTTGACCGGGACGTCTTCAACTATACCGACGGGACGAGTTATGGAACGGTCCGCCATGTACAACGTCATTTTCACCGGTTTAGGGTCGCCTAAACCGATCTTCCTACATAAGGCAAGCGGAATGATGCTCACGCTTGCTCCCAAATCACATAATGCATCATATGTGACATCTCCCACTACTATGGGAATACAAAATGACCCCGGATCCTTTAGCTTTGGGGGCATCTTCTCTTTCATGGTTTTGATGAGATCCGATGAATCCGAACTCATCTTAACCTCTCCAAAATCCTCTAGCTTTCTCTTGTTAGAGAGGATCTCTTTTAGGAACTTTCCATAAGCCGGCATACCTATAATTGCATCAATAAAAGGTATATTAATATGCAGTTTGCTCATGAGTTCAATAAACTTACCGAATTGCTTGTCTAGACGCGCTCTTGCTCTAGATTGCGGGAATGGTAGGGGAGGTTTGTAAGCTGGAGGAGGAACGTAGACATCTTCCTTCTCCTTCCCCTTTTCTTTGTCGTTCTCAACGGGGACTTCTACAAATTTAGGCTGCGGGTCGGTAGTTGTTACTCCGCTCCTAGTTGTGATTGCCATCACCCTTCCTTTTGGGTTGTCCTCCGTCTTTCCTGAAAGTTTCCCTTGATTTCTAGGAACTTCCTCCGCATGGCTAAACATTTGGTTTTCTAAAACCTTTTGGGCTTTATCAACTTTAGTTATGTGATCATCAACCTTGATGATGCGAGTCTCCAACCCTTGAAGCTTGCCCAAAATTGTTTCCAACATGGGATCGGGCTTCTCTTTCCCCGAAGTACTTCCATCATTAGATGTTTGCCCCTGGCTTTTCAAAGGAGTGGAAGAAGAGGAAGGTGGAGTTAGTGAATTTCCTGAATTGGAAGAATAAGAATTACCGGAATTTTGTTGGTTGGGACGCCAATTGTTGTTGTTTGAACCCCTATTGTTGTTCCAATTGTTGTTCCGGTTGTTGTTGTTGTTCCAATTGTTCCGGTTGTTGTTCCGGTTGTTGCGGTTTGTATTCTCATTCCCGTTGTGGTTATTGTTGTTGCCCAAATAACCTACATCTTGTTCCTTTTGCTTTGGAAAGTTGGTTTTGATGGCTTCCTTCAACTCTTTAATCTCCGTATTGAGAGAAAAGATTTGAGTTTGAGCCGCTTGTGATAGCTTTGCTCCTTGATCCACATGATTCGCCTCCACTTTCCGATGAGAATACTTTTCAATAACTCGCGCTTGCTTCTCAATGAAGTCCCAAGCGTCATCTTCCCTCATGTCCATGAATGTACCACATGAAAGGGATTTGAGCTTGAATTGTGTCTCCGCATCCAGCCCCTTATAGTATATCTCCAATAGCACCAATTTGGATATGCCATGATGTGGGCAATCCAATAGCAAATCCTGAAATCTTTCCCAAGATTGAAACAAACTTTCGTTAGATCTCATAGAAAATGCATTAATCTTACCTCTCAACTCCGCCGTTTTAGATGACGGAAAGAACTTAGTGAGGAATTCCGAAGAAAGATCCTCCCATGTCTCTATTTTCCCACTTGGGAGAGCTTGATACCAAGACAGTGCTTTCCCTTTCAAAGAGAAAAAGAAAGGCTTGAGCTTATAGCTGTTGGTAGTTGCATTCTTTGGCTTCATTGTCTCCGTCATGATCACAAAATTTTGTAGATGTTGATGTGGAGATTCAGCGCTTGTTCCCCCAAATTGATTTTGGCGGACAATTGTAATAACTTGAGGGTTGAAGCTAAACCCTTGTGCATCATCAGCATCAAAGTTCACACCCAAACGGCGTGGTTGCTGCGTTGGATCCATCCTTTGGCCAAGAGTTCTTGGCTCCTCATCCACACGTTCGACTCTCGCACCTCTAGCTGGAACACGGCGATTAGCAGCTGGCCGTGGAAAGAACGGGTTCACATTGATCGTTGGATCAATTTCCTCTAGTGGTGGCTGGAGGAGTCGCTATCCTCATTGGATGAGTTGGCTCTAACCGATCTTCCCGGTCTCCTTCTTCTCTTTTTCTCCTTGAGGTTGTTTATTTCCAACCTCATTTGGAACATCATGTCCGATAGATCATCAACCTTCGTTTGATGACGATCCATTTCTTCCCTGCGAGTCTTCTCACTCCATTGGAGTTGAGCTTCCTTTTCCGCCAACTCCGTTTGGTAATCACGTTCTCTTTCTTCAGCCATTTTTCTTTCCTTAAGCTTTCTCCTCAAAGTCCTCTCAAGCTCTTGATCAAGAGGTAAGAGGTCTTCGTTGTTTCTAGACCTGCGCATACACTCGAAAAGATATCAAATAACAAGGGAGAAGCTCCCAAGCTTGACAACCGATAACCGAATTCGGCCTAAACCAAATCCCCGGTAACGGCGCCAAAAACTTGTTCGCCACTTAGCGTGCGTGCAATCAAGCTTTAAATTTATAAAACTAGAATAAAAGCAAGCGAACCCGCAGTGTACGGATCGGCGTAGATTAGCAAGTATTCCAGAGTATCGAACACATGGATTTGGGGGGTTAAATCCAATTATAGAGTTGTCAAGCAAGTAAAAGTATGAGCTTTTGTAATTATTGGGAAAGCAACAATCCTAAAGATCCAGGAATCCAGCTGTGGCAATCGATTCAAGATATACTAAAGATATAAGGACAGAGTTGAGGTTCGCAAAGGTATGCGAATGTAAGGCAATGTACGGTGAAGTTCCAAAACCTTATATGACTCACCTAAAAGACACTCTCTATAAAGGTTGTTGAGGCTTCAGTATAGAAAGGATCTAAAGACAAGAATTAATATCAAATACCCAAACTTGTAATCCAAGGATCAAGACTAACTAAACCGATTAAGGTTGTGACACTCGCAATCGAGGTAGAGGTTGTTGAGGCTTCACTACCACCTAGAAAAGGCAAACCAAGACTAAGTTAAAGCAAATCTTTAACTTTGGATTAAAGCAAGGTTCGTAAACTAAGGGAAATTACGGTTGGATCTTGAGATTCCACGGCCGTGGAACTCAAGAACACACCGTGATTCTGGCTTCGTCGGCGATTCTCTCTAACTCTCAGGGTCCAATCTTTTTACGATCGATCTATCATTATCTAAGCCACAACTATCAACCCTTCACCTTAGAATTGCTAAAGGGTTCTAGCCAACAATAGTCATTATGATATCAAATTCAAGATTTAAAAGAATGAAAGATAAAAACCTTCGAAAACCTTGAATAAATCTCAAACCAATCTCAAATCCACAAACAAGAACAATGATGTAAGCAGATTCAAAATAACACAAATAATCACAATCCTTGATAAGAACGAAGAACGGGATGTCAATCCGTCTTCTAATCAAACCTAAGGACAAAAGACGTAATCTCCGTACGTCCAATGAAACCCTCAATGCGCGGAAACAAATCTCCAAGCGATGATGCTCTAAGCGTGATTTAAGCGGAGGCGTAAGCGAAGGTAAGCAGAGGTGACGGAATCTCTCTCTTTCCGTCCTTTTATAGGGCAAGATAGAATAAGTGTCCAGCCCATTGTGTGATATATCGTGGCTTTAATTATTGCGTTAAAAGATCGCATAAATCACGGTTATAGAAGATTCCACGCCCGTGGTTTAGAGCGTGGAAATTCATCACGGAGCTTCACAACTTCCACGGCCGTGTAACCCTCTGGAATGCTCCACGCTTGTGTTGCCAAAGTTCCACGGCCGTGGTTTAGAGCGTGGATTCTCTTACGGCCGTATTTTAGAGCGTGGAACACAAGTAGCTCGTAATTCTCCTTAGTTTTGTGTCATTCTTCATCCTAGCATCTTCCTTAGCTCCTTTGTGGTGTCCTCAATCCTTGGACATGCTCAATACATCTCCATTCTCCTTCAATCCGTTCGGTTTTAGCTCTTATTCGCCTACAATCAACACAAAACTTATGTAGACCTCTATATCGACAATATAGATAAACTAACTCACAATTGCTTCAATGCTTTATCAATGAACACTAATATGGATGAAATACACTTAGAAAACGTGCCTAAAATATCACAATATTTCATGCTAACATGATCCGCAACAGAATTTTCGGATCCCTTCTTATCGCGGATCTCTAAGTCAAACTCTTGAAGCAAGAGAATTCATCGAATAAGGCGTGGCTTGGCATCTTTCTTAGCAAGCAAGTAACGGATGGTTGCATGGTCGGTGTAGACAATGACTTTCGCCCCTACTAAGTAGGAACGAAACTTCTCGAAAGCATATACAACCGCCAATAGCTCTTTCTCGGTGGTAGCGTAGTTGCGTTGTCCTACATCTAGCGTCTTACTAGCATAGTAAATGGCGGTGGTCCGGCCATCCTTCTTATGTCCAAGCACCGCTCCTACGGCTACATCACTAGCATCACACATGATCTCAAAGGGCAAGGTCCAATCCGGAGGTTGGATAATGGGAGCGGAGATCAACGCTTCCATAATCCTGTAAAATGCATCAAGACACTCCTGCGAAAACTCAAAAACAACATCTTTATTCAAGAGGTTAGTTAGAGGTTTAGAAATCTTAGAGAAGTCCTTGATGAATCTCCTGTAGAAACCTGCATGCCCGAGAAAACTCCTCACACCTTTAACAGAACAAGGGGAGGGAGTTTCTCAATAGTCTCGATCTTAGCGCGATCGACCTCAATGCCTCGATTAGAAACGAGGTGTCCTAGCACAATGCCTTCATTAACCATAAAATGACACTTCTCCCAATTCAAAACAAGGTTAGTGTCCTCACATCTTTGTAGCACTAGAGAAAGGTTAGATAGGCAATCATCAAAGAGGAACCATATACTGAAAAATCATCCATAAATACCTCCATGATCTCCTCTATATACTCGGAAAAGATAGCCATCATGCATCGTTGGAAGGTAGCGGGTGCATTGCATAATCCAAATGGCATCCTCCTATAAGCAAATGTCCCCCATGGACAAGTGAAAGTGGTCTTCTCCTGATCATCCGGATGGATAGGAATCTGGAAGAATCCACTATACCCGTCTAAATAGCAAAAGTGTGAATGCTAGGCCAACCGTTCGAGTATTTGATCAATGAAGGGAAGTGGAAAATGGTCCTTCCGAGTGGCCGTGTTCAGCTTCCTATAATCAATGCAAACCCTCCAGCCCGTGACGGTCCTGGTTGGGATCAACTCGTTGTTCTTATTCGTCACAACGGTCATCCCTCCTTTCTTCGGAACTACATGCACCGGGCTAACCCATTTGCTGTCCGAGATAGGATATATGATACCTGCATCCAACAACTTAAGAATTTCCTTCTTCACAACCTCTTTCATGATCGAATTTAACCGTCTTTGAGGTTCCCGTGAAGTCTTATGATCATCCTCCATTAGAATTCTATGCATGCAGAAAGAAGGCTTAATGCCAATAACATCATCTATAGTATAACCCAAAGCCTTTTGATGCTTTCTCAGGACATGCATTAGTTTAGACAATTCAGATTCGGAGAGGGAAGCACTAACAATAACGGGATAAGTGGAATCCGGCCCAAGAAAGACATACCTCAAGTGATTTGGGAGTTGTTTAAGCTCCACAACTGGGGGTGCTTTCTGAGGGGAATCCTGGCTTCCTTCTTCCAGTGGAGTAGATCCAAAAACTGGACTTTCGGAAGTCTCAGTTGAAGTCGTCTCGCCTTCGACCTCGGTCGAGGAGCAGAGGCGTTGACCGATATGTTCTTCAGTCGCCTCGCTCAGTCCAGAAAGTGCCTCGGTCGAGGTACTATAACTGGAACCGAAACTGGAGATCCTCGTCTCCTGGATTAGCTTCTCAGTTTTAGCTCCTGGATCTTCTTCCAGTGCTTTTAAGCTCCGTATATCTGCATCACAAGAAGCATCTATACCTTCCTCCATTAAACTGAAACTAATAACTCTTTCGAGTGGATCATTAATAAGGATAGAGCTCACCAATTCTCTTGATTCTTCTTCATCATAGATGTTGAAGATATCATCTCCTAGCTGCTCTCCTTTCATAGCCGCAAGTAATGCGAACTCCACCTCATCTCCACCAATGTTGAATTTCAACTTGGCGTTCTTACAATCCACGTTGCAACCCGAAGTTGCTGGAAATGGCCTCCCGAGAATGATAGGAACAGGATAATCTGCGGGAATGTCAAGTACAACAAAGTCTATAGGTAAATAGAAGTTACCTAACTTGACCAAAACGTCTTCCAAAATTCCCACGGGATGGGTAATGGAGCGATCCGCCATGTATAATCGAATCTTGACCTGCTTGGGCTCTCCATGTCCGATCTTCACACATAGCTCCAGCGGGATGATGCTCACGCTGGCTCCTAGATCACATAAGGCTTCACAAGTAACATCCCCAACTTGAATGGGAATGCAAAATGAGCCGGGATCTCTCAACTTAGGTGGCATCTTCTCCTTCATGATTTGAATAAGTTCCGAGGATTTAGATGTCATCCTTACTTCACCAAAGTCTTCTAGTTTCCTCTTCCTTGATAGGATCTCTTTCAAAAACTTCCCATAGGCGGGCATTCCTAGAATAGCATCAAGGAAAGGAATGTTAATGTGTAGTTTATTCATCAAGTCAAGGAACTTAGCAAAGTGCTTGTCTAGATGTGCTCTGGCCCTTGACTAGGGGAATGGAAGTGGTGGTTTGTATGCAGGAGGTGGAATATAAACTTCAGTTTTCCCCTCCGCTTTCTGTGGCTCCACCTCGGTTGGCATCTCGGCCGAAGTGTTCTTCGACTGCACCTGGACCGAGGTGGTCTTCGTCGGTACTAGCACCGACCGAGGCACTGGATCTACAGTTTTCAGTCCACTCCTCGTAGTTATGGCCATAATCTGGCCCTTAGGGTTGCTTTCCGTCCTTGCTGGAAGCTTCCCTGGATCTCTTGGTGCTTCATTCGCCCTACTAGCAAGTTGTTGTTCAAAGGCTTTTTGGACCTTCGAAAAGGAAGTCATAGAAGTCTCCATAGCACTAAGCTTGATCAAGATACCCTCCAGCACCGCGTCTTTCTTTTCCGGCTGGGAAGAACTTGATCCTTGCCCCTGGCTCTTTAATGGAGTAGAAGAAGAAGAAGGGGAAGAGAGGAAAGGGTTAGAGGAATCGTTAGAATTGGAGTTAGAATGATTGTTACCAGAATTTTGGTTGTTCGCCCTCCAATTATTGCTGTTTGATCCTCTATTGTTGTTGTTCTAGTTTTTGTTCCGGGAACCGTTGTTGTTGTTACGGTATCCATTGTTGTTATTCCTTGATCCTTGATCTTCCTTCTTGGTTTGAGCAACCAAAAGTTCCTTCAATTGCTTCACGTCATTCTTCAAAGACGTGAGTTTGTTGTTGTTTGGCGGAGCTTCTTGGAAGTTAACTCTTTTAACTCCACCTTCCGCTCCTTGGTGAGTATATTTCTCCATATGCAAAGCTTGTTTCTCAATAAAGTCCCAAGCTTCGTCAATTTCCATGTCCATAAAGGTACCGGCGGAAAGTAGTTGGAGGTTGAACTGGGTGCTTCCGTCCAGTCCCTTGAAGTATATCTCCAACAACTCTATCTTTGGAATCCCATGATGTGAGCAATCCAAAAGAATGTCTTTAAACCTCTCCCATGACTTGGACAAGCTCTCCTTGTCCTTCATAATGAATGCATTAATCTTCCCTCTCATTTCAGCGGTCTTAGAAGGGGGAAAGAATTTAGTCAAGAATTCCGTAGTCATCTCTTCCCATGTGCTGATTTTTCCTGGAGGAAGAGATTCATACCAAGTAAGAGCTCTATCTTTTAAAGAAAAGTAAAAAGGTCTTAGCTTGTAGTTGTTGTTTTCAATTCTTGAGGGTCTCAAGGTCTCCATCAAGATCTCGTAGTTTTGTAGATGTTGATGCGGAGATTCCTTCTCTAGCCCTCCGAACTGGCATTGGCGAATCCTGGAAAGAACTTGCGGTCGAAGTTCGTAGTCATGGTCCGCCGGATCTCCTAGGTTAACTCCTAGACGCCTCAGTTGTTGATTGGGGTCCATCCTTTGACCTAGGGTTTGCGGGATTCCTGCAAAAAGAGCGCCTCGGACTGGTATCCGAGGTGGAAGTACCTCGGCCGGGGCGTCAGGTACTGGGACCTGCCTCGGTCGAGGGTCTGCGACTGGGACCTGCATCGGTCCAGCATCGGGAACTAGGTCTTCCCTCGGTCGAAGTAGATATTGGTCTCGTAAGGCCGCCATATCTGCTTCGATCGCTTCAGTCCTGGTGCTAGTTTCTTCTTTCTCTTGCCTCAGTTCTTCCCTGCTGAGACGTAGTTGTTCTAACGCCTCCTTCAATTCAGCCTCAAGATTGCGATTGTCTTGGTTGGCCATCTTCGTTTCTCTTAAGCGTCGTTTATATGTCTTTTCTGGTTCGGGATCGTAAGGAACAATTTCGTTACCAGTGCGGTTTCTTCGCATAAACTTAAGAAAGAACCTGCAAAAGTCACTCAAGTAGAGTGGTTAGTAGACACGGGGGCAAGTGCCCCAAAAGCAAACCGTAACCGGCTCAGTCTAGACCAAGTCCCCGGCAACGGCGCCAAAAACTTGATCGCTCCAAACGGTGTGTGCAAGCTTTAAATTTATAACCCTAGATGTCAACTTAAAACAAGGATGCGAACCCGCAGTGTACGGGTCAATCGTAGTAAAAGCAAGGAATTACAGGGGTCGATCACACGGACTTAGTGAAACAAAGTCGGGATAGGTAAGCTTTAGCAATTACTAACCACAAAGCAATTAAAACAATCAAAGATGATAAAAGTCAATAAAGGAAATATGCAATTCTAGGGATTAAAGCGTCTAGTTGTGGTTCCAACTCAAGATCTCAAGATAAGCGGACAAAGCTGAGATTTTTTGCATAGGGAAGGTGTTTCTAAAGTGGAATAGATCACTGGGTAAGTCTCACTACTCACTAATCCCAAACCGTAACTCCTATTACAGGGTAAGTCTCAAGGAATTAAGATAAAGAACTATAACCTCAAACTAACACACCATCTAAGGGAATAGAATCAACCTTTACCGGGTAAGTCTCAGGCTAACTCACAAAGATGGGATGAAAGCACACTCAAACCCCAATAAAGGATAAACCTTTATTACCTAAACTTATGATCTTAGGTAAACAAACAAAGGAATCACCGGGTAAGTCTCATCCTAGGCTTGCATTGAACCAGGAAAGGTGTAATAAGAATAGGATTTGGCAAACTCTAACACTTAACTCTCAGTTTCGGATCAGATAAGTCACCTCGGTCAACCAAATTCCACCCCGGCCGAGATGTTCATCGACTGAGCGAGATGCTTAGGGTTAAGGTTAAAAACTCGAACTTTCAGGGTCCTACTGTGATTAAGATTATTCTATCATTGTTTTTCCCACAACCCTCAGCCAATCACCCTAGAATCACACAAAGAGATTAGCCACTCATCATCATGAAAGTATTAATCAAATATATGGGAAGAAAGAGAATAATTGAACAAGAAAACCTTAAGAGAAAGGCTTCAATATCTGAATCAATTATCAAACCAACAAGCGTTCCTTGGATAGAAATCCAACAAGACAATCGACAAAGAAGGGAATCTAAGATGATCTTACAAAAACCCTTCAAAAGCTATAAAAGCTATAGACTTTCTACCTTCAACCTTCAAAAAGGTTCTTCAAATCTCCCAACTGGAGTATGGCTGCAGCGGTGTATAAAACACAATCGGTAGTATAGCATGATATCGATTTGTGGAAAATCCAACCCTTTTTATAGGAAAATTACCCTCCAAAGATAAGATATCTTAGAAAGATCTCTTCCCATAAAAATAGGTAAAATATATGATCTATCATATCTTCTTCCTTCCAGGAGCCAAGCCCAAAAATATAAGATCCTCTTTCCAAAGATAAAAGATCTCAGCCAAGAATAAAACATTCTCGCCGCGTCCCAAGTGTTCGCCTCGGTCGAGTCGACTTCTCTGGATCACCTCGGTCGATGTGAATCTGTAGTCAACCGAGGTGAATCACAACTGAATGTGAAATATCTCAAATCTGGTCCAAAGTGAATCTCTAATCCATGGCTATGCTTCCTGGATGTTTCCTTATGTTCCTGAATGTAGTTTTAATGACTCCATAGCTCCTTTTGCTCCTTTTTGATGCAAAACATGCCCTTTTACCTACGATTACAACAAAACTAGGTGTAGACCTCGATTCTTGCAAAGGTAGATGAAACGGTAATATAATCACATAATATACATACAAACGTGCAGATTATTGAAGATAAAACGTCTAAACAAACCCCAAAATATAGACAATAGTTCATGCTATCACATTACACGTTAACTCTAGCCGAGATTATGCTTCATCTATGCGTGATTACTGGGTTGTAAGTATACCCCTACCGCTTATTTCCTTATATGTCTTTCGACTCAGTAGGGTAGTTACTCGCTTTGAGTTTCCTAGTGTAGACCATGCACAATACTTTTATTATTGTTCGCCTCGAAGCGTGCGTGCAAATAAGCTTTAAATTTATAAAACTAGAATCAAGCAAGCGAACCCGCAGTGTACGAATCGGCGTAGTAAAGCAAGAATTCCAGAGTGTCGAACTTAGGGATTTGGGGGGAACAAATTCAGTTTGCAAATCGTCAAGCAAGTAAATGTAATAAGCTTTGCAAATATTGGGGAAAACAACAACCCTAAAGATCCAGGTATCCAATTGTGGCAATCGATTCAAGATATACTATAGATATAAGGACAGAGTTGAGGTTTTCAAAGGTATACTAAAGTAAAGCAATGTACGGTGAAGTTCCAAGACTTTACATGACTTATCTAAAGACACTCTCTATAAAGGTTGTTGAGGCTTCAGTATAGAAAGGATCTATGGACAATCTCAAATACCCAAACTTGTAACCCAAGGATCAAGATAAACTCAAACGGTTAAGGTTGTGACACTCGAAACCGAAATAGAGGATGTTGAGTCTCACTACTACCTAGAAAAGGGCAAGCCAAGACTAGATTAAAGCTAATCTTTAACCTTGGATCAAAGTAAAATCAAAGTTCGTAAACTAGGGTAAATCACGGGTAGTTCTTGAGTTCCACGGCCGTGGAAGTTCAAAAACAAACCGTGATCTTGGTTCGTCGAAAGATCGCCTAAATCACGGTCTCAAGGGATTCCACGACCGTGGTTTAGGGCGTGGAATTGGGTTAAAGTCTCATATGAGTTCCACGACCGTACTTTAGGCCGTGTAACTCTCTGGAATGCTCCACGCTCATGATGCCAAGATCCACGGCCGTGGTTTAGGGCGTGGACTCATCTACGGCCGTATTTTAGGGCGTGGAAGTGTAAATTGCTTGTGGTTTCCTTTGTGTCGTGTCATTCCTCATCCTAGCATCTCCTTTGGCTTCTTTGATATGTTCCTAATCCTTGGATGTGCTCAAATCCTCTCCTATCTCTCTCAAATGGTCCGGTTTCAGCTTTTATTCACCTATAATCAACACAAAGCTAATGTAGACCTCCATATCGAAAATATAGATAAACTAGCTAACAAATGCTTCAATGCCTCATCAATGAACACTATAATGAACGAAAAACAACTAGAATAAGTGCCTAGAATATCGCAGTATTTCAAGCTAACAAGATACCCCATACTTGCCACTTGCTTGTCCCCAAGCAAGGTCTTTTGAAAGCTTAGAACATAAGTTAGGATAAAATATGCATACAAACTTAAAAACAAAACATCTTTTAGGTAAGTGTGCTTCTATTCAATAGATCATTCTCAAACCTTGCTTCATTCATTCTTGAAACGCTTATATAGATAACCAAAGAATATAAAGGAAAGAAACATCATGAATTGGTTAAACTTCAATGTAAACATCATAACCTTCAAGCATTATTAAAATCAAGCATAAGAAACTTCAATTTAGATCACCAAGCCAAATAACATTCTTTTGATCTTAAGGACTTCCAAGTAAGGTCTAGAATGAGGAAGGGAGGGAAAACTTATAAGCAATGTGGTGCATGAATCCGGGAAAGTGGACAACTAACTCTTTTCTTTTTATTTTGATTTGCAACACCATCAACTTTGAGCTTTGCTCTCTTCTTTTCACATCATTTTTCGACTTTACTTTTGGAGTTATGGACAGCGGTGCACAAAAACCGAAGCCTAGGAGATTGACGTTTCTCAATTTCGAGATGCCTCAAACCCTTGATGCACATACCATAATCCGTTAGGAATATCGCTTAGTCCGATTTTGGCAAGACACAAACACCCGGCTATGTGAATGGTGCCGAGTTACTCATCGTCATAATTGACTTCCCCAAACCTATTATTTCTATTCTTTGAATGCAAACAATTGCTTTCATGGTCCTCCCACATCAAACATGCCAAAACATAACTCCTCCAAATTCCCGGATAGGTAAGGGAGGCAATTATTTCATCGAGGGGCTAAATGAACAAAGAAAGGAGAAAGAAAGGTCGAATTGCCTTAATCATTTCACAAAGAAGTATAAGAACTTATCATGTGATTTCAACTTTGATTTCTTAATATGATTTAGATAAAACTCTTCACATTATGAAACTTGCGAGAAAGGATAATCAACACATTCAATTTCTTTTCAATTAATTATTCGTTTAGGCATACAATTGTCATCAAAAAAATCAATTCACAAGTAGTATTTATCATAGAAATCATCTGAACTCTTAGAAGCACAAAACCTTTAGAATTTTCAAAATTTTTCAATTTTTATGGGTTTTTCAAAAGCTTTTTCATGCAATGCAATAATGAAACGTGTGACAATGAAATGAAACATGCAAAATGTTCTCGAATCAAGGCAAGCAAAGTGAGTAGAGTTATTACAAACGATAGTCACACCCCACCCCATACTTGAGACAAACATTGTCCCTAATGTTCAAAAAGAAATAAAGAAAAGAAAGAAAGAAAAATGAACTCACAAGACGGCGGTGGAGCAGCTAATGCTGTCAATCATGCATGGTCATCACTGTGGTGGAGGCGGTGGTGGAAACGGGAAGAAGCTGGAGTCGAAGTTCCGCCCAAACTGCTGGCGGTAGATGTCCCTCATCATCCTATCATGCTCATTAACTCGTACATCCCTAGCGTCCTATCGGAACTCCAAATCTCCTACTCTCTTGGAGAGGTCGGTAGCCCAATCCGGCAGCTGCTCATCCTACTCCGGTGCCTGGATGTACCAAGCTGGTGCATCCTGTGGGGCTAGTGCTGACGGCGGTTGTGCATACCATGTCGGCGGAGCTCCCATCCACTCCGGCTGTGATCTATACCAATCAGGAGGGGTGTCTACCCATGTAGGTCTCCCGCTCACACTGGCGCGGCGAGAGGAAGAAGCTCCTGAATGTCCAGCTGGTCGTGGTGAGCGCCTGGGAGGCTCAGGGAAATGTGCCGGCTGATCCGGGAAAGTGCCAAAGTCATGCTCCTCACCTCCTCCCTCAAAGCCATCACCTCCTCTTATCTCCTCCTCCTCATCTGCAGCCGGTACCTCATCGGGGACGTAGGGAGGTGCTACTAACCTATTCGCATGCATAGCAGCGAAGGTCTGCTTCCAATTATGGCGTCCAGCCATAATGGAATACTCAGGGAGCCATGTAATGCCTCTACCTCATCTCTCCTCCAAAGACATACCAACGGTGGGTGGACCGCGGTGCCTAGGGAAGATGATACCCCTCGTCATCAAACTGTTGAGACCCAAGGGTCTCGCTGCAATCCTAGTGCAAGCAGAAAAATCTATCTCAACTGCCTAGCGACGTGGGTGACCATACCACCATATCCAATGTTCCCGGCTCTCTTATTCTTGAGCTTACTCATGGTGGAGGCTAAGAGGGTAACACAATCAACAGGTCTACCGTGCAACATAGCATAAAGAAGGAACAACTCATCTGTCTTAATCTTTTGAGGGGTCTCGGTCCTAGGGAAAAGACACTCAGAAAGTACTCTATGGGCTATCTTCAAGGCTAAGTGATACATGAGCTTAGCCTTGTTGTCAGCTGGCTGCCAGCGGTCCTCGCTGGCATAGATCATAGCAATATCCTCCCAGAAATCCTTAGCGTATACACCGCTAGGAAAACGACCATTGAAGGTCTCTTGGAACCCAAAGAAGGCTCCGAACTCCAAGATCGAGAACTCGTAGTTCTCCTCCATCAGCCTAAAGGAAACTGTCCTATCCATAGCACTATGTTCAAAAGAGATCACAAACTCTCTAGTAATCTCCTTATATGCATCTTCCCTAATAGCGGAGAAGACGATCAAGCCGGCTCTATCTAGAAGCCATGTAAGGTCATTCACATTCAGTGGCTCTAACTCCTCAAGAACTAAGTAGCGCGGTCTTATGACCGTCCTCTTCTCCATCCTTTCTAAGGCATCGAGGTAATCCTCATGGATTTTTGGAATTCTAGGGGGTGGGGGTGATGGTGGCTCACTAGGGGGTACTTGGGAGGAGGAGGAAGCATCACCTTTCCTCTTCTTGCTTCTAGTAGACATTCTCCTTATCAAATCCATTTCAGAGAGAAAATCACGGCCTGTTCTATAACTTCCACGGCCGTGGTTCGCCCAAAGACCGTGGTTCGGCTCTGATTTGCTCAAAACTCAATCAATTCACACCAAATGCACCAGGCAACAGTCCTAGACTAATTTCAATCCAATTCCAATCAGTTCTCCTAAAAATTCTTGCAAAAATTGAGCCAAATCGACAAAGTAGAGAAAGAGAAGAAAACCTAGGTTTTGGATTCTTAAAATCCAAATTCCGTCTTTTGTAGGGATTGTTCACTTCATTTGTTTATTGAATCTTGTAGATGGTTGAATTTGCTTCACTTTAGGCTCAAGAATCGTTCAAATCGGACTCCAAACGAAGATTTGAGAGAGGGGGGATTGGTTTCGGCGTTTTTGGGCATGGAATAGGGTCGTGGTTTGGGAATTTTGTGTTGTTTTTGTGAAGAAGGTGGTTTATATAGTGACCGTAAGATTTTTGGAAAATCACGGTCACTCGGGGTGTTCCACGGCCGTGGTTTTGTACGGAACCGTGGTTTTGGTGATTTTTCTCAGATTTTTGCAAATTACGGTCACTGTAGCTTCCACGACCGTGGTTTAGGGCGTGAAACTCTTTGTAATGTGCCAAAATACAAGTTTCTTCAATTTCCTTCAACTTTTTCCTGTCCCTTGCCTATTCCATTGCTCCTATATCCAAAAACACAACATACCGGAAGGTATCGAAGGCAAAACGAAACAATAACGTCTAAAACTAATTTAATCTACGAATGACAAACAAAAACATAAGTGAAATACTATGGGTTGCCTCCCAAGAAGCGCTTGTTTAAGGTCCGTAGCTAGACCGTACTTGAACTTATTCGAGTGCGGTAGGTGCGAACTCCTCAGCTTGGAGTTCCGGTGAGTACTTCTTGAGTCGTTGACAGTTCACCTTGAAGCTTCCGCCCTTTTCACCCCATACTTCAACTGTACCATGGGGAAAAACACGTTTGATTAGATAAGGTCCGGTCCAATGAGATTTAAGCTTACTTGGAAAGAGACGAAGTCTTGAATTGAAGAGGATAACTTGATCTCCTTCTTTAAGGTCTTTTGGAATGATATGCTTATCATGCCAATGCTTCACTCTTTCTTTATAGATCTTGGCGTTTTCGTAGGCGTTTAAGCGAATTTCTTCAAGCTCGTTAAGGTCCAAGAGGCGCTTCTCGCCCGCTTCCTTTATGCTGAAGTTCAACCACTTTATTGCCCAATACGCCTTATGTTCCAACTCTACCGGTAAGTGACAAGACTTCCCATACACAAGGTTGTATGGTGTCGTTCCTATGGGAGTCTTATATGCAGTCATGTATGCCCACAATGCATCATCTAGCTTCAAAGACTAATCTTTCCTTGTCCTTGAAACCGTCTTCTCTAGGATTCCTTTAATCTCCCGGTTTGAAATCTCCACTTGTCCACTCGTTTGTGGATGGTAAGGGGTGGCGATCTTGTGAGTCACCCCATACTTAGCTAGTAGAGGTTCGAATCGTCGGGCAATAAAGTGAGAGCCTCCATCACTAATGATAGTCCGTGGTGTCCCAAATCGTGGGAAAATGGTCTTGTAAAAGAACTTGACCACAACCATGGCATCATTAGTAGGAGAGGCAATTGCTTCAACCCATCTCGAAACATAATCTACAGCTAGAAGTATGTATTGGTTTCCACAAGATGATGGGAAAGGTCCCATGAAGTCTACTCCCCAAACGTCAAAGATCTCTACCTCCTGAATGTTGTTAAGAGGCATTTCGTTTCTCCTAGATATGTTCCCTGTTCTTTGACAAGCATCGCAACAGGAAACAAAAGTTTGCACATCTTTAAATAAAGTAGGCCAAAAGAATCCAGATTGCAATACCTTAGCTCTAGTCTTGTTCGAGCTAGCGTGTCCTCCACAAGGTAGTGAATGACAATGACGGATGACACTTTGCATCTCGTCTTCCGGCACACATCGTCGAATGATGCCGTCAGGACCTCTCTTAAAGAGGAGAGGTTCATTCCAAAAGTATTCCCGGACATCCTTAAAGAACTTCTTTCTTTGTGCATAGGATAATCCAAGTGGTAATTCCTGGCAAACCAAATAGTTAACAAAATCAGCAAACCATGCTTCGTTACCTTTACCAATCTTGTCGATGCACTCCTCTATTATATGTAAATGCTCGTCCGGAAAGGAGTCATCTATGGGTAGATTGTCGTCCTCTAGATGTGGTAGATGACTCAAATGATCCGCAACAGAATTTTCCGAACCCTTCTTGTCACGGATCTCTAGATCGAATTCTTGTAGGAGAAGAATCCATCTAGATAGTCTTGGTTTCGCATCTTTCTTTGCAAGTAGATATCGGATCGCAACATGATCCGTGTATACAATCACCTTTGCACCTACAAGATAAGAACGAAACTTTTCAAATGCATATACAATTGCTAGAAACTCTTTTTCGGTAGTGGCGTAGTTAATCTGCGCTTCATCTAGCGTATTGCTAGCATAGTAGATAGTGTGGGTTCGTCCTTCCTTCTTTTGCCCAAGCAGAGTTCCTATAGCTACGTCACTTGCATCACACATAACCTCGAATGGAAGATTCCAATCTGGAGGTTGAATGATCAGGGTTGAGATTAGAGCTTCCCGAATCTTATGAGACGCATCTAAACACTCCTGCCAGAAATCAAAAACTGCATCCTTCATCAATAGGTTAGTAAGCGGTTTTGATATCTTAGAGAAATCCTTTATAAAGCGTCTATAAAATCCAGCATGTCCTAGAAAGCTTCTTATCCCTTTCACCGAAGATGGGGGAGGGAGCTTTTCTATAGTTTCTATCTTAGCCTTATCTACTTCAATCCCTCTACTAGAGATCAAGTGTCCTAATACAATGCCTTCTTTCACCATAAATTGACACTTCTCCCAATTAAGAACTAGGTTAGTGTCTTCACACCTTTGTAGTACAAGAGAAAGGTTAGAAATACAATTATCGAAAGAGGAACCATAAACAGAAAAGTCATCCATGAAAACCTCCATGATTTCCTCTATATACTCCGGAAAGATAGCCATCATGCACCTTTGAAAGGTGGCTGGGGCGTTGCAAAGCCCGAACGGCATTCTCCTATAAGCAAACGTACCCCACGGGCACGTGAATGTGGTCTTCTCTTGATCGTCCGGATGTATCGGGATCTGAAAGAAACCACTATAACCGTCAAGATAACAGAAATGTGAGTGTTGTGCTAACCTCTCAAGCATTTGGTCGATGAATGGTAGTGGGAAGTGATCCTTCCTCATTGTGTTGTTTAGCTTGTGGTAGTCTATGCACATCCTTCATCCCGTCACGGTTCGTGTAGGAATGAGCTCATTGTTCTTGTTGGTGATGACTTTTATTCCTCCCTTCTTTGGAACAACCTGTACGGGACTCACCCACTTGCTATCGGAGATAGGGTAGATGATACCTGCATCAAGTAGTTTAAGAATTTCCTTCTTGACAACCTCCTTCATGGTCGGATTTAACCGCCTTTGAGGTTGTCGCGAAGTTCTAAAATCTTCTTCCATTAGGATCTTATGCATGCATAATGAAGGTTTAATTCCTACTAGATCCTCTATAGTGTAACCTAAGGCTTTCCTATGTTTCTTAAGAATAACCATAAGCTTACTATGTTCATCTATACTTAGATCGGAACGAACAATTACCGGAAAGGTAGAATTAGGTCCTAGAAATGCGTACCTTAGATGTGCGGGAAGTGGCTTCAATTCCATCACTATAGGACTCTCTAATGGCTCTTGAGGAGTGTCCAATGCTTCCTTAGAAGTTTCTAAGGGTATAGAAGTTGTTGGAGAAGAATCAAGAGATGTGGTAGAAAGAACGTAATTGTCCTCAGATTTTCCCAAAATTACGGAACCTCTGTTTCCTCCACGGCCGTGGTTTTGGGCGTGGAAGTCAATTACGGCACCTCTGCTTATTCCACAGCCGTGGTTTTGGCCGTGTAGCTTACTGCAGTCCTCTAAATAGCTAATTACGGTCATGTTGGTGGAAACCACGGCCGTGGAATAGCATGACTGGCCGTGATTCCTCACGTTTTCTGACCCATCGTAGAGTTTTTCAAACTCTTCTTCATATACTTCCTTTTGCTTCTCTAAAGCTTCAATTTCCTCATTGCATTCCTCTTCTTCTCCTATGTCCATAATGCTCATAGTGATCACCTTTTGCAAGGGATCTTTGAAGAGAATCGAACTTACTTCCTCTCTAGATAGCTCTTCGTCATGGATGTTGTATATTTCCTCTTCAAGAGTTGATTCTTTCATCAAAGTGGAAAGAACGAACTCTACCTTTTCCTCTCCTAAGTCGAAGGCGAGTCTAGCATTCTTGCAATCAACCATACAACCGGATGTTGCAAGAAACGGTCTTCCGAGTATGATCGGGACCGGACTATCTGCAGGAATGTCAAACACAACAAAATCTATTGGAACATAGAAATTACCAAGCTTGACCGGGACGTCTTCAACTATACCGACGGGACGAGTTATGGATCGATCCGCCATGTATAACGTCATCTTCACCGGTTTAGGTTCGCCTAAACCGATCTTCCTGGATAAGGCAAGCGGAATGATGCTAATGCTTGCTCCTAAATCACATATGCATCATATGTGACATCTCCCACTCCTATGGGAACACAAAATGACCCCGGATCCTTCAACTTTGGGGGCATCTTTTCCTTCATTGTCTTAATGAGATCCGACGAATCCGAACTCATCTTGACTTCTCCAAAGTCTTCTAATTTCCTCTTGTTAGAGAGGATCTCCTTTAAGAACTTTCCATAAGATGGCATACCTATAATTGCATCAATGAAAGGTATATTAATATGCAGTTTGCTCATGAGTTCAATGAACTTACCGAATTTTTTGTCTAGACGCGCTCTTGCTCTAGATTGTGGGAATGGTAGGGGAGGTTTGTAAGCTGGAGGAGGAATGTAGATGTCTTCCTTCTCCTTCCCTTTTTCCTTCTCTTTTTCGATGGGAACTTCCACAAACTTAGGCTGCGGGTCGGTGGTTGTTGCTCCGCTCCTAGTTGTGATAGCCATCACCCTTCCTTTCGAGTTATCCTCCGTCTTTCCTGGAAGTTTTCCTTGATTTCTTGGAACTTCCTCAGCATTGCTAAACATTTGGTTTTCTAAAACCTTTTGGGCTTTATCAACCTTGTAATGTGACTCTCCAATCCTTAAAGCTTTCCCAAAATTGTTTCCAACATGGGATCGGGCTTCTCTTTCCCCGAAGTGCTTCCATTATTAGATGTTTGCCCCTGGCTTTTCAAAGGAATGGAAGAAGAAGATGGTGGAGTTAGTGAATTTCCTGAATTGGGATAAGAATTACCGGAGTTTTGTTGTTGGTTGGAACGCCAATTGTTGTTGTTTGAACCCCTATTGTTGTTCCAATTGTTATTCCGGTTGTTGTTGTTGTTCCAATTGTTCCGGTTGTTGTTCCGGTTGTTGCGATTTGTGTTCTCATTCCCATTGTGGTTATTATTGCTTCCTAAATAACCAACATCTTGCTCCTTATGCTTTGGAAAGCTAGCCTTGATGACTTCCTTCAATTCTTTAATCTCGGTGTTGAGAAAAAAGATTTGAGTTTGAGCAGCTTGTGTTAGCTTTGATCCTTGCTCCACTCGATTTGTTTCTACCTTCCGGTGAGAATACTTCTCAATGACTCGGGCTTGCTTCTAAATGAAGTTTCAAGCGTCATCTCCCCTCATGTCCATGAATGTGCCACATGAAAGGGATTGGAGCTTGAATTGTGTTTCCACATCCAGCCCCTTATAGTATATCTCCAATAGCTCTAATTTGGAAATGCCATGGTGTGGGCAATCCAATAGTAAATCCTGAAATCTTTCCCAAGACTGAAACAAACTTTCATTAGATCTCATAGAAAATGCATTAATCTTACCTCTCAACGCCGCCGTCATGGATGGCGGAAAGAATTTGGTGAGGAATTCCGAAGAAAGATCCTCCCATGTGTTGAGTCTTCCATTTGGAAGAGCTTGATACCAAGATAAAGCTTTCCCTTTCAAAGAGAAAAAGAATGGCTTGATCTTGTAATTGTTGGTGGTTGCATTCTTTGGCTTCTTGTAATTGTTGGTGGTTGCATTCTAACCGATCTTGCCGGTTTCCTCCTCTTCTTCTTCTTGGAATCGCTCATCTCCAGCCTCATTTGAAGCATCATGTCCTTGAGCTCATCAATTTGCAATTGATGACGGTCCGATTCTTCCTTGCGAGTCTTCTCGCTCCATCTAAGTCGAGCTTCGGAATCCTCCAACTCTGCTTGGATATCTCGCTCCTTATTTTCAGCCATCTTTCTTTCTTTGAGCTTCTTCCTCAAAGTCTTCTCAAGTTCTTGATCAAGAGGTAAGAAGTCTTTGTTGTTTCTAGACCTGCGCATATACCTAAGGTAACCTGCGAATATCACTCAAAGGAGATATCAAATAACAAGAGCAAAGCTCCCAAGCTTGACAACCGATAACCGAATTCGGCCTAAACCAAATCCCCGGCAACGGCGCCAAAAACTTGTTCGCCTCGAAGCGTGCGTGCAAATAAGCTTTAAATTTAGAAAACTAGAATCAAGAAAGCGAACCCGCAGTGTACGGATCGGCGTAGTAAAACAAGAATTCCAGAGTGTCGAACTCAAGGATTTGGGGGAACAAATTCAGTTCGCAAATCGTCAAGCAAGTAAATGTAATAAGCTTTGCAAATATTGGGGAAAACAACAACCCTAAAGATCCACGTATCCAATTGTGGCAATCGATTCAAGATCTACTATAGATATAAGGACAAAGTTGAGGTTTGCAAAGGTATACTAAAGTAAGGCAATGTACGGTGAAGTTCCAAGACTTTATATGACTTATCTAAAGACACTCTGTATAAAGGTTGTTGAGGCTTCAGTATAGAAAGGATCTATGGACAATAATTAATCTCAAATACCCAAACTTGTAACCCAAGGATCAAGATAAACTCAAACGGTTAAGGTTGTGACACTCGAAACCGAAATAGAGGATGTTGAGTCTCACTACTACCTAGAAAAGGGCAAGCCAAGACTAGATTAAAGCAAATCTTTAACCTTGGATCAAAGTAAAAGCAAAGTTCGTAAACTAGGGTAAATCACGGGTAGTTCTTGAGTTCCACGGCCGTGGAAGTTCAAGAACAGACCGTGATCTTGGTTCGTCGAAAGATCGCATAAATCACGGTCTCAAGGGATTCCAAGACCGTGGTTTAGGGCGTGGAATTGGGTTACGGTCTCATATGAGTTCCACGACCGTACTTTAGGCCGTGTAACTCTCTGGAATGCTCCACGCTCATGATGCCAAGATCCACGGCCGTGGTTTAGGGCGTGGACTCTAATACGGCCGTATTTTAGGGCGTGGAAGTGTAAATTTCTTGTGGTTTCCTTTGTGTCGTGTCATTCCTCATCCTAGCATCTCCTTTGGCTTCTTTGATGTGTTCCGAATCCTTGGATGTGCTCAAATCCTCTCCTATCTCTCTCAAATGGTCCGGTTTCAGCTTTTATTCACCTATAATCAACACAAAGCTAATGTAGACCTCCATATCGAAAATATAGATAAACTAGCTAACAAATGCTTCAATGCCTTATCAATGAACACTATAATGAACGAAAAAAAACTAGAATAAGTGCCTAGAATATCACAGTATTTCATGCTAACAATTATGTCATCAATTCTTTTCTCAATCCATCGGGAAGACGACTCTATAGTCCTCCATTGGGTATTAAATTCCCACACTACTTATCTGTCGACATGTGACGAAGTCGTCATGTTTCACTTGGATCCATAGAGGGTACCACTCTTTTTCTATAACCTCTATATGCACATACTTCCACGTCTACCTTGTGGTGATACTATTCTTCCACAAAATTTCTAGTCACTCCGTGTAGCCTAGCTTATCATTCTTTGAAACTTGACACGTTATTTCTTTGTACTATTGAGCTTCCTGCTTTGTGGGTTAGGACTCACCACGCTTCTACTGCTCTATACTTTTATTATTCTGATGTCACTCATTAATCATAAGGACATTTCTGTAAGTCTAAAATGATTGACCCCAAAACTCTTTCTTCCAATTACACCATAAGCCCTAACCGGATGAAGTACATGTACGTTCCTTACTTGCCTTCTTGAAATAAAATAACGATTAGAAAACAACCTCTTCCGTTTACTCCTTTAATTCTTCTAACACAGATCCAAACTCCCTGACTCGACCAGAGTTTGATCTTAACCAGACAAGAAACAACCTTTAACGCGATCTTCTCGATACATTTGTTCATCCTAGAAGGTTGACGTTGCCTACTTGAGGAAATCCTCCAAAGGCATCAGGAAAGCTACTTCATAAATCCCCAGTCACAATTATCTCTTCTTATCTATACATAACTTGTCAATATCAAACAACACTTGCACGTCCTCAACTAAAGTTGGCCAATCTATAGTTGACTTATCTCAATATCCTGGACTTACTCTTCTTATACCTCTATTGGCAAAAACTCCTTGGTGAGCATCACCTACTCGATTAATCCTTTTATACTTCTTTAGTTTGTTCTATCTTCCACCCTTCCGCTTCCTTTGGGCTAACTCCATTTCTCTAGTCCGATTGTGTCATTCATATGACATAAATAGTCATTTCAAGTCTTCCACGATAGCTTGCAAGCGTCTTTGCAATTTTTATGGTCGTAACGATCATCCACTTGCAGTTCCTCTTTCAGAAGATTTCAAGTGCCATTGTTGCCAACCTAGGGCTCTGATACCAATTGTAACACCCCAAATTCTTAGAACTCGGAGAGCAACTGGTTAGGACCTCACAATGGGTCCCAACCTTAGTTTGACAACAATTTTACTAGGATCTTACAACAAGACACAAAGGTTTTTAAAACATTCGAAAACTTGAAACAATATATACATGGAGAATATGTATCAGCCTTACAAGAAAAGATAGTAAAGCAACGCATATGAAGAACAGAAGACATCCCTGTCCCCAACTAAATGAGTATGTGGACCTGGCTGACCATTCCCTCCGGATCTCTCTACAAGCGGTATAAAACCGTTAGCTAACATTCTATGCGTGAACATAAAGGTAAAAGCACAAACACATAACATACACAATCAACGTGCAACACACAATCCTTTTATTATCTTTTAATTAGGTGATATGTCAATTCTAATGATACTTATTTTGTGACACGAGGGATTCCCAAACCTCGCCACTGTCCCTGTTTACCAACGAGGAATGGTACTAATGCATTTGACCGTCTACCTGACTGGGCTGGTCGCAGGGAACCTCCTTGACTCTCGCAAGAGCTAGGCAGATGATGTCACGACCCGTTATCATACACTTGGGTCAATTACGTAAATAATAAAGTCGGCCTAATCCGGTTTCGTTGTTTATCATAACTAACAAACACCACTCATACACATTACACTCATACAAGAAGCCAGCTAAGTAAGTCCGTGGACTTACCAGTCTCCAAGCGCAACCGATTACCACACTCTCAAGTTCCCTCGGGAAAACGCGCGATGCCTGTTCAAGAGAAGGCACACGAATCAAACAACGCTCTAGTCAAATAGAAGTCCTTAGACTTCTAGGCTCACATCCTCACAAGTACATAAATGCACAAGATTGATCGACACTTAAAACCTAACACGACTCTTCTAAACTAAACAATACTTATACCCAACTTCGGAACATCCTAAATCTGGATTAAACCAACGGATCGTTCTCAACTTTTACTACATGCTCCTTTGTATATCCATCAACAACATATCAACAAATCAAGTCCCACAGAGGTAATAACCCCTCCAAATCTACCTCACAAAACTGCATCACAAGCAGTTTTTTTAACACTTAGAATATTTCAGCAACCATCTAGAAAACTATTTACAGCCTCGACTTTGAAAAATCATAACTCCTAAACCTCTCGATGGAATCCTCTCAAGTTTTGATATATTCTACTATGAAATCTTAACTATGACATATCCAAAATTAAAGTCTAACTGAGAAATATAACCCAATCAAATCTATATCACAAAACTGGATCACAAGCAGTTTTAGACAAAATTCAGCACAACCTATAAACTGCTCAAGGTCTCTACTTTGGGACTCATAACTCTTAAACTATAACTCGGGTTCCTCTCAAATTTCAGTATGTTCTACTATGAAATACCAACTATAACATATCCGAAAATCAGAAATAAAGAGGAGTCTAACTTACCTAAATCGGAATCACCAAACTAGCAGTTTTTCCAACACTTAGGAAATTCAGCAAACATTCAACAAAACTGCACATTGTCTCAACTTTAAAAAAAATCGAAACTCCTAAACCACTCGCTGGATTAATCCAAATTTTGATATATTCTACTATAAAGTCTTATTAATAAGATATCCCAAATTCAGAAGAAAAGGAGGAGTATAACTTACTCAAATCTGGACTCGAACTTGATTGTTCGTCACTTCCGGAAACTCAGAAACGTAACAGTTGTTCTAGCCTTCTTCCATGACTGCTATGGACGTCTTCCCACCTCCAAACTAGGTCTTAGCCTCCCTCTAAGGTCTAGCCTTGTCACATCACTGCAGTTCCGGCCTCAAGGAAGATGGATCGACGCTGGAGCAAGCAAGGAGAAGAATGGAGAAGAAGAGAGCAAGAGAGTGATGTTTTGGAAGAGGGGAAACTAAATAACATGAATGAAATGAGAGGGAGAGGAGAAGTGGCTGGATAAAGGAGGAGAATGTCAAGGGACCCTCAGCCTAGAACTCCCTCAACATTAATAAGGTGTGTTATAAAGATAGGAAGGTGAAAAAAGGTTGATCGAAAATACTAATACCTCGCCATCGCGTGTCACCGCCTCTGCGGAACTCCTAGCCGCACCTGCGGCCTACTCGACTGCGCAACCTAAACCGTCACGGCTCCCAATACTCCTCTAAAACTATCAAAACGTAACGAAAATTCAGGTCGTTACACTTAGGGCCCGTTTGGTTCTAACTCCGAAAACAAAAATGGAATGGAAACAAACTTAGTCCATATGTATACACTTATTCATGAAATTACTTGAAGTCGTTTCTTGTGTTCAAAGTAATTGTGGTAGAATTTGATTAGTTTGATACCCTATAGGAAAACAAAATGAGGTAATCAAATGCATTTTGCATGGAACCACAAGGAATGATTCCAAAAAAAATCATGAACAAGAGTACACATATGGACTAGATGTAATTCCACTTCGTTGCCGTTTCCGGAGTTACAATCAAGCGGGGACTTAATAGGATTAGTTTTACAACGGTTACTTGGAGAAATGAAAATAGTTATGAGGAGTTGGTAACTAGTGATTGGGTTGATAAACAATGGAAATTACAAGGAGGATGATAAAATTTCTGACTATAACCCCTCCTTTTAACGACGTTTCTCTTGCTGAAGAGATTTTACTATGTTTAAGTGAATGGAAAGTTGTTGAAAAGGTTTTTACCTTCACTCTTTACAATATATCATATAATGTCATCATGATTGCATCCCTTAGGAGTCATCTTGTTAGGAAAAACACATTGTTCTTTTGGGGAGATTTTTTCACACACGTGGTTATTGCCACATAACTAACTTGGTGGTGAAAGTTGGCTTGCGGTTTTCAGATGTAGTTCTTGTCAAAGTTCACAAGATCATCATTCATTTAAGGCATTCCATACCTAAGAAAAAAAAGTTCATAATGATCAATATGCTTCTATACTTTCAAGATCCAATTGACATTTTTGTTAGCAAGAATTTTGATTTGAAAACACATCGTTTGACAATCGAGGACTAGGAAAAGGTGGACAAGATTCTACACATCTTTTAGAATGTAAATAATTAGCTTTTTTCATCAAAGACACTCACGACCAATATTTACTTTCTTGGGTGTGGAGTATTCATATGCATTTATCTTATATTTATTAAAGAAGTTCTTTTTTTGCCACGTGTTGCAATCACGTTTCTCTAAGCCCCACATTATTTTTAAAAACTAAATAATTCATTGGCTTTTAAAAATTCAATTAAAATTCGTCAACAAAAATAAATAAAATCCGCTACAGTCTTATCACTAAGAATTTAAAAAGTGTTTTTTCAAAAAGATATTTTAATGTCAAAATTATTTTAAAATATTTATCTAAAACTTTAATGAAATTTTTTTCTAATTTGATTGAGTCATCCAAATTTTTTTAAAATATAAAAGTTCTAGATAATACTGATTAATTGAAAATGCTAATCCGCTACGAAATCGTGAGCGAGAAGTTTCGTTAAGTAAATTGTAGATCACATATCTACAAAAAAAAAGGAATTATTACTTATTACGCATTTATCTCATCGTGGCCAATCAAATTCATCTTCACACCTCGATTTACACAATTTGTTAAGGTAAATCTAAAAAAGTATTATGTAGTCTACATCCTATATAAGTAGAAATTATATCAATGTTATGCATCCGATTTGTGTGATCCAAAAAAGGACCTCAAGCCAAAACTCTCATCATAACGATGAAGTTGTTGTTGCAATGAATCTTATCGTACTCTGAAAATGGTGGAGCTCATTCATAGGAGATTCATTTATCACGATGAAGATGTCCGTGCAATCAGTCGGGACATCCTTCGGGTTCATGTGGCCATTAATCAACACAAAGCTAATGCAGACCTCCATATCGAAAATATAGATAAACTAGCTAACAAATGCTTCAATGCCTCATCAATGAACACTATAATGAACGAAAAACAACTAGAATAAGTGCCAAGAATATCGCAATATTTCATGCTAACAATTACGTCGTCAATTCTTTTCTCAATCCATCGGGAAGACGACTCTATAGTCCTCCATTTGGTATTAAATTCCCACACTACTTATCTGTCGACATGTGACGAAGTTGTCATGTTTCACTTGGATCCATAAAGGGTACCACTCTTTTTCTATAACCTCTATAAACACATACTTCCACGTCTACCTTGTGGTGATACTGTTCTTCCACAAAATTTCTAGTCACTCTGTGTAGCCTAGCTTATCATTCTTTGAAACTTGACACGTTATTTCTTTGTACCATTGAGCTTCATGCTTTGTGGGTTAGGACTCACCACACTTCTACTGCTCTATACTTTTATTATTCTGATGTCACTCGTTAATCATAAGGACATTTCTGTAAGTCTAAAATCATTGACCCCAAAACTCTTTCTTCCAATTACACCATAAGCCCTAACCGGATGAAGTACATGTACGTTCCTTACTTGCCTTCTTGAAATAAAATAAAGATTAGAAAACAACCTCTTCTGTTTACTCCTTTAATTCTTCTAACACAGATCCAAACTCCCTGACTCGACCAGAGTTTGATCTTAACCAGACAAGAAACAACCTTTAACGCGATCTTCTCGATACTTTTGTTAATCCCAGAAGGTTGACGTTGCCTACTTGAGGAAATCCTCCAAAGGCATCGGTAAAGCTAGTTCATCAATCCCCAGTCACAATTATCTCTTCTTATCTATACGTAACTTGTCAATATCAAACAACACTTGCACGTCCTCAGCTAAAGTTGGCCAATCTATAGTTGACTTATCTCAATATCCCGGACTTACTCTTCTTATACCTCTATTGGCAAAAACTCCTTGGTGAGCATCACCTACTCGATTAATCCTTTTATATTTCTTTAGTTTGTTCAATCTTCCACCCTTCCACTTCCTTTGGGCTAACTCCATTTCTCTAGTCCGATTGTGTCATTTATTTGACATAAATAGTCGTTTCAAGTCTTCCACGATAGCTTGCAAGCGTCTTTGCAATTCTTATGGCCGTAATGATCATCCACTTGCAGTTCCTCTTGCATGGACCGTCTGTGTTGATGGCTTAGGTCCCGTGATAATTGGGGTTACCCTGGACACTCGAGTCCTGCAAGGCTGTTCTCCCATACACATTTCTTCACTGGTGTTGTTGGTAATATCACTTTCATGAAACTCCGTTGACCTTGCTACAGGCTTCCATTCTTTGGATATTGGCATCGCGATTTCTTTCAAACTTCTTAAATCTCTGAGGAGGTCAAAACATCCCCACACTTGTGGGGTTTGCTGATAGGTGATGGAATCACTATCATTTAGGGTAGTTTTATAGTCTTTTTATTGCATTAGTGCCGGTTTATGCTACTAACTCCTTGGTCTAGAAGAAGACTAAAAGAAGCTAAAGAAGGAGTCATAAGCACTTAGGAGTGAAGATCGATCACAAAGTAAAGCTTTTGTTGCCTCACCGCCCCAACAGATCCTTGCAGCCGCCCCTGCGGATGACGTTTTCCACTGGAGCGCTCCCTGCGTCTTCACCAGCGCCAACCATGAAGTATGTCACCGCCCCTGCCCCACTCCTGGACGCCCCGGCGGTGACATGACCTGAAGAGATGAAGACCAGCTCCCCTGCGTCTCCCACTGCGCCCCTGCCTGCGCCTCAACCTGGGAGTTGGAAGGCAAAGAGGTTGTGTCACCGCCCCTGCGTCGACATAGGGACGCCCCGGAGGCTTGGCATCAGAAATGTCAGGAAGGCGAAAGGTCAGACGTTGAAAAGCATTGAAGATCCGCCCCAGCGGAATTGTGTAGCCGCCCCAGCGGTTCTGAAGCAGATCAACCGATTCTGCCTAAACCTCCCCTGCGGTTCCTGAAGGCCGCCCCTACGGTTTAACGCCAGAAGCTTTACTCCGGCTGTTTGCACCACCTTTATGGCATTAAAGGTGGCTGTTTTGGACCGGTCACTTACTCCTATTTAGTGCCTTTTGTAGTATAAATAGTCCTTGGTTGATTGCTAGAATCATCCATCTTATCATCTTGTTAGTCAACAAATTATCCACTTAGATTGTCTTGCTACCTTGTAATGAGTTGCTAATTACCTTGCTACATTGGGTTGGTTTGAAGCTGCATTGTTACCTTGGTTGTAAGTTCTTTATAATCTAAGTTTTCATTCAGTAATACTTTGTGTTTCCTTGATCTCCATTGTCTAAATTGTATGTTTACTATTGCTTGAGATTGATCACCTTAGGTTCTAAAGTGCATGTAAACAACTAGGATTAATAGGTTCCGGGTTCGGGTCTTTAATCTAGTAGCAACTTTAAGTAATAACGGGTTGTGATTACTTAAGGAAAAGGAACACAAATATAAAGATAAGTTTAACGGTTTTAATCTTTTCTTTATATCCCTTAGTCTTTGTTTGAAAGCTAACTTGTTATTTGTTCTTGTAGGTTTACGGAACTTTAACCTGTTAAGTTGTGTTGATGCCGGTTGGCTCAACACATATATATGATCGAGACGGGAGATTACTTGAAAACTTGTAAAAGGAACTCAACAAAGTAGCAATTGCATGCTTAGAATCAACCTAGTGTAGATTCACCCATCATTGTCTTACTTGTCGCATTTATCGTTTTCATAAGTTTTTGTGCATCAATTCAACCAACCCCCCCCCCCCC
>BSUD01000005.1:94578310-94648319 GCA_033239045.1 Fagopyrum esculentum
AAAATTTATAAAGGAGTGAAAGTAATAGTTCAAAACTTATTATGGGATAGTTCATGAATTATAATAGAATAGTTCATGGATTATATTAAAAAGTAATAGTTCATGGATTATATAGGAATAGTTCAAAGTTTATAGGATAATAGTGCATAAATTATAACATGGTAGTTCAAATAAATTTTCATTAGTTTTCGTAAAAAAAAAAAAAAAAAAAAAAAAAAAAAAATTTTTTTTTTTTTCGGGACACGTGTCGCCCTGCGGTACGGCCGTACGGCCGTACCGCAATAAAAGGGTCGTACCTGAACATTAACCTATTGTTGGTTTCCTAATTATTATTATTCGTAGTTATTATTAATTATGATATCTACTCTAAATCTCAACCCTTAATACTCACCATCCGACGGCTTAAGATTGTTCTCATAATTACACGATAAGTCTGTTCTCATGGGAACCGCACCCTATATATATATATATAAATATATATATATATATATATATATATATATATATATATATAATTTTATCATTAATAAATAATGTATAATACAATAATTTGTTATAGATAGTAATTATTGAAGATGTAGATATAAAATACTTTTTTCATATAATGTTTTTATTTTACTGGGCACAAAAAAAGAAAATTTTGTAAAATATAAAGTGTAACTTTAATTTAATTAAGGATTTTTCCGTTTGGTATCCCTGAGTTTTTGGCTTTTCTCGATGGTGCCCAAAGTTTTTACGTTTCCATTTGGTACCCCTGAGTTTTTGGCTTTTTCAGATGGTGCTCAAAGTTTTTTATGTTTCCACTTGGTACCCATGAGGTTTCGGTTTTGCCGTTTCGTACCCTTATTTCGTTTTTTTTGTCTAAACGTGCCTTTTATTAAATTTATAAAAAAAGATTTTATAATAACAATTCTATATTATAAATTTCGAAGACAAGTATTTTTTTTTTTGGTGGGAGACAAGTATATTTTAATTAAACAAATTTAATCAACTATTAATAAATTATGATATTTCTTAAGATATAAGATTCTTACATATTATTTTATGATTTTAATATATTTATTACTATTTGATACTTTATCATATTTTACATCAAAACATGAAAAGAAAATTTTATGTTTTATACAAAATAATTTTTATAAAGAAAATTTGTATTATCAATCTTTTCTATAAAAATTATTTTATCGAATATATTTTATTTATCATGATATATGAAATAACTCATTGATAAATGTATAACGTAGAATATTCAAAACGGACATTTGATGTTTCAAAAAAATGAATATCCTATGATTTTAGAAGATTTTCCCAAAATATACATTCTCACATCGAATCAAAATTTTCTTTTATATAATACTAATAGGGATATGAACCATCCAATATCATATAATAAACCAACAATAAATCCACGGAGTATACCAACAACGAAATGTCATATAGATATAAATTATGTTTAAATTAAAACATAATAAAATTTTCATGTTTTGATGCAAAATATGATAGCGTATCTAATAGTAATAAATTTATTAAAAATAATAATATAATATGTAACAATCTTATATTTTATGAAATATCATAATTTATTATTATTTGATTAAATTTGTTTAACTAAAATATACTTGTCTCCCACCAAAAACAAAATTAAATATACTTGTCTTCGAAATTTATAATATAGAACTGTTATTATATATATTTTTCTTTTTTTAATAAATTTAATAAAATAAACGTTATTTTAGACAAAAATAAATAAATAAGGGTACCGAATGGAAAAACAGCAAGCTCAGGGGTACCAAGCGGAAACGTGAAAAACTTTGGGCACCATCCGGAAAATCAAAAAACTCGGGGGTATCAAACGGAAACGTAAAAAACTTTGGGCACCATCCGGAAAAGCCAAAAACTCAAGGGTACCAAACGGAATATACTTTTAATTAATAAACAATATAACAAAAATTACATAGAAATTATTAATATGTTTGAATTTCTATAAAAATTTTATAAAAAAAATATATTATCTGATGCATTATAATAGTAATTAAAGATGTCAAAATACTTATAAAATTATCGAATTCAAAAAATATGTTAAAATGTTCTAATTATTATCTTTTGCCAACAAAATTGTTATTAAAAAAAGACATAAGGCCAAAAATAATTTTAATAAAATCCTTGCGGCGCACGGGTAGTATACTAGTTATATATTACTTAAGGTCCTCGTTGCATTTTGTTTGATATGGTCACTCAAATGAAAGTGAAGTTTGCAAAATATTGGGATGATTATAATTGAGAAAATTGGTGTAGGTAAGCCCTTTTTGTATCTATGATACAATTTAATCCCCTTCAATTTACTCCCTAAAAATAAAACTAAATTAAATTATAAAGAGGCTATTAATTGTGGGGATCACTCTCATTAAAAAGATTCTCCTCTCCCTTAATTAAGGAGGATAAATAACTATTAAAATTAAAAAGATAAACTAAATTAAAAAGATAAGTAAATATTAATTGTGCGGACCACTCTCATTAAAAATATTCTCTCCATTAATTAATATGACTGTTTTTTAATTAAATAAGGAAAATGAGAGTAGTCCCCCACAAATTATGTACATAATTTTATGTACATAATTTCGCACGCAAATTATGTACATAATTTCGCACGCAAATTATGTACATAATTTTGCAAATTATATACATAATTTTGCACGCAAATTATGTACGTAAAATTATGTAATTAATTTTAATGCCAACAAATAAGGGAGAGAATCTTTTTAATGTTAAAACTAATTCCTTAATTGTAGGGGACCACTCTCATTTTCCTTTTTTATTTTAAAAAATTAAGGGAGAGAATATTTTTAATTTGGAATAATTGTAGGGGACCACTCTCATTTTCCTTTTTAATTTTGAAAGTATCTTAAATTATTTTAGATTTTATCTTTTTTTCAAAATTACAATGGGCCTAGTTAATACACATTGAAACATAAAAGCCTACTTAATCTACATTTATACAATAAAAGCATACTTATCCCTTTTACTCATTATAATTTGCTTTTGTCTTGTGTTATTGTTTTGGAACCTCGTATGAAATTGGAAGGGGTTGTTTTTTATGTGATAGATTGTTTGGGATGAAAAAGCTAAAGAGATTATTGAGAAAATTAAGGAAACTTTAATAGAGTTGTTACATGAATACAAAGAACATGAAGTTGCAGTGGGCACAAACAATGTAAAAAACAACAACAATGCAACAATGAATAACTTGGTTGATTATATAATTATTGTGTTGAGGGGTTTTCATTCTCCTTGTGATATTTTGTTTGATTGCTTAAGCAAGAAAATGAAGACTGGTAGTAAACCTGAGTTGGAGCAGTATCTTGATGAGAAGAATCATGATTTTAGAAAGAAATTTAATATTTTGGAGTTTTGGAATTGTAATTCTAACACTCTTCCAACTCATTCTTCTTTGGTCTAGGATATACTATATATCCCTATCTCAAGTATTCCATCAGAATATGCTTTTAGCTTGGGAAAAAAAATATCTATAACATATTCTAGAAGCTCTCTTACAGCTAATACTATCGAAGTACTTTCATGCTATGAAGATTGATTTCGTGTGAGTGGCTTCGTCGAATGTAATTGATCTCTTTTTATTATGTTCTACATATGATTATAAAATTTATAATAATAGCTTAATATTGATTAGATGTGACTTTGTTTTGATGTTTTAAATGTCAATCCAAGATCCTTCAAATAGGTGAATGAGTGGAGGAGGGTGACGAGGATGATGAGTCATGCATTACTGAGAAAGAATGATCTTTGTTGGTTTTAAATATTGGTGTTTTGTATTGACAATTTAATTTCAGCTTTTATTGGATTAGAATTTGGATAATGTTTCTATGTTGATGATCATCTAACTCTATGTATTGTTTTTAACAAATTTGATATTTTAGCTTGTATATGAATCAACATTTGAATGCAACTTTTTAAGGTACAGTTAAATGTAGTTAGTATATAATGTAAATTTCAAATGCAGCTTTTAAAATATCTACATTTGAATGCAAGTTTTGAATAGGCTTCATGCAGTTTGAATGCATATTTTGATTTTTGAACTGAATGCAAGTTTTTAGAAGAGATTAAATGCAGTTTTTTAGATGGTAAAAAATCGGTCCAGATCTCCTGTTACCCTTACAATTATACCCTCTATACTACCTTCCTTCTATTGGTCCAGCTGGACAAACTAAAAGCAAATAAGAAAAATTGATTTGGAGGGATGAATAAACTTTCTTTCTATTTGTTTCTTGTTCCAGCAGCCTCCAGTCGAATTACCCCTCTAAAAAGCACTTTCTTCCATTTCTTCTCTTCTTCCTCCCAAAAGGTACGAGTTTAGTGCCTTAATCCTTCTCCTCTTTATACTGGAATTGAATGGATGACGGTCGAACAACTAGCTATCGACTTTAACTCGCTCTCTCCTTCTCTCAACTCGGGGCTTCTTCAACTTTGTCTCTTCAAATTAGGTTTAGCGCTTCTTCTAGCTTGGATAAACAATGCTCCAGACTGAGTTGTTGGTGTTGGTATTCATGGTGGTTAGACAGCGTTCATTGAATCGAAGAGAAATAAGAGGTAATATTTTTAATTGACAAATTAGGGCTGTCAATATATTTGCCCCAAATTATAGGGTTTGGCTTGGTGAGAATTTAAGGATTTCTATTTCTAGGTCTGATGGTTGTATATTTACAATGGATTAGGGATTTTAGTCTTCACATGATTTTTCTCTCTATTTGGAGGTCAAAAGAATCCAAAATGGATTTTTGACTTTGATAGTGAGTATATTGAAAATGATGTTGGTGTTATGGGAAATTTTTCTGATGTATCTATATGGATTGAGTTTCTAGTGTTGATAGTGATTTCCTATGGCTATCTCTAATTCAAGAATATTTGAATTCTTTACTAGTGTTGATAGTGATTAATTTGCTGGTGTTTAATCTGATTTTTCTGATTTTATATGGATTGAGTTGTTGGTTTGAATTTTCATGTGTATCTATGTGGGTGGAGTTGGCTGTCTTTGAATTTATCAAAGCAATTGAAAAGCAGTATCAAATATTGAATGGTTAATTGAGTTTATTGTTTTTGAATTTCATCTTTATTCTTGTCTTTCTTTATTTGTACCTTGAAGATGGTATGTACTTCTTATTATTGATTGATTGAGTTCTTTTTTGTGAAGAGTCCAAAATTTGACTTTGACATAGCCTTTTAGCTCAAATGGTAGAGCAATGTGTTTATACACATGAATGTGGGTTCGAATCCCTCATAGGCTTCAACTTTGCTTGTACAATCTTAAAAGTCCTAATATTTTCTGTTCTACAATTGTTACTTCTAAAGCGAGTTCTTAGTTTCAAAATTAGGATACATGATATCTCGTTCTTGTATGTTTTTTTTTAAACTTGATGTACTTCAATTATAAATTCTTAAGAGCAATCACAGTTTCGAAATATTTGTTGGACAAAATCAACTTCTGCCAGAGGTATGCTTCATAGGCAGATTTTAACAAAAAATTTACTGCCAAAGGTATGCTGCCAGAAAATTTCTTTGAAAACTTCAGCACATAAAAAACCAGCCACAGTCAATTATAGGCAGGTTTTCTTGCTAAATATCTGCAAAGACAAGTTCTGCCAGAGGTATGCTTCATGTCAAAATATCTAAAATTTAGGTGTTCATAAATAGGAATATAATTTCTTGCCAAAATATATGAAATTCTGTTGTTCATAGACTTGCACAAAATATTTCTTGCCACGTTTGATCTGTCAATCGGTCATGTCTAAAATCTACAAAAAGAAGTAATCCCTGAGGTTTGAGGCACTCCAATCCGTTGGAGGTACAACCCTTACTTCATGAGTTATTGTTTGAAGGACCGATCAACAACTCATCATCTAATACAAACAAAAAATACAATTAGAAGAATTAAAAAAAAACTAAATGAACACACAAATGAACCAAGTATTTGTAACCACCAACATATATATATATATAGGGGTAAGTTCCGGTGAGGAGAAGACTTGTGGATAGGAATTAGGAGGCCCGTGAACCATTGGATGAGATTGCAATCAACGCCTCCCATACACTCGTCATTAATGGCATTTTAGTAATTTTATAAATCTGGAAAAAAGAAAATTTGACACTAAAATATACGTTTAACCCTCTCTCACATTCTTCATCCCACGTTGCGAGTCTCTCTCTTACCGCTACACACAAGCTTCATATTTGTCCGGTTTTCAACTCAATCAGAGATTGATTACATAAAAATGGCAAAAGCAAAGAGAATACAAGACGATTCAGGCTTTATTTCTTCAAATTTCTACTCTGACGGGTTAGGTTTCCATTGTTAAGGTTTAGGTTTTATTATGATTGGTGTTTGCTTTCAAAATCAAATTTGTTTGAATCATTTGTGTTTGATAGATTTGATTGAGAAAATACATGTATATATATATATGTTGAGTTGGTCTAATAGTTTCAATTGAACAATCTATATCTCTTTTAATGTGCACGTCAACTGTTCGACAAAATGTCTCAAAGAAAAATAGTCCATAATATTTAGATGAACAATGACATAAAAAGTATGAAAACCAATGTATAAAAGCATAAACAATGTCGTATAAAAGTATGAACACCGGTGAATAAAAAGTATGAACTTACACTAGTATAGTTTACATTGTTTTACAGATTCAATGACGTTGGGTACACAATCATCACCAATCATTGTGTCGGGATTGAGCGTGAATACTCCATGTGATGAATGTGGCACTATTATACAAGTAACTCCAAATAACTCTACCGATTGGGTTCCAATTTGTGATGATGCCTTGAAGCCACATATTGGTCAACAATAGTGAAAGATGTATGGTCACACATATATAGTTGTATGACACTTGTCGAAAACGATCAATGATCGTTTGAAACAATTCTCCAACATAATCAAAGAGTACAAGAATTCGGTGGTGGAATCAGCTTACATATAAAATGTTTGATAGGTTTTATTGAGAAAATACATGTAAACGTATATGATGAGTTGATCCAATAACTCCAATTGAACAATCTATATGCTCCTTTTATTGTGCACGCAAATTGTTCAATAAAAATGCCTCATAGAAAAATAGTTTATAATATTTACATAAATAATGACATAGAAAAATATGTTTGATTGAGAAAATACATGTAAACGTATATGATGAGTTGATCTAATAACTCCAATTGAACAATCTATATGCTCCTTTTCTTGTGCACGCAAATTGTTCAACAAAAATGCCTCATAGAAAAATAGTTTATAATATTTACATGAATAATGACATAGAAAAATATGAACACAGATGAATAAAAACATGAACAATGACATATAAAGTATAAATATCGATGACTTATCTATAACTTTTACACATATATAACATATTATGATCATCTTTTAATATTTTGTGATGAGTTTTTATTTTTATTTTTTGTGATTATATATTGTAAATGAACATATATACACCGATGCATAAAAACATGAACAATGACATATAAATGTATGAACACTGATGAGTATTTTTTAACGTAAGAGTATTTTTCACATTTTAAGTCAATTTACAAAAATGCCATTAATGATGAGCGTGTGGGAGCCCTTGATTTAAAATTCATCCAATGGCTTACAACCCTCCTAATTCCTATCTACAAGCTCTCTCCTCACTTGAACTAAAATCTAAATATATATATATATATATATATATATATATATATATAATTAAAAATTTACTACACTAAGTTTATTTCATCTTCACATGAGGCTTGAGGCACTGCAATGCTTGTCAATAATGCCATATAACTAGTCGAAAACTATTGACTAGGCTGAGAAAATTGTGGATTATTATGCATTCCATCATGATGTGAGCCCGATGGACTTAAGCAACGAGACTAATTTTGACAGCACCAAGATCAACACCACCTCTCACTCGAGCTAGAGCTCGCATGCTAGGCCAAACCACTTTGACCTACCACCTTTTCGGAGCTCCGACATTTGAGGACGTCCATGACTATCACTTGCTGAACATACTTGAGGCGATTGAGGATGCCGGATCACTTTAAACCTTAGATGTAACCTTTTTTATTTTATGTGTTCATGCTTGATTTTATTTCAAAGGATTAAAGCCACATTTAGTTGGGATTCTTTTCAGCCACGTTTTTTACCCTTGAAGCTCTAATTGGCCGGCCATATTTATGGTTTTTAGGCCATTTATTTGCTTGAAGTTGTTGGTTGAAAAGACCCTAGGTTTGCCTTCATTTAATATCACAACTCTTGAACTACTTGTAAGCTATTATTGTGGGGAGTTGGTGCTGAATTTTCAGCCCATATAAGGCCTTCTCCCACACACGGTTTAATCAGATTATAGAGTTGAGTCAATCAAAAGTTGTGTTTTTACTTCGAGAAAAACAAACCTAGAGACTAAGGTGAGAGGCCAAAGTGTCGAAACCCACAAGGTGAGAGGCCGAGTGGTGTCCTTACGGTGCGAGGCTAGGAGTATAAAGGAGATCCAATTTCCGAAGTGAGATTCCGAGGAAAGAAGATCTCGAGCCAAGGAGATCCAAGGTGCGAGGCTGGACGATTCCTTTCTTGGCATATCCCATATAAATCGAAAAATACACAAAAGAAGTAGTCGGAGGAACAACACCGGCGGATCCTCGCGTTCAACTGACGAAGAGCGCATCACATCATATTCATATTCTGATGTGGAGTAGTTGTAGCCATAAACAACCGGTGAACAATATATTGCTGCTAACTGTTGTGAGGAAATTCCATACACTTGATTAGTCTGATTCTCCTACCAAAGAAAATTTATGTGTGTAAAAAAAATATCAAATTAATTAGTGTATAAAAAACCCTAAAATACCATTTATACCTGATCAACGTTAGACGGTTATGCACGTCGTTTGGTTTTTGTCTTTGATTTCCTGTTTTTGTTTTTTGTTGTTTCAAGAGCACTCAAACGCCTTTTGTTAGTCCCTCCTGATTTCTGTTTTTGTTTGATGCCTCTAATTTCCGTCATCATGCCATTTTCATTCAAAGTCATATTATTATTTGAATCCTTTTCCTGACCCATATTAGTGTTTTACAAGCTAGACTCCATTGCCCGCTTTGTTGAGCTTAAATCAAGCTCTTTTAGCAAATTAAGAAGACCTTCTTTCACAAGCATACATCCATCTATATGTTCTGTAGCTCTTATCACCAACCGATTAGATAGTGTAACAACCCGAATCCGCGTGATATCGGAATGCTACGGGCGAGACCATACAATGGGTCCCGACCCTTAGCCTGACAACAATCTCACCGGACCTTTCTAACATGGCACAAATAAAGGCTTAAAACTCGAAAACGTTTTAATGTATGCAAGACGGAAAAGGTTAAGAGTACAACTTGGAAACTCAGCCGAGTCCTCAAAACAACATAAAACTCCACAAGACATAAACCGAAAATGTATAACAACCACAATCTCAACAAAAGGTAACATAGCAAACACAACAACCCTAAAAACGCCCCCGTCCCACAATGTACGGCGACCCTCGGCTGTCCACTCCTCCACCTCACTCGGCGGAGTCCCTAACCTGCGGGGCATCTACAACAAGCGGTTTAAAACCGTTAGCTACATTCGAAGCATTAAAGACATGGTGAAGGCACAAACACAAACATATATAAACACATCACGTAAACATGCTCAACAAACAATCTGGTTATTAGCTTTATTTATTAGGTCGTATCCCGTTCTAGTTCAACTTACTTTGTGACACGAGAATCTCCCGAAACTCGCCTCGGTCCCTTCTTCCGGCAATGGAACGGTCGGATGCCTCCGACCGTCTAACTAGCACGGGCCAGTCGCTGAGAACCTCCTAGCTCTCGCAAGAGCTAGGCAGTGATGTCACCGCCCGTTATCATACACTTGGGCCAAAATAACATAAAGGTCGGTAATCCTATTATCCGGTTTATAAGTTATAACAAACGAAAAACACACACCACCAAGCATACAATGAATCTAATACGATGAATATGGCTAAGTAAGTCCGGAGACTTACCTCGTCTCTCAACTCACAACACTCTAGCTTCCTTAATGAGGAAGCACACAACCTGCTCATACACGAAAGTACTCATCAACACAAGTCCGCACTCATGAAGTCATAGACTTCATTTTAAAGATCTAAGCAAGATCCCACAAATCTCAAACTAGAAAAGTATCCTAGGGTCCAAAGGTACACAAGAAACTAACCACAAGTAAAGGAAGCTCACATTAGCCTATACAACTTAAGAACAAGCTCAACAACAACATCCTAGGAGGATCAACTAGTTAGGAAGGTCCACAAGCTCACACTCAAGATCAACATTCAAACCAAGCCATAAGGGCTCCAAGGCTAGCAACCACTAGATGACATTCTCATAAGTCCTAGGTTCATCCTAAGCATGCTTCTAACTATATACAACAAGGATCTAAGGAAGGAACGAAAGGAAAGGGAGGGAGGAACCTACTGATGAAGAAAACGCAGCCGCAGAAGCAAGCTGGCGCCCCGGCGGAAACCTTGTCGCCGCCCCTGCGCCCCTAGGAGCCGCCCCTGCGGTGGTTCAGGCCGCCCCTGCGGTGGTCTAGGCCGCCCATGTGATGGCCTCAGTCCGCCCCTGTGCCTCTGGCAATCCGCCCCGCGGTCGAACAGTAGAAGGCTCGTCTTCTTCGTTTCTTCGACTGGTTCTTTGCTCCTATTGTCTCCTTCTCTTGTTGGGCGTCCTTCAAACCTTCACCACAGGTCTTAGCCTCCTCCACATGACCTAAAAGAGCTAGGAAAAGGGACAAGCAAAGGCTTTTCAAGATACCTCTTCACAAGCTTCCTCCAAAGCCAAGGAGGTGAAGAGAAAGGAAAGAAGGGGATACAAGAAGCAAGAGGGAGAGGAGATAGAACCACTTACCACTACAGATGCGGAAAGCTCAAGCTGCAGCTCCACACACCACCCCTCCAAGGTGTAAGAGAAGAGAGGTCCAAAGGAAGAAGAAGGGAGCCGTGGAAGGAAAAGAGCGTAAAAGAGGAGAAAGAAAGAGAGAAGGGAGGAAAAGGAGGTGGTATATCCCAAGGTTCAGCCTCCTTGTCCTCTCACTTCCCCTTCCCAAGGTCAGAAGGTAAACGGGAACTCTCTCTCTCTCGCATTAAAAACTCGTACTCAGCAACGTGTCTGCGGGAAATAAGCCGTCGGTGCGGAAAAGATCGGAAACACCTCAACATCCGGAAATAAAATTTCCGGATGTTACAACTAACCCTCCTAAACACAAGTTTCGTCCCGAAAATTGAGAGACGTACACCTCACAGAAAGTACAACTCCGAAGTCGAAACTCGTAAACGCAATGATACCTCGAAAGGTAATCATACATACACACATAAGGCATATACATAGCATGTCACAACACATAACATATAGGCACAAACAAGGGAAAAGCTCGGGACTAACCCGACTGCCCTAATGGTGACTCTAAGCCTGCGTAAAACTCGGGATAGTTCCTCCGGATACTATCCTCCGTCTCCCAAGTAGCCTCGTCTGCTCCTCACCTCGACCACTGCCCTCTCAACATAGGTATCTCCTTCGATCGAAGGTGTCTCGTACTCCACTCCAGAATCGCTATCGGGTGCTCCGCGAAGGTGTGGTCCGACTCGACCACAAGGTCCTCGTGACTAATGATGTGCCTCGGGTCATGGATGTACTCCCTCAACTGAGACACATGAAATACCGGATGTATACTCTCTAACAGTGGTAGCAACGCTAGTCGGTATGCCACCTCACCGACTCTCTCCACTATCTCGAATGGGCCGACATATCGGGGGCTTAACTTCCCCTTAATACCGAATTGTCTGACACCCCGGGTCGGTGATACCCTCAGCCACACTTGGGCTCCTACCGTGAACTCGAGAGGTCTACGCCTCCTATCAGCGTAAGATCTCTGACGACTCTGAGCGGTCAACATCCTCTCTCGTATCAAGGCAACTCTAGCCATGTCATCCCGTACCTGATCCGGAGCTACAACACTCGAGGTCCCCGGCTTGTCCCAACATAAGGGCGTGTGGCATCTCCTCCCATACAACACCTCATAAGGTGCCATCCCAATCGACGTGTGCAGCTGTTATTATACAAAAACTCCACCAATTGAAGGTGGTCTGGCCATACCTGACCCCAGTCTAGTACACATACCTACAACATGTCCTCTAGGGTCTGAATAGTCCGCTCTGACTGGCCATCGGTCTGTGGATGGTATGCGGTGGTGAAATGTAGACTCGATCCTAAGGCGGCGTGTACCTGCTGCTAGAACCTCGAGGTAAAGCGCCCATCCCTATCCGAGATGATAGTCCTCTGTACTCCATGTAACCTCACAATCTGACGAGTAAACTCCTCGGCTAGACGACTCCCCGGCCACGTTTCCCGAATAGGGATGAAACGTGCGGTCTTCATCAACCGATCCACTACTACCCATATCGCGTCAAAGCTCCTACTCGGTCTAAAACCCGTCACGAAGTCCATGGAAATATCCTACCACTTCCACTGCGGCACGGGCAGTGGATGAAGCTCTCATGCGTGTCTCTGGTGCTCGATCTTGACCTGCTGGCAGGTCGCGCATCGGGCCACATTTCTATCTACATCGGGCTTGAGCCCACCCCACCAATAAGATCTCCTAAGGTCCTGGTACATCTTACTCGCGCCTGGGTGCACCGAGTAAGGTGTAGAGTGTGCCTCTTGCAAGATCCGCTCTCTCAACTCTAGGTCTGACGGTACACAAATACGTCCCTGGCGTCTCAATAACCCGTCTGCCCCTGTGATGAACTACGGTGCCTCACCTCTGGCCATCCTGTCCCGAATCCTCATCAACACGGGACATCCCTCCTGCTTCTGCCGGATCTCTCCGGACAGATCAGGTAATACCTCTAACTCGGATAAACGGCTGACCGTATCCGGAAACCGGATATCTAGCTCTAACTCCGCCAAATCCCTTTGTAACTGTGGTTGAATCGTAAGTCGAGCTATAGCCTCCTCTCGAGGTGTCCTCCTACTCAAAGCATCGGCGACCACATTCGCCTTCCCCGGATGGTATAAAATCTCCAAGTCAAAATCCTTAATCAACTCTAACCATCTCTTCTGGCGGTTATTCAACTCCCGCTGAGTGAATATATATACTTCAGACTCTTATGGTCTGTGAAGATCTGGCACGTGGCTCCATACAAATAGTGTCGCCAAATCATCAGGGCATGAATCACTGCCGTTAGCTCCAAATCATGGGTGGGATAATTCTCCTCGTACGGCTTCAGCTGCCGAGAAGCGTACGCAATAACCCTACTCCTCTGCATCAAAACGCACCCCAAGCCTAGCTTGGAGGTGTCACTATATACAACAAAGTCCTCTATGCCCTCAGGCTAGGCTAACACAGGAGTGGAGGTCAACCTCCTCTTCAGCTCCTCAAAACTGCGCAGACAAGGCTCGGACCAGACGAATCTGATAGACTTCCTTAGCAAGGAAGTAAGGGGCCGTGAAATCACGGAAAAACCCTCTACAAAGCAGCGGTAATATCCCGCTAAGCCCAAGAAACTGCGCACCTCCTTGACCGTCCGAGGAGGCGGCCATGAAAAAACGGACTCTATCTTCGCCGGGTCAACCATGACACCCTCGGCGAAAACTATATGACCTAGGAATGCCACCTCGGGCATCCAGAACTCGCACTTAGAGAGCTTTGCATAAAGCTCTCTATCCTGAAGGACTCGAAGAACCGTCCTTTGGTGTCCCCCATGTTCCTCCCTACTCCGGGAGTATACTAGGATGTCATCTATAAACACTACCACAAACTGGTCCAAGAAGTCGATGAAGATGCCGTTCATCAACTCCATGAAGACGGAAATCGCATTCGTGAGCCCGAATGGCATCACGACAGACTCATAGTGGCTGTATCTCGTCCTGAATACCGTCTTCGGCACGTCCTCCTCTCTCACCCTCAACTGGTGGTATCCCGACCTCAAGTCGATACGTGAAAATACTGAGGCTCCCTGCAACTGGTCTAGCAAATCATCAATGCGCAGTAGGGGGTACTTGTTCTTGATGGTGACTTTGTTCAATTCCCAGTAATCGATACAAAGTCTCAAAGATCCGTCCTTCTTCCTGACGAAGAGGACCGGTGCACCCCAAGGGGAAACGCTCGGGCATATGAAACCCCTCTCAGCTAACTCCTCGAACTGCTTCTTCAGCCCTAGCAACTCGATCGGCGCCATACGGTATGGGGCCTTGGAGATCGGCCTCGTGCCGGTCTCCAACTCAATGGCAAAATCCACGCTCCTTTGTGGTGGAAATCCGGGTGGCTCTCCAAATACATCCTCGAACTCGCAAGCCACGGGAATCACCTCTAGCGATGGTCCCGCCTCCTCTTTCATGGCATAGCACCAAAAGGCCTCGCATCCCTGTCCAATAAGTCTCGCGGCTCAAACTGCGCTAATGACTATACCGGTCTTCCCGAGGTCCCAACCTCGGAAAATAACCTCATATCCGTCTCCGTGGTAACTGTCACGGTCCTCTGACTGATGTCTAGAACGGCTCGGTGGCGGTCCATCCAGTCCATGCCAAGGATGACTTCTTCATGCACTAAGTGCATGACATAGAAGTCGGCTAACCAATCTCGGTTTCCCAAACGTATGGGATAACCGTGTACCTCTCGAGTACCACTAACCCTAACCCCGTCGGGTAACCCCACAACAAAGGGTCTCCCCTCTACAGTAACTAAGGACAACCTAGCTACGCAATCATCGGAAATAAAAGAGTGTGTGGTACCCGTATCAAACAAAACGCGGACCGGTAGTCCGTGGATCTGAATAGTACATGTAGCCGCCAGTGCTGCTGGATTAATAGCACTCCTCCGCTCGATCGCTCTGACCTGTGTGCCCCTGGTCTCTTGTGCACCACCACCACAACCTCTACCTCGGCTCGGACCCTAGGTTGAACCCTGGGTACGAGTCTGTCCCTGGAGCCTCTGTTGAGAGCCCTGTGGCTGAAACTGTGGAGGCCTCTGACTACCTCCTACTACCCCAGCAGGCAAGGAACCCTGCTGAGACTGTGACCTGCCTTGACGGCAAAAAGCGGCTCGGTGGCCCACTTGACCACAAGTAAAACATGCTACAGGAGGCTTCGTGCAAGTCCTCTGAATATGTCCATATCCTCCACAACCATGGCACTATGGCCCACAGTCGGATGTCGGCTGTTGTGGTCCAGAACGTCCCGGAGCCTGGCTGCGCCCTTGTCCTCCGGCTCCGGTAGGTACAGTCCTCTCTCTCTTGTCCGGTCCCCCGGACTGTGCTGCTCTCCTAATCCTAGGTCGGTCTCTCTCGTAGGCCGAAGCTCGATCATGGTACTCCGCCAATGTATCGCAGCGAAATCCCGCCAAGTAAGCACGGGTGGACTCCCTCAGTCTCCTGGAAAAGAGATAGACATGTTGGTCCGCGGGAGGTGCACCGGGCCCCAGCAATGCCAATTCCGCTGTAAAACGTCTAACTGCCTCCATTACGGGAACATCCTCAAAGCCGGCCTCTAGGAAGTCCTGAACTCTATCTCAACGCAAAGAATCTGGGCAGAAAGTCTCTCTCACGAGACGTAACAATTGGTCCATCCTGGTCACACCCCCTCTCACCGACCTCCACCAGTACTGGGCATCCTCTCTAAACAATGTCTGAATTATCTCCACCTGTCTCTCCTCCGTACAACGGATCGCCTCCAAGGTTGACTCCACATGCCCAATCCAGTGCTCTACCTCAAGCCCTACCTTCCCATCGAAGTAGGGAACATGTTATTGGTTTAAAGCTTTCAACCAGTCATCGGGTCTAGGAGGCCTCAGCTCGTCTCTAGGCCTAGCTATCTCCACAACCGGCCCAGGTGCCACTACTGCCGGTGCACCTATATCAGGTGCGGCTCTGATCTGAGTAGCCCTCTGCGAGACCTCAACTGATCTCGCCGGTGCGGGTGCAGGTACCGGCACTGGTGGTGCTGGAGGCGGTGCTCCAGTCCTAATCGCCTCCTCTACTCGGCGTACATACTCCTCAAACACTGTAGCTCCAATCGATGCTCCCCCGGTCCTAGTAGATGGGGAACTCTATGCCCCGGACCTCAGAGTTGTCCTACCCTCAGCCTCGGGAATAACGCTCTCTGCGACGTCTTCAACGGGATCCTCAGCTGCTGGCGGATCCACAACGGGTGGGTCCGTAATGGGAACGTCCCCGACCTCTCAGGCCCGGAGGTCTCCCTACTCGTCCCCGGCTCGGAACGGTAGGAGGTAGAGGTGGTCTACCCCTTGCGGGTCCCACATAAGCGGTAGCTCTCGTACGTGCCATCTGATACCGTATCGTGTTGGTTCGATTTAATTAAGTCGATATATATATATATATATATATATATATATATATATATATATATATATATATATATATATATATATATATATATATATATATATATATATATATATATATATATATATATATATATATTACTCGCATTACTTATATAATAAGGTACTTATAAAACTTAAGAGAAAGGTGCCGAAATCCAGAATACAACCAAGGCATACAGCCCAATCATCCTAAGGTCACATGCATATCTACGTACGCACAAGTCCAACAACAATCCTAAGGTCATAATATAGATAGCTATGTAATTATACTTACATGCGTCAAATCCAGAAATCTATGTCGCCGAGGTTTGCGTGAGCAGTGGTGGTCCCGTACATTCTAACCCAATCCCGACTCATGCATATGAAATTTTTAAACCAAAAAGGTCAGAACCCGAAGGGTTCTGTTTATTCCCCATTCGGCCTTTAGAAGGTTGCGAGTGTCATTGTTGTCAACCTAGGGCTCTGATACCACTTTGTAACACCCCGAATCCGCGGGATATCAGAATGCTACGGGCGAGACCACACAATGGGTCCCGACCCTTAATCTGACAAAAATATCACCGGACCTTTCCAATATGGCACAAATAAAGGCTTAAAACTCGAAAACGTTTTAATGTATGCAAGACGGAAAAGATTAAGTGTACAACTTGGAAACTCAGCCGAGTCCTCAAAACAACATAAAACTCCACAAGACATAAACCGAAAATGTATAACAACCACAATCTCAACAAAAGGTAACATAACAAACACAACAACCCCAAAACCGCCCCCATCCCACAATATACGGCAACCCTCGCCTGTCCACTCCTCCACCTCACTCGGCGGCATCCCTAACCTGCGGGGCATCTACAACAAGCGGTTTAAAACCGTTAGCTACATTCGAAGCATTAAAGACATGGTGAAGGCACAAACACAAACATATATAAACACATCACGTAAACATGCTCAACAAACAATCCGGTTATTATCTTTATTTATTAGGTCGTATCCCGTTCAAGTTCAACTTCTTTTGTGACACGAGAATCTTCCGAAACTGGCCTCGGTCCCTTCTTCCGGCAATGGAACGGTCGGATGCCTCCGACTGTCTAACCAACACGGGCCAGTCGCCGAGAACCTCCTAGCTCTTGCAAGAGCTAGGCAGTGATGTCACCGCCCGTTATCATACACTTGGGCCAAAATAACATAAAGGTCGGTAATCCTATTATCCGGTTTATAAGTTATAACAAACGATAAACACACACCACCAAGCACACAATGAATCTAATACGACGAATATGGCTAAGTAAGTCCGGAGACTTACCTCGTCTCTCAACTCACAACACTCTAGCTTCCTTAATGAGGAAGCACACAACCTGCTCATACACGAAAGTACTCATCAACACAAGTCCGCACTCATGAAGTCATAGACTTCATTCTAAAGATCTAAGCAAGATCCCACAGCTCTCAAACTAGGAAAGTATCCTAGGGTCCAAAGGTACACAAGACACTAACCACAAGTAAAGGAAGCTCACAACAACCTATACAACCTAAGAACAAGCTCAACAACAACATCCTAGGAGGATCAACTAGTTAGGAAGGTCCACAAGCTCACACTCAAGATCAACATTTAAACCAAGCCATAAGGGCTCCAAGGCTAGCAACCACTAGATGGCATTCTCATAAGTCCTAGGTCCATCCTAAGCATGCTTCTAACTATATACAACAAGGATCTAAGGATGGAACGAAAGGAAAGGGAGGGAGGAACCTACTGGTGAAGAAAACGCAGCCGCGGAAGCAAGCTGGCGCCCCGGCGGAAACCCTGTCGCCGCCCTTGCGCCCCTGGGAGCCGCCCCTGTGGTGGTTCAGGCCGCCTCTGCGGTAGTCCAGGCCGCCCCTGCGGTGGCCTCAGTCCGCCCCTGCGCCTCTGGCAATCCGCCCCCGCGGTCGAGTAGCAAAAGGCTCGTCTTCTTCGTTTCTTCGACTGGTTCTTTGCTCCTATTGTCTCCTTCTCTTGTTGGGCGTCCTTCAAACCTTCACCATATGTCTTAGCCTCCTCCACACGACCTAAAAGAGCTAGGGAAAGGGACATGCAAAGGCTTTACAAGATACCTCTTCACAAGCTTCCTCCATAGCCATGGAGGTGAAGAGAAAGGAAAGAAGGGGATACAAGAAACAAGAGGGAGAGGAGATAGAACCACTTACCACTACAGATCCGGAAAGCTAAGCTGCAGCTCCACACACCACTCCTCCAAGGTGTAAGAGAAGAGAGGTCCAAAGGAAGAAGAAGGGAGTTGTGGAAGGGAAAGAGCGTAAAAGAGGAGAAAGAAAGAGAGAAGGGAGGAAAAGGGCTGACAAGGAGGTGTGATATCCCAAGGGTCAGCCTCCTTGTCCCCTCACTCCCCTTCCCAAGGTCGGAAGGCAAACGGGAACTCTCTCTTTCTCGCGTTAAAAATTCGCACTCAGCAAAGTTCATGCGGGAAATAAGCCGTCGGCACGGAAAAGATCGGAAACACCTCAACTTCCGGAAATAAAATTTCCGGATGTTACAAATAGACGACACAATTCTCTGTAATGCTTTCCCATCATTTTTGTAGGATCTATCTCACCATTTGAACTTTCAATGGTAGCTCTAATACCTCTTTTAGCATTTTTTGTCCATCTTTTCATAATATACTTCTCAGGAATCTCCATAATACCCCGAAAAGAAAAAAAAACCCTTCAGCAAATGCATGCATAACAAGCCAGCAAACTCAAATTTTCTACAAGTACAACACACCATTGTTTCTATGTTGTCAAAAGTGACGAGAAAACTGAAGTGCTTCATAGGAGGTGTGACTTTATATTCCGTAGCAGATCCTATCTCACCACAAACTTCAAGATGACAATCATAAGCTTTAACTAATTCTTCTTGAAACAACAAATATACGGTTGGTGTATAAATACTAGATGCTTGCTTTAGAATTGCAGCCGGAAAAGACGACACTACTCTACTTTGGCTAGTCTTAAAATCTGCAACCATCTCACGGTAACGTCGATCATGCTTTCACTTCGTTGAGTAGTGGTCATGTCCGCACAAAATGTCTCTCGCCCATAGACCAATGCCCACTTTTTTCTGATGTTGAACAACCTCTACAACCAGTCATTATTTTGCAGCTCATACTTCTCGAGCATTTTACTCCAAGAATCCAAAATTTCTTCTTCATAGTCATAAATGCAATTACTAAAATCTTCTAAAAATTCTTTATACTTCGCAAAAACACTAGACAGATGAGTTGTTGCGTTCTGAAAAATGTGCCAGATGCATAGTCGATGCTAAGTTAGTGGCCACTAAGAAGGAAGAGCTTTTGACATCGCGGCATCTTGATCTGTTAACATAGTCTTAGGTAATTTTTCACCCATAGCCTTCGAAAATGTGTCAAACAACCATGCAAACGACTCTGTTGTCTCGTCATACAATAACGCAACACCAAATATAGTAGTTTGCTTATGATGGTTTACTCCGACAAATAAAGCGATTGGTTGACCATCCTTATGCTTGCGATATGTCGTGTCAAAGCAAACAACATCACCAAAGTCCTCAGAATCAACCTTCATTTTCGAATCAGCCCTGTTACGCTAGAAATGTACCACGCAAAAGTCTTACAATTTATAACTCGATATATTCTCCTAACTCCTAGTGAACCCATAGTGTATGGGTCGTTTTGTAGCAAGGATAGTACTTCGAGGTCGAACACGAAGACTAAGGTTAAATCAAATCAAACAAGTGATCATGGATAGTGCAAATCTAGTCTAAGAAAAGAGAAAGAAATAAAGAAATGAAAATCATGATATTTTTTGTTGGATTTTTATGGTGATCAAACAAAGATCACAAATCATGCAAGATTTATCAATCAATCAAGCAACACAAACAAACAATACAAGAACAAGGTATGTGATCAAAGAGAGAAAAGCGGATTCTAGGGATTGGGACTTCCGGTTATGGCATTGGACTCAAGCTTCTAATCAACCTTGGACAAGCTATGGTGTGTTAGGAAAGGGTGTTTCTCCAATGGGATCAATCACCGGGTATGTCTCATGGTCCACTAATCCCGCACCTAAGGTCCTATTACCGGGTAAGTCTCTAGGAACCTAAGGTTGGGAATTCTACACAAACCGGATTGCTATCTAGGGGTCAAACCTCTCCTTACCGGGTAAGTCTCGGGAAGGCAAGTTCTAAGCAAAAATCCTAGCACACTCAGTCCAATAGCGGCTTGTGAGGCTCACTACTACCTAGAGTTCATCATCTTTGGTATCTAAGATCGGGAATTACCGGGTAAGTCTCTTCCCTCACTTAGTTTGCTAGCATTAGGTCACCCTAGGCTAGATAAGGCTTAACAAACACTAGGATTTCAATAATCTAACATCCTAACATTCAGATTCATCAATATAAGCACAACAGGGCAAAACCACGGGATCATACACATCCACGGCCGTGGTTTATGAGGAACAAACCATGGTCTAGATCGGGGTTAGGTTTCGAGCAAGCAAGTCATCAAAAGGTACATTCAAGTCTATTTTATCATTATCCAAGCCATAACCTTTTGTCCATCACATTAGAATCATAATTACTTAGTCAATAACATGCATCTCAAGATCCAAACTCATCATGCAAACATACATGGTTTCCATAGCAAGAAAGTGAAATAAGAGTGAAAAGAAACAAGTAAACTTAGCTGAATATGAGTTTAAACAAGACTTACAACCATTCAAATGCAGCTTCAAATAGTTCCTTACAACACTTCCAAAAGCTTCTCAACAAAAATCCCTAAAAACCACTCAAAGTCTCACTCTAGATCTAAGTTTGACGATGTTGTTCTTCTCTCAAATGAGAGTGTTTTTGTTCTTCTTCCAAGACTTCCTCTCCAACAATGGATGATGAGAGAGAGTCCTCTAGCCAACCTACAGGCTTTTCCAAGTCCACACTCAACCAAGAAAAGCAAAGGTCGGGCAAAGAAATCGTGTTACAAGTGTCAAGGTTGTCCAGACAGAAACCATGGCCAAAACAATGATTCCACGGGCGTGGAAATGGCCTCTGGGATGTGGTTCCTACAACTCAGCCGCCCTTGGATCACTAAGTCATGAGTTGGTGCAAGGCATGCACCAACAAGGTCTTTTGTGTTCTCCTTTGCTCCTAACTTGCTCCTTAAAGAGTCCGGAAGTGTGCCATCATGAGGAATGATCCTCGAATGTATCGATTAAGTCCTAAAGCTCCCCCAAAATACCTACAAAACCGACAAAAGCTCGTGTAGACGTCTATTTTGACAATGTGGATGAATTAAGCGTAAATGTCACGAACTAATGTCAAACCATGCATGAATAATTAGAAAAACTACCTAAATGAATGCCTAAACTAACGTCATAAATCATGTTATTAAAATACCCCATACTTGCCACTTGCTTGTACCCAAGCAAGGTTCAAACCTAAGCTACAAGATGGCATGAGTTATGAATGCGAAAAAACGGAAAATATTTTTGCAATTGTGCTTCTAGTCATAGATCACCTTCATAGTGATGTTCATGGCAAAGGATGAGGAAATGCGTATCAAGAGAATAAATGCATGAAAAGACAATCACACTTAACTTGAAATCATATATGCAAAGCAAATTGAGAATGTCTAGTTGATCATGAAGATATCAAATCTAAATCACTTAAGTCAAAACACATGTGCATAGAGGTGTTAAGGACATAGGAAAGAAGAGGCCAAGAAACGTTGTTATAGGTGGGAATTTTTTAGGTTATGTGATGCTAATCCGGAAAAGGAACTAACTCCACAATTGCATTTTTGATCAACTTCACCACAAGTGTAGATTTTTCTCCATCTTTTTCTTTTCTTTCTTTTCTTTTTCTTCTTTTTTCTTTCATTTATTTTTTAGACAATGGCATTGGTGTACAAATGCCGAAACCTTGGTGATTAGCGGACCTTGGGATTTTTCCGAGGTGCCTCACATCGGGCACACATACCAAGGCTCGATAGAACTATTGGTTAATCCGACTTTGGCAAGACACAAACACCCGATTATGTGAATGGTGCCGAGTTACTCGTCATCAAAACCAACGTCCCCAAACCTATATTTTTTTCTACACTTTCTTAACACATTCAACACTTCATTCATAACATTCATACACTTCCTTCAACACCCCACAATTTCTTTACACACACTCAACACACTAGCATGATCCTATTCCCGGATGGGTCAAAAGGGGTCAAATTTTTTATCAATTGAGGTGCTTCAAACAACATGATCAAGATGAGAAGAAGAGAGAAATGAATGCCTTAATCATTCCTATATGATGTGTAAGAACTAGCATGTGATTTCGATAATCAATTCTCAATCCAACCTAGACAACAATCTTCATCACAATTCATACATGGAAATCAAGAGAAGTATTCAAGTCCACATATGCATAAATTCTTTCAACACACAAGGCCATCCATAGCCAATTCACAAAACAATATCATCATAAGGGTCATATCCACACTAAGAAGCACAAAAATTTTTAAAATTTTCTGATTTTTTAAAAAATTTTTGAGATAAATATGTACAATGCAAAACATAATGAAACATGTGACAATAGTATGAAACTATCCTAGATGCAATCATGCAAAGATATTGTGAATACCCCACACCATACTTAAAACCACATTCTCCCCAATGTGCAAACTAAATAAGGAAGTGAAAGAGAGTCCTCACAACGTAAAAATGGTGTTTTCGGTATTTTGGTTCACTCATGTGGAGTGATGGTGGATGATCAATCAAAGATGGTAGAGAGCTCTTGATGTTCATTATGGTGTCGAGACCCGCGCTAAGTACCGCAAGCCATCCAAGTCCCACGTCCGCTCCACCCACGTTCGATTTGGGATCATCACCATCATTATGCCTTGCAAGACTTCCTTGTTACCTAGACTCTATCACACAAACACAAAACAAAAGAAAAAGTGAAAATGAAAACAAAAAACGAAAAGGGAAAGATATGTACCAATGGATTGCCTCCCATTAAGCGCTTCTTTAAGGTCATTAGCTTGCCAAATCCGGGAGCATTTCACTCAAGGTGAAGTGGGACAATCATATCCACCGGAGCTTCCGGGATGTACTTCTTCAAACGGTGCTCATTCACCTTGAAATCTCCACAATGCTCCCCACCTATCTCAACCGCTCCATGGGGGAAAACCTTCCTCACCACATAAGGATCCGTCCATCTTGACTTGAGCTTTCAGGGGAAGAGCCGCAACCTTGAATCGAAGAGAAGGACTAAGTCACCTTCACTCAATTCTTTTTGGATTAGACGTTTGTCATGCCAACGCTTGGTCCTTTCTTTGTAAATCCGGGCATTTTCATAAGCATCCAACCGGATCTTCTCAAGAGCATTTATGTCTAGCAACCTCTTCTCACCGGCTTCCTTGAGGTCAAAATTCAGCCACCTTATAGCCCAATATGCCCTATGCTCCATCTCCACCGGAAGGTGGCAAGACTTGCCATAAACTAGCTTGTAGGGAGTGGTGCCAATTGGTGTTTTGAAGGTGGTTCTATATGCCCATAGAGCATCATCAAGCTTCATAGCCCAATCTTTTCTTGTACTCGAAACCGTTTTCTCAAGTATCCCCTTGATCTCCCGGTTGGAAATCTCCACTTGACCACTAGTTTGGGGGTGGTAAGGTGTGGCCACCTTATGAGTCACCCCATGCTTAGCCAAAAGTGTCCCAAAGTTCCTATTGGTGAAATCTTTCCCTCCATCACTTATGATCACTCTTGGTGTTCCAAACCTAGGGAAGATGACTCGGTTGAAGAATCGCACCACTACTTTGGCATCATTTGTGGGAGAGGCGATTGCTTCCACCCACCTTGACACATAATCCACCGCCAATAGAATGTAGATGTTGCCACATGAAGAGGGAAATGGCCCCATGAAGTCCACATCCCAAACATCAAAGACCTCAACCTCTTGGATATTGTTCAAGGGCATCTCGTTCCTTCTTGAGATATTTCCCGTCCTTTGGCAAGCGTCACAAGCTACTATAAAATTCTGCACATCCTTAAACAAATTAGGCCAATAAAAACCGGATTGCAATACCTTTGCACATGTTTTGTGTGAGCTAGCGTGGCCTCCACATGGCAAGGAGTGACAATGACGGATCACACTCTCCATCTCGTCCTCCGGAATGCACCTCCTAAAGACTCCATCCGGTCCTCTCTTGAACAAGAGAGGCTCACTCCAATAATGATGCCTCACATCCTTAAAAAAACTTTTTCCTTTGGGCATATGACAAACCCGGTGGCACCTCTTCACACACAAGGTAATTCACTATATCTGCATACCATGACTCACTCCCTCGAGACACTTGAAGTAAGCACTCCTCTATTACTTGCAATTGCTCATCCCGGAATGAGTCATCAATCGGGATGTCATCTCTTTCAATCTCCAATGGTGGTAGCCTACTAAGATGGTCCGCTACTGAATTTTTGGAGCCCTTCTTGTCTCGAATCTCCAAGTTGAATTCTTGGAGGAGAAGGATCCACCGAATCAAGCGAGGCTTGACATCCTTCTTTGTAAGGAGATAACGGATCGCAACATGATCCGTGTACACAATAACCTTTGCTCCAACAAGATATGAGCGGAACTTCTCAAAGGCATACACTACCGCTAGCAACTCCTTCTCGGTTGTGGCATAGTTGAGTTGGACATCATCTAGTGTCTTGTTGGCGTAGTAGATGGCATGTGTAAGCCCATCTTTCTTTTGTCCTAAAACGGCCCCAACAGCCACGTCACTCGCATCACATATTACTTTAAATGGTAAGCTCCAATCCGGAGGTTGCATGTTAGGGGCGGAGATCAAAGCATCCTTCAACCTACAAAATGCTTCAAGACAATTCTTGGAGAAAACAAACTCAACATCCTTCATTAGTAGGTTAGTGAGAGGCTTAGAAATTTTAGAGAAATCTTTTATAAACCTCCGGTAAAAACCGGCATGCCCTAAGAAACTCCTTACCCCCTTCACCGAGGTAGGTGGTGGCAACTTCTCTATCGTTTCTATCTTGGCTCTATCAACCTCGATTCCACGGTGGGAAACCAAGTGTCCCAACACTATGCCTTCACTCACCATGAAGTGACATTTCTCCCAATTCAATACAAAATTATTTTCCTCACATCTCTTCAACACCAAAGATAGATTAGCCAATCAATTATCAAATGAAGAGTCATACACCGAGAAATCATCCATAAACACTTCCATAATATTCTCAATATATTCAGAAAAAATAGCCATTATACACCTTTGAAAGGTGGCGGGTGCATTACACAACCCAAATGGCATCCTTCTATATGCAAATGTTCTCCAAGGACAAGTAAATATTGTTTTCTCTTGGTCATCCGGGTGAATAGGAATTTGGAAAAACCCACTATAACCATCAAGGTAACAAAAATGTGAATGTTGAGCTAACCTTTCTAGCATTTGGTCAATAAAGGGAAGAGGGAAGTGATCTTTCCTAGAGGCCACATTAAGTTTCCTATAGTCAATACACATTCTCCACCCCGTAACCGTCCTAGTTGGGATTAGTTCATTGTTCTCATTAGTTACTACGGTCATACCACCCTTCTTAGGAACAACATGAACGGGACTAACCCATTTACTATCCAAAATCGGGAAAATGATTCCCGTATCTATCAATTTTAGGATCTCTTTCTTGACTACCTCTTTCATAATAGGGTTCAATCTTCTTTGAGATTCAATTGAAGGTTTATGGTTGTCTTCCATCAAGATTTTATGCATGTACAAGGATGGTTTAATGCCAACAAAGTCATCAATGGTGTATCCTATAGCTCTCCTATGCAATTTCAATTCATTCAACAATCTATCAAGCTCATCATCATTCAAAGATGCATTCACAATCACGGGATAAGTAGAATTCAAACCAAGGAAATCATACTTTAAATGAGAACGGAGAGGTTTGAGATCAAGTTTAGGAGGACCTTTATCGGTTGGATGTGATCCATATAGCTCCACATTAGATGAATCCAAAGCCATTGAAGACTCTCTAAGACTCCTTGAAGCTTTATCAACAACTAAGGGACTTTCTAGAGAAACCACGGGCGATCCCACGACCTCTTGCATAGTGGTTCTGGAAAAATTAGCTAAGACATGGTTTTCCATGGGTCTATTTGTTGAAACCACGGGCGTGGAAATGGCCTCTGGGCCGTGGTTCCTACAGCTTCTCAGCCCTCCTTTGTGCACTTCAAATTCAGCACTTATCTCCTTTTCTAATGCATCCAAAGCTTGGATTTCTTCATTGCAATCTTCCTCAACTCCTTCCTCCATGATACTCATGCTAAGAACCTTTTCTAATGGATCCTTGATTACGATTGAGCTCAGAACTTCCCTAGACACTTCTTCCTCGACAATGTTGAAAACGTCTTCACCAAGGGCTTGCCCCTTCATCATTGTGGACAGTTTGAACTTGATATTTTCTTCTCCTATGTTGAAGGAGAGGATCCCATTTTTGCAATCCATTAAGCATCCGGATGTGGCTAAGAATGGCCTCCCTAAAATGATAGGAACCGGGTAGTCCGTCGGGATGTCCAAAACAACGAAATCGATGGGCACATAGAACTTCCCAACCTGAACCGGTATGTCCTCTAGGATCCCCACGGGGTAAATGATGGATCGGTCCGCCATGTAGAGGGTCATCTTGACCGGCTTTGGTTCTCCTAGCCCAACCTTGTTGCAAAGTGCAAGCGGGATAATGCTTACACTTGCTCCAAGGTCACATAGGGCCTCATATTGTACTTCTCCAACTCCAATTGGCACACAAAAAGATCCTAGATCCCGCATCTTAGGAGGCTTTTCCTCCCTCATAGTTTGAATCAACTCGGAAGAACTCTTTGTCATCTTCACTTCTCCATACTCCTCCAACTTCCTCTTGTTGGAGAGTATCTCTTTCAAAAGCTTTCCATAGGCTGACATACCTAAAATTGCATCCATGAACGGAATGTTAATATGTAATTTAGACATGAGTTCAAGGAATTTACCGAAATGTTTATCCAAACAAGCTCTTGCTCGTGATTGTGGAAATGGTAGTGGTGGCTTGTATGGAGGAGGTGCTACATATGTCGGCTCATCATCCTTGCTCTTGCCTCCTTTTCCTTGCAATGGTTCTTCCTCCACTACTACTTGCTTCCCCTTGTCATTCTCCTTTGGTGAGGGATCTTTCATGCTCAGCCCACTCCCTGTGGTAATGGCCAACACTTGACCTCTTGGATTGTCCTTGGTCCTTCCGGGAAGCTTTCCCGGATCCCTTTGTGCCTCACCCGCCTTTTGGAACACTTGTGCTTCTAGCACCTTTTGAGCCTTGGAAATGGATGTCACCGTGCTATCAAGCCCACTCAACCTTCCTAGCAATTGTTCAAACATCATTTCGGTCCTATCCTTTGCAGGTTAAGCAAAACTGGGTGGAGGCTCTTGTAAAGCCTTAGGTGGTGGGGTTGTGCTTGTGCAAGCGGGAGGGTTCAAGGCACCATCCGGGTTAGAATAGGAGAACCCAGGATGGTTGTGGTTAGACCGATAATTGTTGTATTGCCGGCTGTTGCTGTTGAAGTTCCTAGGGCCTTGGTAGTTGTTGAAATTGCCCCTTCCCATGTAGTTAACATCCTCTTCTTTGGAAGCCAAGTTGGCTTGCACTTGCACTTGAGGACTTGCTTGACTCTTCAAAGTTGTGGTACACAACTCCCTCAAGGCCTTAAGCTCATTGTTGATTGCATCAAGTTTGTAGTTGCTCATGGTGACTTCACTTACTTCATATGCTCCCAGTTTCCTCCCATCACTCTTCCTATGGGAGTACTTCTCTATCACCAAGGCTTGCTTCTCTACAAAATCACAAGCCTCATCCGCATTCTTCTCCATGAATGTTCCTCCGAAAAGTGATTGGAGCTTGAATTGACTATCCTCATCAAGCCCCTTAAAATAAATCTCCAATAGCTCTATCTTCGGTATCCCATGGTGTGGACAATCTAGGAGGAGGTCTTTGAACCTCTCCCAAGATTTGAATAGACTCTCCTTATCCTTCATCACGAAGGCATTGATCTTCCCTCTTAGCTCGGTTGTCTTGGAAGGTGGGAAGAACTTTGTAAGAAATTCGGTTGTCATCTCCTCCCAAGTACCCACACGTCCTAGTAGAATGGATTGGTACCAAGCCAAGGCCTTATCCTTAAGTGAGAAGGAGAAAGCCCTAAGCTTGTGGTTGTTGCTCTCCAATCTAGGTGGCCTTAGAGTCTCCATCAAGATCTTATAATTCATCAAGTGTTGATGAGGAGACTCTCCTTCAATCCCTCCAAATTGATTATGACGGATCATTTGTAGCACTTGAGGGCGGAGCTCGTAGTCATGGGTTGCGGGATCTCCTAAGTTTACATCCGGACGGTGCACTCTTTGGGATGGATCCATACGTTACCCTAGCGTTTGCGGATCCTCAATAATGATTGGCTCATTCTGTACTTGTACCGTTAGCTGCGGTGGTGGCGGAGGTGGTGGTTGACGAAGATTAAGCTCCCTTTGCACAAGAGCTTGCCTAATCTCTTCAATTTCCCTCCTAGTTGCTTCTTCCCTCTCATTTGCAAGTCTCCTCTCATTCTCCAAGGCTTCATCCCTTAGCCTAATTTGCTCCAAGGCATCATTCAACTCAGCTTGAAGATCTCTTCCGGCTATCCCCGTCTTCTTCTTAGTGCTCTTGGATCTAGTCTTAAGGGTTTTCTCCGGTTCAGGATCGAATGAAGCTAAATCCTTGCCACGAGATCTTTGCATGCACCTAAAGAATAAGAGAATTCCTAAAAAAATCAAAGACACAAACCAAACAAGATCAAAAGCAACAAGAAAGACCTACACTATAAACAATCACACACAATGATTCAATCTAGACCTAGTCCCCGGCAACGGCGCCAAAAACTTGTTACGCTAGAAATGTACCACGCAAAAGTCTTACAATTTATAAGTCGATATATTCTCCTAACTCCTAGCGAACCCACAGTGTATGGGTCATTTTGTAGCAAGGATAGTACTCCGATGTCGAACACGAAGACTAAGGTGAAATCAAATCAAACAAGTGATTATGGATAGTGCAAATCTAGTCTAAGAAAAGAGAAAGAAATAAGGAAATGAAAATCATGATATTTTTTGTTGGATTTTTATGGTGATCAAACAAAGATCACAAATCATGCAAGATTTATCAATCAATCAAGCCACACAAACAAACAACACAAGAACAAGGTATGTGATCAAAGAGAAAAAAGCGGATTCTAGGGATTGGGACTTCCGGTTATGGCATTGGACTCAAGCTTCTAATCAACTTTGGACAAGCTGTGGTGTGTTGGGAAAGGGTGTTTCTCCAATGGGATCAATCACCGGGTATGTCTCATGGTCCACTAATCCCGCACCTAAGGTCCTATTACCAGGTAAGTCTCTAGGAACCTAAGGTTGGGAATTCTACACAAACCGGATTGCTATCTAGCTAGGGGTCAAACCTCTCCTTACCGGGTAAGTCTCGGGAAGGCAAGTCCTAAGCAACAATCCTAGCACACTCAGTCCAATAGCGGCTTGTGAGGCTCACTACTACCTAGAGTTCATCATCTTTGGTATCTAAGATCGGGAATTACCGGGTAAGTCTCTTCCCTCACTTAGTTTGCTAGCATTAGGTCACCCTAGGCTAGATAAGGCTTAACAAACACTAGGATTTTAACAATCTAATCTCCTAACATTCAAATTCATCAATATAAATAAGCACAACAGGGCAAAACCACGGGATCATACACATCCACGGCCGTGGTTTATGAGGAACAAGATATGGTCTAGATCGGGGTTAGGTTTCGAGCAAGCAAGTCATCAAAAGGTACATTCAAGTCTGTTTTATCATTATCCAATCCATAACCTTTTGTCCATCACCTTAGAATCACAATTACTTAGTCAATAACATGCATCTCAAGATCCAAACTCATCATGCAAGCACACATGGTTTCCATAGCAAGAAAGTGAAATAAGAGTGAAAAGAAACAAGTAAACTTAGCTGAATATGAGTTTAAACAAGACTTACAACCATTCAAATGCAGCTTCAAATAGTTCCTTACAACACTTCCAAAAGCTTCTCAACAAAAATCCCTAAAAACCACTCAAAGTCTTACTCTAGATCTAAGTTCTATGATGTTGTTCTTCTCTCAAATGAGAGTGTTTTTGTTCTTCTTCCAAGTCTTCCTCTCCAACAATGGATGTTGAGAGAGAGTCCTCTAGCCAACCTGCAGGCTTTTCCAAGTCCACACTCAACCAAGAAAAGCAAAGGTTGGGCAAAGAAATCGTGTTACAAGTGTCAAGGTTGTTCAGACAGGAACCATGGTCAAAACAATGATTCCACGGGCGTGGAAATGTCCTCTGGGTTGTGGTTCCTACAACTCAGCCGCTCTTGGATCACTAAGTCATGAGTTGGTGCAAGGCATGCACCAACAAAGTCTTTTGTGTTCTCCTTTGCTCCTAACTTGCTCCTTAAAGAGTCCGGAAGTGTGTCATCATGAGGAATGATCCTCGAATGTATCGATTAAGTCCTAAAGCTCCCCAAAATACCTACAAAACCGACAAAAGCTCGTGTAGACGTCTATTTCGACAATGTGGATGAATTAAGCGTAAACGTCATGAACTAATGCCAAACCATGCATAAATAACGGGAAAAACTACCTAAATGAATGCCTAAACTAACGTCATAAATCATGTCATCAAGCCCAAAATATGTTAGTTATTAAACCCTCATCATCCAATTGAAGAGCATAAAAAAATTAGGATCATTCGATCTCATGCCTTGTAGATACTTTAGAACTCCACCCGTATCACGTGCCACTGCTTCAAGACTATGCTTGATGCGCAAATAGTTCCTATAATCTTCCTCAATGAAACCAAGATTTTCACGACCACCTACTTGTTTAACCATGAACTCATACGCATTTCTCAGTGCTATACCCGAAGAAGCAGTCAATTCAACTTCCAATGCTTGAGACGCTGATATTTTCCGATGTGATCTAAATAGATGAGCCTTACTCGGGCTTGACAAATTGTGATTATGCTCGGCAATGAACTTCATACCACGATACTTGTCTAGTTGGCGACAACTCAGTTTTAACATGGCCAAACAACCAAATCTTGTTTCTACCCGGTGATTCTTGCAAACCTCATCTCGCTTATCAAATTCCTGTTTACGTGCGCATGAACAAACAAACGTTCGGTCTAGCATGACTCCCTTGATTTTATGACCTGCACTTTTCCGAACCGAAAAACCAACTAACAAAGCATAAGCGTTGTAGAAATCGTAAGTTGCATCTTGGGTCTCAAACTCCATGCCAATCCTTGGTATACTCTCCTTAGATATCTTTGAATACAGTGATTCTATAGTTTCATGATCTACAGAATCATTAGTCAAACCTTCATCTTGATCAAAGTCGAGTCGACGACGTGGTGTTTCATTTAGACTAGTGCCTATGACCTGAACTAGTAAACCTTCGATTTCACTAAATTCGAGTTGATGACATTGTGTTTCTTGTAGATTAGCACTCATGACCTTCAAACAAAGAGCAATTAAAATCATTTTTGGTTAGTTATAGGCCGGATATACTAATCATACATATTAATGTATATATTGATCAGAATAAATTAATAATCCAACATTGTAATTGATAACACGATTTATGACTTAGTTTTAGGTAATTATTTAGATAGAATTCTCGCTCATTCACGCATGGTTTAACACTAGTTCATGACGTTTGCACTCAATTCACGTATTTTATCGAGATAGACGTCTACACGGACTTGTGCATTGCTTTGTAGGTATTTTGGGAAATTTAGGAGCTAAAACGATGCGTTTGGGGATCGTTCATCAAGATGACACGCCCTCGGACTCATTAGGATGCAAACTAGAACCTAAAGAGGACTCATGGAACCTTGCCAACACAAGCCATGGACCAAATCACAGCTTAATGGTCAAAGACGAAGTTTCTGGAGCAAACCACGGTTCACTGGCACAAACCACGGCCGTGATTTTACCCGTGGTTTTTGCCAGATACTTGTGACAGCTGTGCCACGACTCTCATGGCCAACTCATGCAAAATTTGTTATAAAAGTGGTCCTTCATTGGCTGAGAAAAGGCATCTTGGAGCAGCTCTCCATTATCCAATATCATCCAATCAAAATACTCTCTCAAGAGGAAGAAGGAAGAAGAAGGAAACCACCATTGGAGAAGAGCTTGAGAGGAGGAGGAGAAGACACACCATTGATAGACCTAGAGAGCTTTTGTAGTGAAGAATTTCGGATTCAATTTCTAGAGTTGTATGAACCATTGGAACCTTCTTTAAGAAGGGTTGTGAGTTGTTCTAATTCTATTTTCAGCTTGGTTTTGTTTTAGTTCACTTGTTCATCTCTTTCTCTTCATTCTTTTACAAATGGATGTCATGATTTTATGTTTGATTGTTTCGATTTCTATTATGAATGTTATAGGCTAAATAGATGTGGTTCTAGGGTGAGGAAAGGATGGTTATGGCTAGGGCTATGATAGGATGGACTTAGATTTACCTTTGGACGACTTGTGTGCATGAACGTAGTTGTTGTTAGGATTCACGGGTAGTTCTTGCCAAACCACGGCCGTGGAAAGGTAGAACAAACCGTGATCTTACCTGATTCGATGGATCTAGCCTAGATTGTTAGAATGTTGAAATCCTAGGTGTTTGTTGAGTTAAATCTATCCTAGGGTGACCTAGTGTTAGCAACTAAGTGTTAGGAGAGACTTATCCGGTAATCCTTGCTCTTAGATCTTAAGATAACAAACCCTAGGTAGTGGTGAGCCTCATAAGCCGCCATTGGATAAAGTGTGCTAGGATGGTTGTTTAGAACTAACCCTTCCGAGACTTACCCGGTAAGGATAGGTTAGATCTCTAGATAACAATCCGGTTTGTGTAGAATTCCTATCCTTAGGTTCTTAGAGACTTACCCGGTAATGAGATCCTAGGAATGGACTAGTGGACCATGAGACCTACCCGGTAATTGATCCCAATCTAGAAACACTTAACCCAAACATATCATAGTTGATCCAAGGAAAGAATAGATAGCTTGAGTCTTATTCCATAACCGGAACTTCCAACCCCTAGAACCCGTTTTTCTATCTTTGATCTATATCTCGTTTTATCTTGTTTAGTTATTTGATTGTGTTGACTTGTTAGCATAGTTGATTTGTTTATTTTGCATGATTAGAGATCTTCGATTAACCACCTAAAACCAACCAAAAACATTGTGTTTTCTATTTCTTTATTTCTTCCTCTTTTTCTTAACCTAGATCTTCACTAGACTTAATCATAAATTGAATCAATCTCACCTTAGTCTTTGTGTTTGACCTCGGAATACTATCCCTACTACAAACGTCCCGTACACTGCGGGTTCGCTAGGAGTTAGGATAAATATAACGAGAATATAAATTTAAAGCTTATTGCGTGCACACATCACATGATCTTAGCGTGACAAGTTTTTGGCGCCGTTGCCGGGGACTAGGTCTAGATTGAGTCTATTTTGTGATTGTTTATTAGTGTAGATCTTTCTTGTTGCTTTTGATCTCTTTTTGGTTTGTGTCTTTGCTTTTCAGGACATCTTTTACTCTTTAAGTGTATGCAAAGATCTCGTGGAAAGGATTTAGCTCCATTCGATCCCGAACCGGAGAAAACCCTTAGATCTAGATCCAAGAGCATTAAAAAGGGAAAGGAGATGGCCGGAAGAGATCTCCAAGCTGAGTTGGATGAGGCTTTAGAGCAAATTAGGATAAGGGACGAAGCTTTGGAGAATGAGAGGAGACTTGCCAATCAGAGGCAAGAGGCAACTAGGAGGGAGATTGAGGAGATTAGGCAAGCTCTTGTGCAAAGAGAGCTTAACCGTCAACAACCTCCTCCACCTCCACCACAACCGCAGCCGGCGGTCAACATTAGGGTTGTGCCCATTGCTATGGAAGAGCCACAAATGTTGGGGCAAAGAATGGATCCGGCACAAAGAGCACACCGTCCGGGTGTGAACTTAGGAGACCTCGCAGCCCATGATTACGAGCTCCGCCCTCAAGTTCTACAAATGATCCGGCATAATCAATTTGGAGGGATGGAAGGAGAGTCTCCTCATCAACATTTGATGAATTATGAGATCTTGATGGAGACTCTTAGACCGCCAAGATTGGAGAGCAACAACCATAAGCTTAGGGCTTTCTCCTTCTCTCTTAAGGATAAAGCCTTGGCTTGGTATCAATCTATTCCACAAGGGCGAGTTGGTACTTGGGAGGAGATGACAACCGAGTTTTTGACTAAGTTCTTCCCACCTTCCAAGACTACCGAGTTAAGAGGGAAGATCAATGCCTTCGTAATGAAGGATAGAGAAAGTTTATTCAAGTCTTGGGAGAGGTTCAAAGATCTTCTCCTAGATTGTCCACACCATGGTATACCGAAAATTGAGCTATTGGAGATCTACTTCAAGGGACTTGATGAAGATAGCCAATTCAAGCTCCAATCTCTTTCCGGTGGGACTTTTATGGAGAAGCATGTAGATGAAGCTTGGGAGTTTGTGGAGAAGCAAGCTCTAGTGATTGAGAAATACTCCCATAGGAAGAGTGAAGGGAGAAAGGCGGGAGCATATGAGGTGAGTGAGGTCACCATGAACAATTTCAAGCTTGACGCCATCAACAATGAATTGAAGTCCTTGAGGGAGTTGTGTGCTACAACTTTGAAGAATCAAGCAACTCCTCAGGTGCTTCCACAAGCCAATTTGTCTTCCAAGGAGGAGGATGTGAATTACATGGGAAGGGGCAACTTCAACAATTATTAAGGTCCAAGGAACTTCAACAACAACCGGCAATTCAACAATTACCGGCCCAACCACAACCATCCCGGATTTTCTTACTCTAACCCGGACGGAGCCTTGAACCCTCCCGCTTCCACAAGCACAACTCCACCACAAAGAGCTTCACAAGAACCTCCACCCGGATTTACTCAACCTCCAAAGGATAGAACCGAAATAATGTTTGAGCAATTGCTTGGAAGGTTGAGTGGTCTTGAGAGCACGGTGACTTCAATTTCTAAAGCTCAAAAGGTTTTGGAAGCACAAGTGTTCCAAAAGGCGGGTGAAGCCCATAGAGATCCGGGAAAGCTTCCCGGAAGAACCGAAGACAACCCAAGAGGCCAAGTGTTGGCTATCACAACGAGGAGTGGGTTGAGTATGAAAGATCCTTTGCGCAAGGACAATGCTAAGGGAGAGCAAGTAGTGGTAGAAGAAGGAAAGTTGCAAGAAAATGGAGGCAAGAGCAAGAATGTAGAGCCAACCTATGTGGCACCGCCTCCATACAAGCCACCACTACCATTCCCACAATCACGAGCAAGAGCTCGCTTGGATAATCATTTTGGTAAGTTCCTTGAACTAATGTCTAAATTGCATATTAACATTCCGTTCATGGATGCTATTTTAGGAATGCCGGCGTATGGCAAGTTTTTGAAAGAGATACTCTCCAACAAAAGGAAGTTGGAGGAGTATGGGGAGATAAGAATGACCAAGAGATCCTCGGAATTGATCCAAACAATGAAGGAGGAGATGCCTCCCAAGCTAAGAGATCCGGGCTCCTTTTGTGTCCCAATTGGAGTGGGAGATGTGAAGTATGAAGCCCTTTGTGATCTTGGGACAAGTGTAAGCATCATACCGCTTGCACTTTGCAACAAGGTTGGGCTAGGAGAGCCAAAGCCGGTCAAGATGACCCTCTATATGGCGGAACGTTCTATCACTCATCCGGTTGGGATTTTAGAAGACATTCTGGTGCAACTAGGAGGATTCTATGTGCCAATTGATTTTGTTGTCTTGGATATTCGGCGGACTATCCGGTTCCCATCATCTTGGGAAGGTCTTTCCTAGCCACCTCCGGATGCCTAGTGGATTGCAAGAATGGAACTCTCTCCTTCAACATTGGAGAAGAGAACATCAAGTTCAAATTGTCCACAATGATGAAAGGGCCAACCCTTGATGAGGATGTCTTCAACATAGTCGAGCAAGAAGAATCTAGAGAGGTTGTGAGCTCGATCTTGATCAAGGATCCCTTGGAGAAGGTTCTTACCTTAAGTATGATGGAGGAAGGTGTTGAGGAGGCTTGCAATGAAGAGATCAAGGCCTTAGAAGCATTAGAAGAGGAGACAAGTGCTCAAGATGAAGGCTACGAAGAGGTGTTGAACAGCTGTAGGAACCACGGTCGTGGAATGTGTTCCACGGCCGTCAAACTCTCTGGACAACTCCGGGAAGCAGGCTTGGCAAGAACCACGGCCGTGGACTTGGACCAAACCGTGGTTCCAGCCGTGGTTTCCCCTGGATCTGCCCTTGATGATGATCAAGCTTCTAGGAGCCTTGGAGGGTCTTCATTTGCTTTGGGTTCATCTCATCCAACATTGTTTGGATCGTCTCCAATCGATAAAGGTCCTCCTAAACTCGAACTTAAACCCCTCCCCTCTCATTTAAAGTATGCTTTCCTTGGTGTTGATTCTACATATCCGGTGATTGTGAATGCATGCTTGAGTGATGATGAACTTGCTAAGTTGTTGCATGAGCTAAGATTGCATAGGAAAGCCATTGGCTATACTATTGATGATTTGGTTGGCATTAAGCCTTCTTTGTGCATGCATAAGATAATGATGGAAGATAACCACAAACCCTCTATTGAACATCAAAGAAGATTGAATCCTATAATGAAAGAGGTAGTCAAAAAGGAAATCATTAAGTTGCTAGATGCGGGCATTATCTACCCTATCTCGGATAGTAAGTGGGTTAGTCCCGTTCATGTAGTACCTAAGAAGGGTGGGATGACCGTAGTGACTAATGAGAACAATGAACTAATCCCGACTAGGACGGTTACGGGGTGGAGGATGTGCATTGATTATAGGAAATTGAACATGGCCTCTAGGAAAGATCACTTCCCTCTCCCCTTTATTGACCAAATGCTAGAGAGGTTAGCTCAACACTCTCATTTTTGCTACCTAGATGGTTATAGTGGATTCTTCCAAATCCCTATCCACCCCGATGACCAAGAGAAAACAACCTTTACATGTCCATAGGGTACTTTTGCATATAGGAGAATGCCATTTGGGTTGTGTAATGCACCCGCCACCTTCCAAAGGTGTATGATGGCTATCTTTTCGGAATACATAGAAAATATCATGGAAGTGTTTATGGATGATTTCTCTGTTTATGGTTCTTCCTTTGATAATTGCTTGGCTAACTTGTCATTAGTATTACAAAGATGTGAGGAGACAAATCTTGTCTTAAATTGGGAAAAATGCCACTTCATGGTGAGTGAAGGTATTGTGTTAGGACATTTGGTGTCTAACCGTGGCATTGAGGTTGATAGAGCCAAGATTGAAACGATAGAGAAATTGCCACCACCTACCTCGGTGAAGGGGGTAAGGAGTTTCTTAGGGCATGCCGGTTTCTACCGAAGGTTTATTAAGGACTTCTCTAAAGTTTCTAAGCCTCTCACTAACCTACTAATGAAGGATGTTGATTTTGTCTTTTCCAAAGATTGTCTTGAGGCTTTTTGTAGGTTAAAGAACGCCTTGATCTCCGCACCTATCATGCAACCTCCGGATTGGAGTTTACCATTTGAGATCATGTGTGACGCAAGCGATGTAGCCGTTGGGGCTGTTTTGGGGCAAAGGAAAGATGGGCGCACTCATGCCATTTATTATGCTAGCAAGACGCTAGATGATGCCCAACTCAATTATGCTACCACCGAGAAGGAGTTGCTAGCGGTTGTGTATGCATTTGAGAAGTTCCGCTCATATCTTGTTGGAGCGAAGGTCATAGTTTATACGGATCATGCTGCGATCCGTTATCTACTTACAAAGAAGGATGCCAAACCAAGGTTGATTCGGTGGATCCTTCTTCTACAACAATTTGATTTGGAAATCCGGGACAAGAAGGGATCCGAGAACTCCGTGGCGGATAACCTTAGTAGACTCCCATCATTAGAGCTTGAAAGAGATGACATCCCGATTGATGATTCATTCCGGGATGAGCAATTGCAAATGGTGGAGGAATGCTTGTTCCAAGTGTCTAGAGGAAGTGAGTCATGGTATGCCGACATCGTGAACTACTTAGTGTGTGAGGAAGTGCCTCCCGGATTGACATATGCACAAAGAAAGAAGTTCTTCAACGATGTGAGGCACTACTATTGGAGTGAACCACTTATATTCAAGAGAGGGCCGGATGGAATGTTTAGAAGATGCATACCGGAAGATGAAGTGGAGAGTGTGATCCGGCATTGTCACTCCTTACCATGTGGAGGCCATGCTAGCTCACACAAAACATGTGCAAAGGTATTACAATCCGGTTTTTATTAGCCTAACTTGTTTAGAGATGTGCAAGGTTTTGTAGCGGCATGTGATGCTTGCCAAAGAACGGGCAACATCTCAAGGAGGAATGAAATGCCCTTGAACAACATCCAAGAAGTTGAGATATTTGATGTGTGGGGTGTGGACTTCATGGGACCGTTCCCTTCTTCATGTGGAAATCTCTACATCCTATTGGCGGTGGACTATGTGTCGAGATGGGTGGAGGCGATCGCCTCTCCTACAAATGACGCCAAGGTGGTAGTGCGGTTCTTCAACCGAGTAATCTTCCCTAGGTTTGGTACACCAAGGGTGATCATTAGTGATGGAGGGAAGCACTTCACAAATAGGAACTTTGGAGCGCTTCTGGCTAAGTATGGGGTGACTCATAAGGTGGCGACACCTTACCACCCCCAAACTAGTGGCCAAGTGGAGATCTCCAACCGGGAGATCAAGGCCATTCTTGAGAAGACGGTCTCTAGGACAAGAAAAGATTGGGCTATGAGGCTCGATGATGCCTTATGGGCATATAGAACCGCCTTCAAGACACCGATTGGCACCACCCCTTACAAGTTGGTCTATGGCAAGTCTTGCCACCTTCCGGTAGAGATGGAGCATAGAGCTTACTGGGCCATTAAGTGGCTAAATTTTGATCTCAAAGAAGCGGGAGAAAAGAGATTGCTTGAATTGAATGCCCTCGAGGAGATCCGGTTGGATGCTTATGAGAATGCCCGGATTTACAAGGAGAGAACCAAAAGATGGCATGACAAGAGGATCATCCCCAAAGGGTTGAGTGAAGGAGACCTTGTCCTTCTCTTCAACTCAAGGCTAAGGCTCTTTCCCGGAAAGCTCAAATCAAGATGGACCGGGCCGTATGTGGTGAAGAAGATCTTTCCCCATGGAGCTATTGAGATAGGAGGGGAGCATTGTGAAAACTTTAAGGTGAATGGGCACCGGTTGAAGAAGTATATCCCGGGAGCTCCGGTAGATATGATTGCCCCACTTTACCTTGAGTAGACGTCCCGAGTTTGGTCAAGCTATTGACCTTAAAGAAGCGCTTGGTGGGAGGCAACCCATTGGTAACATTTTTCCCTTTCTTGTTTTGCTTTTGTTTTAGATTTTTCTATCTTTGTGTGTGTTTCGTGTGCTTAGTGTGTGTGCTAGAACATTAGTGGCATTGGAAGCCTTGCTTGACATAGGAATGATGATGATGAACCCCTCACAAATTATGAGTGGAGCGGACGCGGAACTTGGACGGCTAGCGGTGCCTAGCGCGGGTCCCGACGCCTTGATGAACACTTAGAGCTCTCTACCATGGTTGATAGGATCATCCAACATCAATTCTACTTCAGATTCCCAAATACCGTAGCAATCCACTTTTACATTGTGAGAACCTTCTTTCACTCTTCTTTACTTCATTTACACATTGGGGACAATGTGTTTCTAAGTATGGGGTGGGGTTTGCATGATTCTTTGCATGATGAGCATCTAGGATAGTTTAACATTTTCACATGTCTTGCATTGTATATATTCAATTCGAAAATCCCCTAAAAATTCAGAAAATTTAAAAAATTTTGTGCTTTCTAGGCTTGGATATGACCCTAATGATGAATCTTGTCTTGTGGATTGGCTATGGATGGCCTCATGTGTTAAATTGATGATTGCATATGTGGACTTGAAGTACTTCTCTTGAATTCAATGAATGATTTGTAATCATGATGTTTGCCTAGAATAGATTGAGTATTGAAAGTCGAAATTACATGATAGTTCTTGCATACCATCTAGGAATGAATGAGGCAATTCATTCTCTCTACTTCTCATCTTGATCATGATTGTTTGAGCACCTCAATTGAGATAAATTTGACCTCTTTGACCCATCCGGGAATAGGAGCATGCTAGTGTGTTGATGTGTGTGAAAAGCAAGTGTGGGGTGAAGTTGTTGATGAAAGGAATGTCATGAATAAGGTGCGGAAATTGTTGTAAAAGTGTAGCCAAAAATATAGGTTTGGGGGCGTTGGTTTAAATGACAAGTAACTCGGTACACTTCACATAATCGGGTGTTGGTGCCTTGCCAAAGTCAAATAAACCAATAGCCCTAACGAGCTTTGGTATGTGTGCCCGGTGTGGATGCACCTCGAAAAATAGAAAAAGCCCGAGGATGGCTAATCACCAAGGTTTCGGCTTTTGTACACCAATGTCATTGTCTCAAAAATAAGTCAAAGAAAAAGAAAAGAAGGAAAAGATAGAGGAAAATATACACTTGGGGGAAGTTGATCGAGGACAAGATTGTGGAGTTAGTTCCATTCCCGGATTAGCATCACATAACCTAGAAAATCCCCACCTAGTCACTACATTTCTTGGCCTTTTATTTCACAAAGACCTTATGACCTATTTGTATGTTTGTAAGACTTAGTGATTTAGATTGGATGTACTTTTGATCTTCTTGACTTCTTCATCTTTACATTTCACGCATGCTTTTGAGTTAAATACAATTATCTTTCCATGTCTTCGTTTGTTTGATGCATGATAGCTTATCCCTTGCCATGAAACATGACTTTGAAGGTGATCCAATAGTAGAAGCACAAACCCAAAAAGATTTTGCCATTTTTCTGCATACATAAATCATGTTACCTCGTATTCTATAATTGAGAATTTGCTCGGGGACGAGCAAACCTTAAGTATGGGGTATTTTGATAACACAATTTATGACTTAGTTTTAGGTAATCATTTAGATAGAATTCTCGCTCATTCACGCATGGTTTAACACTAGTTCATGACGTTTGCACTCAATTCACGTATTTTGTCGAGATAGACGTCTACACGGACTTGTGCATTGCTTTGTAGGTATTTTGGGAAATTTAGGAGCTAAAACGATGCGTTCGGGGATCGTTCATCAAGATGACACGCCCTCGGACTCATTAGGATGCAAACTAGAACCTAAGGAGGACTCATGGAACCTTGCCAACACAAGTCATGCACCAAATCACAGCTTAATGGTCAAAGATGAAGTTTCTGGAGCAAACCACGGTTCACTGGCACAAACCACGGCCGTGATTTTACCCGTGGTTTTTGCCAGATTCTTGTGACAGCTGTGCCACGACTCTCATGGCCAACTCATGCAAAATTTGTTATAAAAGTGGTCCTTCATTGGCTGAGAAAAGGCATCTTGGAGCAGCTCTCCATTATCCACTATCATCCAATCAAAATACTCTCTCAAGAGGAAGAAGGAAGAAGAAGGAAACCACCATTGGAGAAGAGCTTGAGATGAGGAGGAGAAGACACACCATTGATAGACCTAGAGAGCTTTTGTAGTGAAGAATTTCGGATTCAATTTCTAGAGTTGTATGAACCATTGGAACCTTCTTTAAGAAGGGTTGTGAGTTGTTCTAATTCTATTTTCAGCTTGGTTTTGTTTTAGTTCACTTGTTCATCTCTTTCTCTTCATTCTTTTACAAATGGATGTCATGATTTTATGTTTGATTGTTTCGATTTCTATTATGAATGTTATAGGCTAAATAGATGTGGTTCTAGGGTGAGGAAAGGATGGTTATGGCTAGGGCTATGATAGGATGGACTTAGATTTACCTTTGGACGACTTGTGTGCATGAACGTAGTTGTTGTTAGGAATCACGGGTAGTTCTTGCCAAACCACGGCCGTGGAAAGGTAGAACAAACCGTGACCTTACCTGATTCGATGGATCTAGCCTAGATTGTTAGAATGTTGAAATCCTAGGTGTTTGTTGAGTTAAATCTATCCTAGGGTGACCTAGTGTTAGCAACTAAGTGTTAGGAGAGACTTATCCGGTAATCCTTGCTCTTAGATCTTAAGATAACAAACCCTAGGTAGTGGTGAGCCTCATAAGCCGCCATTGGATAAAGTGTGCTAGGATGGTTGTTTAGAACTAACCCTTCCGAGACTTACCCGGTAAGGATAGGTTAGATCTCTAGATAACAATCCGGTTTGTGTAGAATTCCTATCCTTAGGTTCTTAGAGACTTACCCGGTAATGAGATCCTAGGAATGGACTAGTGGACCATGAGACTTACCCGGTAATTGATCCCAATCTAGAAACACTTAACCCCAACATATCATAGTTGATCCAAGGAAAGAATAGATAACTTGAGTCTTATTCCATAACCGGAACTTCCAACCCCTAGAACCCGTTTTTCTATCTTTGATCTATATCTCGTTTTATCTTGTTTAGTTATTTGATTGTGTTGACCTGTTAGCATAGTTGATTTGTTTATTTTGCATGATTAGAGATCTTCGATTAACCACCTAAAACCAACCAAAAACATTGTGTTTTCTATTTCTTTATTTCTTCCTCTTTTTCTTAACCTAGATCTTCACTAGACTTAATCATAAATTGAATCAATCTCACCTTAGTCTTTGTGTTCGACCTCGGAATACTATCCCTACTACAAACGTCCCGTACACTGCGGGTTCGCTAGGAGTTAGGATAAATATAACGAGAATATAAATTTAAAGCTTATTGCGTGCACACATCACATGATCTTAGCGTGACAGTAATCCTACTACAAAATAAAACAATAGGTTGATCTAGATGTATATGAAATTGCTAATATACCCAGACAACATTCAGAACTTTAAAAGCATGTAAAGTGTGAATTGCCTACCTATGTCATATATAGTTGATCTTCAAATGAAGAACAAATGGAAATTGAAAATGAATAAACGTAACTTACATTAACTTGTCAATAGATATATTTTGGGTTTTTGCAGAAAGTTGAAAGGTTAGAGTTGAAAATGGAATGAAGTGGAGAAGCTGAAAGAATTAAAATGGATAAAAAGAGAAGTAAATAATTGAGTATTATTTCCAAATTATTTTTTTTTTAGTTGCTTTTAATTTGTCCAGCGGGACCAATCTAAACTGGACGGGCCAAAAATTACATTTTTTTTATAAGAAAAAAAGTAAATTCAGTTACCTGATGGGCTGCACGATCCGCCTTGACCGTCGGGTACAGACATGTCCTCAAGCTGGTCCGGCTCCGGCTCAAATCCGTATCATCGCTATTTACAATTTTATCTGATTGATGAAATTACAAAACAAAGTACTATAACCATTTAATAGCTGCCACGTGTCATTATAATACCTTTACACTGCAGAGACATATCTGGTTGTGTTTGACAGAGATGAAGAAGAAGAAGCAATTCATCCAGCGGTGGCTGAGACTTGAGTCGCCTCTTCCAATCGGTATGAACAAACTTTTTCCAATTATATTATCACATTATTTCCTTGTCTCTTCGATTGCATGCTTTAATGTTTCAATTCTCCCGAAAATGATAATCAGAGATTGTATACATTTTTCTAGGTATCAATTAACTTCAAGTAGTCTAATCGCGATACCCAATTTACATAGGGAGATTTCTTGAATTGTGAAGAATACAGACATCAGTTACATGACAGAGTAAGAAAGAAATGACATCAGTAAGTGGATATGGTTGCTGCTGCTACTCACGCACGGCCATGTGTTATTTCCCTTCCTTGGATAATCGTTCATTCCTTTGCAAGGTATCATCTCTGAATCTTCTTGTGTATCTGTATTAACTATCTCTCAACCAACCCCTGAATTTTGCAGATTTGTGTTCATATTATGCAGAAAAGGAAAACAAGTGTAATCTGTCATTCCTTGGAGGGTGGCGACAAGGCAAATGGAGAAACAAAGCAAGGAAGACGACAAGTAGTGTCGTTGATCTCCCTCTCAGCTGGCCTCGGATGGTTAAGTGCTGCATCAGCCTCTGCTGCTCCGCGCTCTGATTATGCTGACAGTAAATATTTGCAAATTCCACTGGTTTTCCTTTGGTTTTTTATAAGATGTGATCGTAATAAAGTGATGATGATTCAATGTTCAGTGCCTGCTCTTAGGGGGAAGGATTATGGCAAGACAAAGATGCGTTATCCGGATTACACCCTCACTGAATCTGGTCTTCAGTACAAGGTCTTTCTCTTTCTCTTAAAATCAATTGACAATAAGAATAATATTGTTATTCTTTCGACTGTGTTTTAGTGAATGATCTTAGTTAAGTATATGTTACAGGACTTGAGACCCGGCTATGGTCCTACTCCTAAACTAGGTGATACCGTTGTGGTACTGCTTCCAAGTTCACCCTATTGTTATTGCATCCTAAGCTAGATTGAATGCAATCACATTGGGAGTAATATAATTTCAGGTGGATTGGGATGGTTACACAATAGGATACTATGGTCGCATATTTGAGGCTAGGAATAAGACTAAAGGTGGTTCTTTTGAGGTAATATAACCATATCTGCAACGGCTTGTTCATTCCATCACTGTTAAGTCCGATTAAGCTTTGTCAATTTGCAGGGTAATGATAAGGATTTCTTCAAGTTCAAAGTCGGGTCACAAGAGGTAAGCAATATTCTATGTTTTGTGTGTATCAAAGAATGAAATTTGATGTGATTGTTGTTTTGGAAGGTGATACCGGCATTTGAGGAGGCTATATCAGGCATGGCTCTGGGTGGTGTTAGAAGGTTGGCCATCTTTTTCCCTGTCACTCGCATTTAAGTCAATTAAATAAAAAAAAGTTGGTGACGAGATGTATGTAATGCAGGATCATAGTCCCTCCGGAACTGGGATATCCTGATTACGACTATGATAAGGCGGGTCCAAGGCCAACCACATTTTCGGTAAATTCAATGGCTGAATGGTTTTATTGAGTAAAGAGGAGTGAATGAAGGAGAGTTTTGTTTGCAGGGACAACGGGCGTTGAGCTTTGTGCTGAGGAACCAAGGGCTAATAGACAAGACACTTTTGTTTGACATAGAGCTCCTCAAAATCATACCGAGCTGAACACTTTGATTTCTTTACATAAATACATAATAATAGAGGGAGGTGAGGATAATTGTAATCATCATATGAGGTACTTGTATAATGGATTCGTCTTTTCAAATATTGTAAATGTGGAGTTACAACAGGCATCCATTATGTATGGCTAATACGAGAAGAAGATGTGTTTGGGGAAAAAAAACTGAATGTACGTAAGAGTCTGTCATGAGTCAGAGTCTTACTTACAAATGGATCATCTCCCATCGAACAGAGGACATTCAATGCACTCCAAATCAAAGCAGATGTTTGGGTTATCAGTCAGAGTCTTACGTACAAATGGATCATCTCCCATCGATACACTATAGCTGCTATTATGAGAGTGGGACCAATACCCTGGAATTGGCTTATAAAGTAGTCTCTTTGGTTGTATTTGAAGCTGCAAATACTATGGCTTCTGTAAAGCTGTTTTGTTTAACCGGGCTACTGCTACTTGCATTGCTGCTTACAGTCGGGGTCACGGAAAATGCAACTTCCCAGCAATATACAACTTTGGAGACTCCAATTCCGACACCGGTGGGCGGTCAGCTGCTCTTGGCGCCCTGCCCCCTCCTAACGGCGTAACGTTTTTCCGGAAGCCGTCTGGAAGAGCTTGCGATGGCTGCCTCATCGTAGATTTCATAGGCATGCATGCTCTAAACAACTCTCATCTTACTTGAAAACATATCATTTTCTGATGTCCTCTCTTAACCGTGCAGCTGAACATTTGGGGCTACCTTATTTGAGTCCATACTTGGACTCTGTCGGCACTAACTTCAGGCATGGTGCTAATTTCGCAACCGGAGGATCTTCCATTCACCGCGGTGGTTTTAGCCCTTTTCACCTTAACGTCCAAATCAATCAGTTCATACAGTTCAAATCACGCAACCGTCAACTTTACATGCACCCTCCTCTTACACTTGAAGGTTTAATTTGCTGTCTTCAGAATTTGCATTTACTTTTTTCAACGGGTTCTAATCATATAGCATACTGTTATTGAATAGGAATGCTTCCCCTACCTCAAGACTTCTCCAAGGCATTATATATGTTTGATATCGGACAGAATGATCTTTCTTACGGCTTCAAGCACAGCTCACCGGAGCAAGTCCTGGCATCACTTCCTCGTATTCTCAATCAATTTACCACTGCTTTGCAGACAGTGTACAAGGAAGGGGGGAGAAACTTCTGGATCCACAACACGGGTCCACTCGGTTGCTTACCTAATAGTGTCATTTACCATGAACCAAAATCCAGTGGACTCGACCAAATTGGTTGTGTCCGGACTCTAAACCAGGTGGCTCAAGAGTTCAACAGTCAGCTACAGCAAAGGATCAAGAATCTAAGCCTGCAGCATCCACAAGCTGATTTCACCTTGTTTGACATGTACACTGCTAAATATGAGCTATTTGGTCATGCCAAGAAGCAAGGTAACTCTGATCCATTCACCTTTTGTTGTGGGAGTTTCTATGGTTACCATATAGTCTGTGGGAAGACGGCGCTTGCCAATGGGACAGTATACGGTAAGTCATGCCATGATCCCTCGAGCTACGTCAGCTGGGATGGAACACATTACACTGAGGCCTCTAACAGACAGATAGCCAACCGTGTAATCAGCGGATCCCTTTCCACCCCGCCTGTTGCAATAGGAAACGCTTGTCATAGTCTAAGTTACTGAAACAGCGTTCGAGTTTTTTGTGCTTAGTAGTCTTATGAATGATTGTTCAGTAATAAATCAATCTGGACATTGCAATCAGAATTATTTGAGGAAGGTTCAGATGCTAAAGACTTTGCAACAGCACAAGAGAATGACACTTTACCATTTATTGATTAATCATGTTCACAACGAAAAAACTCACCAACTCATTTGCTTACACTGTAATATATCCATTCACAACAAGGAAGCACTGCACAATTCCCTCTTCATTGATCCACATTACCTTTCAAAGCTGAAACTTGACACGAAAGAATGTAAACAAGTATTTACATCATAGAACTTTCAAAGCAATGTGATAACTTCAGTGTAACCCGACCCTTGTTTGTATTGTCGCCATCTCTGTGTTTTTATCAAGGAGGAATTCAAGTGATCTTGTCTTTTTACTCCTCCCTCTGCCTGATTCTTTTAACATGTCTTCTAACCTCTTCTTTTCATCATCCACTACTGGGTCTGCTGTTCCCAGCTTCTCCTCTCTCATTTCCACCACAAATTCCATTAATTCAATTGCATCATCCCACCTAAGTATGTTTCAATGTAAGGATCAAACTATGTTGAACTTATAGTCAAATCCATACTAGATAAAATGATATACTTACTTGCCAAGCACGTCGTAGGTGGCTGCAAGGTTGCTACAAACAGCGAGTGTCTCAGGATGGCAAGGACCGTAGTTTTTGTGCAGTATGGTCCTTGCTTCCTCAAACAGCTCTGCAGCCTCGCTTATGGCACACAGCTGAAGACATGTAAGTCCGAGTTGGTTCAAAGCAATCCCTAGTAGGGAAGACTTCTCCCCGCAACCCTGCAGTTTGAGAATAGCAGTTTTGAGCGAGTTATAGGACTCATTGTAGTTCCCTATCATGTAATAGATGACACCCATCTGAGCCTCAAGCCCACCAATCATGCTTTGCTGGCTCGTTCCTTGTGTTTTCTTGTTATGTATCTTTAGCGCCTTTTGGAGCAACTTCAACGACAATTCAAGCTCGTTCATGGACTCATAGATAGCTGCCAACTCAATCAAACCGCTTGCAATCTCTTCAAGGGATGACCCAGGAGACGGCTTGTAGTAGATCCTAAGGGCATTCTCACAGAATGATTTTGACTCTCCAAACTTCCCCACCTTAAAATGCAGTTCAGCTAGACGAACAAAAACAGAAGCAACTGCTGAATGGCTCTCTCCTTTGCTTGATTTGAACACATTAAGCGCCTTTTGGTAGGAAATAACGGCTTCATCATAGCGTGCAAGAGCTAAGTAGGCATCTCCAATGTTGCAGTCAATAACAGCTCTATCAGTTTGTTGAGCGTTACTGCTTGATATAGCCATGCTTGCTAAGGAGTAATGCTGAAGGGCGGCTTCATAGTCACCCTTTGAATCACAGATCAAACCCATGAGCCTCCTATCCGCAGCCTCTTCTATTGAAATAATTGGTCCGGGTTCCTTGTGTGTGTCGAGAGCCATCTGGCAAAGCTTCTCAGCCTCATCAAACTGTAATGCCTGAACACAGGCTTGAGCTACATAGCGACATGTCTCTCCAAATCGAGAATCTTTGTCTCCCAAGGCTTCTCTTTGAATCTCCAAACCTTGTTTATATAGACTTATTGAGATACCAGACTTACCCATAGCTGCATAGACATCTCCTAGCTGCATACAACCTGCGAATTTCGCAAGTGCATGGCTCTGCTCCGTTCCTGATTCCGGAATAACCTCAATAGACCTCTCGAGTAGAGGAATGGCTTCTTCATACTCCTCTGAGGTGCAATGCATTGAAGCCAGTATGTGTAAGCACATGACATAATCCAAGTTGAGTTTCTTGTCTTGATCTGAAATCTTCTCAAATGAGTTTTTAGCTCTAAGAGTCAACTCAAACGCCTTCTTGGGATTGTCACCATGGGAGATCACATCCCTTGCTTTGTTGAGCAGATATGGGCCGAGGTCAGGGTGATCCGTTTCTTCTGAACTCAAACTCCTATCTTCCATGAGAGGAGAGACAACTTTCATAGCTCCCTTCAGACTAGGCTTCCTCGCAACAGGAGGCTTATTAGTACTCTTCCTTTGAAGACTAGACTGTGCCATTCTAGGCAATGACGCTGCTCTAGCCGGCAGAACCTTCTTCTTATTAACAGGAGACATTTTGGTCTTCTTGTCAAGAGAAGACGAGTTGACGCCTTTAGTGACGACGACAACATCTTTGAGAATCTCGGGTTTGTGAATAGGATCATCTTCTTCTTCTTCTTCGGAGTCAGCACCAACAAGGTGCCTTAACTCGGCATCAATCCTGGACTCGTTCCCATAGGTGGTGAAGCTGTGCATTGAAGGGGACATGTCTGAGCTTGCCATGTCGTATATGTTGTTGTAAAGGTGGTCTATGTTGTTATCCACCATTGAATCCTCCATTGCTAGATCAATGGAGTCACAATCTGCGCTCTGAGGACTCAACGGGCTCCTCGGAGACATGTTCTGTTTGAGGCTTCTCTTGAATCGCAACAAGCTGCTTCCACTTGCACTTGAACCTCCATCTCCTTCACCACCCTCCATTGAATGTACAACTTCAATTGTTGACATGGCAGAACATCAAATTGGCAAATGAAGATAAAAATTGATAAAGAGATAAAATTGAGGCATCGTTACAAAAAAGAAAAAACAAATAGTAAATGCAATAGACGGTATACGTACCTTATCAACTCAAAATGAGTGCAAGAATGGCTCCCGAAACCAAAAAAGCCTTATCCTTTGTGGGAATTCCTGAGCTGATAGAATTAAATACCCAATTTGATTTGAAAATGATGAAATTTTGAAAGGTGAAAATAATAATAGTGAAATTTTGAGAGAAGAGAGAGAGATGGAAGAAGGCGACCTTTGGTTTTTCTTAGGTTTTTATCTTTTTTCATAAATTTTAGAAAACAAAAATAATGAGTTGTGTTTGTGTTTTCATTTCCTGTTTGTGGCGCGGCCAACGGCATTTCAACTGCTGTAATGTTAAAGTCACAGCTTGGAAAATTGCACTAAACCACCCATATTTAGGACTTTTTCTACATTTATGATAATAACTTGGAGAGAATTCTAATCTTGTGCATCATATCCTAAATTGGTTTTACAATGTAACTCGTTAGACTTATGTGTTGAGTTTGGATCTAACAACGTACATTCATATTTGATAATATTTGTTCTTTTTAAACTTTTTATTTTTTAAAAAAATAATAATAATTTTGCTATAGAGTTTGGGTAAAGCAAAAACATAAGATGGGTAATAGGTCTTTTTCCTAATGAGTAAGATTGATGCGTTAGCATATCCACTTTGAATATGGACTACTTAACTACAGCTGCTTCACCTGGCCCATCTCAATGCTCCGTCTTATAAATGCAAACTACTCATACTTCCAATTTTCGATTACCAAAAAAAAATTAAAAAAATAGGAAGTGCCTAATTTTCACAAAATATGATCCCATCATCAAATATATAACACAATTTAACCTTTAAAGCTTAACCAACTATATAACACATGCTACGTTTTCTGAATAGTGAGTTACAAGTAATTTCCGTATTTTTACTCTTTTTTTTTTTTATTTGTTATTGATTGGTTGTACAGGTTGCTATGGTTAATAAGTGGAAAAATGCACGTCTTAGCATTCAAATAGCCTAAGATCGTCACATTAATTAAACGACTACAATAAAATTTTCAATTGTTTGTTTCGACAACTCTAAGGTTGATTTTAGGCAACCATAAAAACGGAAACCAGATAAATGCACGTCTTATTCGTTACTAACCCGTTCGATGAATAAATACACGTCTTATTATTTACTTACCCGTTCGATGATCAAGAAGAAGCTACAGCTTCCAAATGGAGCGAGGAACAAAAGCCCAACACCAAACACCACTTTATTGGTGGTTCGTGATGGTCTGTCAAAATGCACGTATATAGAGGTGGATTTGAGTTTGTTGCAACCTACTCAATTTTAAAATAGTCACTGATTATATAGTGTGAAACATATTCAAATGTTAGCCGATGGGGGTTGAAACATGTGGTCATATCTTGCAAATAATTACAAGACTCAATTGTAATAAAGGGGTCAAGATCAAACTCAAGGAGATTAAGGTAATTTTTAGATCATTAGTTGCAATATCAAACTGATAACATCCATTTTAGCGTCTTTTACACAATTATTCTTATCCTTACTGATGTAGGAGCATCTCCATCATATCCAACGAGACCAATTACAAGAGGTCAAGATAAGAAAATGTGAGAGGAATCGGGAGAAAAATGAACACATTGACAACTTGCTTAATCAAGTTAAAGCAATAGAGGGAAGCATGAGGATGATGATGCACATTCATCTAGAAAAAGATACGAGCAAACAAAGAGATGATCCACATAAATGAATAGACGTTCATGGTCATGCTAGCCATGCACACACACACGTACCAACCATAAGTATCCTCCGGTTTGTCCATGCATGATAACACCTAAGGGAGATTCACCGGGCCAGCCATGCAACTATGTGGGATTGGCCGAACCAAGTGGCTAAAATTTCAGTCCAAATTATATATTTTTTGGCCAATAAAGACATCTTTTAATTCTGGACTATTTTAGGCTTTTGATTGTTATTTTTAATCCCATGTTATTTTAATTATTTTCTAAATAACTTAAGTCTTTTAAGCTCAAAGATAAATTTTAGAAGATCATATTTTTGACAAAATATATCTTATTTTATCTTAGAAAATCTTATCTTTCACAAGATTTTATCTAGCTTAGAAGATCAAATCTTATCTTACAAAAAGATATATCTTATTTAATCCTTTTGGTTGTTAGAACTTATGAGTTTATGTCTATGTAAGGTCATGGCTACACACGTTTTTAGACACCAATTTCAATACATAATACAACTTTCATTTTTTTCTTTTGCAGATATATTTTTTTCTTCCGGCGTGAAAAGTTGTATTATGTGACGTCTCGTTCGTCATGTAGGTTGGACTTGTTTGAGTCGTTCTGCTTGTGTCTACAAGTTGCTGTCATCTTGAACCGTTCACAAGTCTCCTTCATTGTTCATAGGTGGGTGTGCCTTTGACCTTTGATTGTAGTAGAAGGGTTCTACTATCGTTCTTGGTTGTGCGTTAGGACGCTAGTTTGCCTATCGTGCTCCAAGTCGTTTTTTAGGATTCGACCTTAACCTATTATCTACCAATTCATCATCATTACGAGATTATTTTCCCTCCCCGTAACCTTCTCCAGATCCGTCGTCACTCTTACATCAAGATATATCCCTCGTTTGCTTGGTCCTTGTATATAAGGATCAGGAAGTGTTGATTGTCGTCGAAAGATTGAGACTCATCACACAGCTAACCCCGTATCAAAGTTGTATTAGATATGAGTTCATCAACATCAATATAAATAAAAAAAAGTCAGAACTTTAACAAGTTCTACACAAAAAGATTCACTCGGAGCAATCACCATTTCGTTCACTCCACTACTCTCGTTATTTACTATTTTTCGATTTCAATTGCAATTGATATACTGTGGCCATTTACCCTTTTTCAAACCCTAACTTTCACCACCAAAACCGCCGGAAAACTCCGCCGGACTTCACTGTCGGATCTTCTCTAGAACCGGCAACAAAATTGGCATCACAATGCACGTTTTGTGCTCCACCATTGCCAGAAATCACCACTACCGCCCCGGCACACCGCAGCCACCACTGCACCACTTGCTGTGTTTCGGACTACAAAGCTTGACACCGATTTTAACAAGAGAAGATTAAGGGGGTAGGGTAACTTTTTTTTCTAAAAAACAAACTAGGCCCCTGATATTTTACATTTTTAGAAAAAAGATAAACTAGTAATTAAGGATATATTTTAATAGGCAGTTACTAAATTAATGGAAGTTATTTATTTGGTTAAATAAATTAATTAAGCAATAAAATAGGAGATCAGCTAAAGAAGGTAACCGTGAGATTTTCCAGTATTATATATCCGCCATTATCGGAAGGCTGACTTTCTTCAATTCGTCTTTGCCGTCGTATGGCATCCTCGCGGTGACGTATCCGGCTACTCTACCATCACCGACGGCTCCACCGCCATCACAAACGGCTCCACCGTCACCGTCCGCCACGCTTAGCCTGAAGAGATCGCCCATAATTTCGAACCCCGCCAAAGTATAATCGATTCGATATTTCGACGACTCAACCCTTCTTCTTCGTCGACATCGGCTCCGCGCCGAGGTCTGGCTGTGCGGGAGGCCGTAGATCGTGCTTTGGCGATTGCGGCGAGAGGGAGAGCGAGGTGGAGTCGCGCTATTCTAAACAACCGCCTCAAGTTCAAGTTCAAGTTCATAAAGAACAAGAGATCAAGAGCAGCAGCGATGTCCACAGCTAGCGGTGGAGGGCGTTCGACGGTGAGCAAGCCGAGATTAGCTTTAGTCGCCATAGCCAGGTATGATTTATATTCGGATATGGGTTGATTATGTACATATGTTGCTGATTATGTACATATGTTGCTGATTATGTACATATGATGCTGCGAAAATGTTACTAAATAACTATATATGTACCAAATATGCAGTTCGTGTACATTTGGATAGGGGTTTGATGATATAAAGACATATTTTGTGTGTACATATAACATGGTGTCGATTAGAATATGTACAGTTTTTGTGTTTGCATGTACATATGTTTGCAGTCTCTAGTGATTATGTACATCTTATCCTGCAAAAATGTTACCGATTAACTATATATGTACATATGTTTGCAGTCTCAGACGATTATGTACACATGTTGCTGCGAAAATCTCAATATCGTCGCCATGGATAAACGCAAGTTGGAAAGGACGAAGATTCCGGAAATATTTTGATTTCATTAATAAATGGAGATATTTTGATTCCCTTAATAAATAGAGAGATAAAGATATTTACCTTCCCGTTTTGTAATAATTAGTTGCTTAATAAATGGAGAGAGAAAGATATTCTGATTTCCTTAATATCCTCCTTTTATTTTAATAAATCTTTTTTATATAAATTAGAGGGGCCTATTTTGTACCCATTATTAACTTGGGGCCCTTTATATGCTCATGATTACAAAACATACCCACTCTCCCATTTTACCCTTTTAACAATAATGGGAATAAAGGTAAGGAGCAAATTTAGAATCTTTCAAAAGAAGCAACCGAATGATGTTCATGGATTTAGAATTTATAATATTTTCTTTCTATTATTTATTTATAATCCGATTGATTTATTCGGACTACAAAGAAGCAACCAAGGTTCAACTTGACAATTTGTCTAACCCAAAACGACATGAATCAAGATATTAGGGAATCAAACCCAGTTTTGACCAAACTCGATATCACACCGAACATAAATTGACCCGACTCGAACTTGATTGACCTGCCCAATTAGCACTGATACCCAAATCAATTAAAAGAAAAGTAATTAGGCCAAAATGACCCGAGAACTGAACTAAATTGATGCGTAATCGCCCAAGAACCGAGGCAACCTGATAACCGTTCTAACCCGAGCAATTGGTATGCGACCCAAAACAAACAATTTGGAAACCAAGCTTGTTTTTTACATGAACCGATTTCAACCTGATCTAATTGTGACCCGAAATAACCCGTCAGCCGCGTATGACCCCTCTAGATGTTGGAGGTGTTCCAAGTATACATCGACTTTGTTTACTTACTCGAACACACATGTATAGATCGGTTCTTTCTCGCAACACATGAATCACCCCTAACCGATTAGTTTATCCAAATAGACGTGAAACCCACAACCCCATGTATGGCATGTTGAATCTACACAACAATATGTCTTCAAAAGCAATCGTGTAAATGTCAATATGTATTATTAATTGACAACAACATAGAGTACCATTACGTATTTGTTCATCGTGTACGCCACATCCCTGCCCAACACGTAAGTAAATATCTTAAAGATATTGATAGAACTTGGACCTACAATGAACAACTAAATAACGCCTCCATCTAAAAATAATTGGTACTTTTCAAAGCTGTTGAAAAACTTGAGATTTAGCTACTCTTTGAGGAAATAACAATGTAGTGGAAATAAAACATGCTTAAAAGACTAATAAAACAAAATCTAGAACCCTAATGACCAATCTATCACAACAAGGATTATCCCAAATAAAGATTTAAGGGGTATTTATAAAAATCTAGGGGACCCTTAGAAGAAATAAATGAACCCTCGGAGAAAATAAGCAAGCGTTTGTATATTGATCTGTTTTGTTTAAAAAATTTTTGCAGGTTTTCTCGTATTTTTCACGTTCCGTCTAATAATATTTTTCGTTATATTTTCTATGTTTCGTCGTAGTTTTTTTTTAAAAAAATTTTGATCGACCTAAACACCATCTTATAAGCAATAGACTGTTTTTTAAAATTTTGATTAGATTTGTTTTTTTAAATGCCGATTTTTTAAAATTTTTTTATCAAATTTCGACCGGCCTATACACCATCTAATAAGCAACAAACAATTTTAAATTTTTTGATCAAATTCATTATTTTTAAATATCTATATTTTGTTCTTGTTTTTATTCTTACAAATATTTTCACAATGCCAAAAAATCTAAAAACCTATTTAGTTTTATTATTTTTAATAAATGTATCATTAGTTTTCACATGCATAAATTGATGTCATTTTATTCAAAAACATCAAATATATCAATATACTCGCACAGGTGCGGAGTCTGAACTAGTTACAATTATTTCTTTGAATGAAAGATCCTATAAAGTGAGCTTTTGACCACCCCTAGGCCCTAGCAAATGTTGGACAATTTCAAAAGTAATTAGATTTTACACTCGATATAAAATATAAAATTGTATCCATTTAAAATGAGTACGTGTGAATTTTCTTATTCAGAAAAATACCTTCTATATATTTATTTTATGCAAAGTTTGTAAAAATCTCTTCTTTCTTATTCTTTGGCCTTGACTTCTTTACACCTTGATTTTGACCTTACTTTCACTTATGACTCAAATATTTTGTTAGCCCTTGAAAAGGTCATTAATACCGGGAAGTGTTCAAGTAAGGCCCATTATTCCGGTAAGACCGTGCGGCCGTCTGTACGGCCGACACGTGTCCTGGAATTTTTTTTTTTTTTTAAACGAGTAAAAGTAATAGTTCAAAACTTATTATGGAATAGTTCATAACTTATAAAAGGATAGTTCATGAATTATAATAGAATAGTTCATAGTGTAAAATTTATAAAGGAATGAAAGTAATAGTTCAAAACTTATTAAGTAATAGTTCATAACTTCTAAAAGGATAGTTCATGAATTATAATAGAATAGTTCATAGTGCAAAATTTATAAAGGAGTGAAAGTAATAGTTCAAAACTTATTATGGGATAGTTCATGAATTATAATAGAATAGTTCATGGATTATATTAAAAAGTAATAGTTCATGGATTATATGAGAATAGTTCAAAGTTTATAGGATAATAGTGCATAAATTATAACATGGTAGTTCAAATAAATTTTCATTAGTTTTCGGAAAAAAAAAAAATCGTTTCAGAAAAGAGGAAAAAAAAAAAAAAAAATTTTTATTTTCGGGACACGTGTCGCCCTGTCGTACGGCCGTACGACCGTACCGCAATAAAAGGGCCGTACCTGAACATTTACCCATTAATACCTACAAAGACAAAACAGGGGACTTGGACATTCAATTGACAATATATGTTTATTTTAAACTAAGATGCTTACTCCATATGATTCTAAACCTAAACTAAGAAAAAAATAAATCTAAGCGAGAAAGACACTTGACTTTTCATTAAAGTAAATTGTACAAGTCGAAGATTTCATACTCCAATGCATGCATTTGATGATTATTGAAGAATATAAAAAGATCTGATATAGTGGAATAGATGTATCGTTCATAAATTCAACTTAAATGACCATAAGCCTAAAAAATCGAAGTTTCTAGTCTTAACCCAAAAAGCCAAAATCAATCTCTCAATGTTGAGATCCAATAATCCCATGTTAGCACAAGAAACTTAGGTTTTGAAGACAAAGGTTGTTATTGTAAACCTCAAACTTTTCAAAAGATAAAATGCTTTAGCGATGCAAGTGTTGGCAATATATAGGGAACAAAATGTATGCCTCTTGGATCTAATCGAAAGAAGATACGATAGCCACTACTAGAAGTTGCTTTTGACTGTCATATGTTTGAAAGAAGACGAATCATGTACACTATTGTTCTTCTCATTCTTCTTGATGCAAATAAAACCAGCTTGTCTAGGGCAAAACAAGAGAGAGTTCCAAGATTCCATGCATATACAATACACCCACTTTCTCATTCCATATCCTTTTTCATATTTTAAACTAATGAAAAACTTGAGCTAGGCAACTTAATACGTATATGCATATCATGATTATGGTATAGTTATCAAGTAGATCGAGACCTTAATTATATTTGATAAAGTTTGCAACAAAAAAGAGTTATGGTACGTAGATGCCAAGAATCTTGACCAAGATGATTCATGAATAAAGAAAAGGCCTTCAATTCTTGAGTATCTACAAAGCTCAAAGACTAAATCCATGGAGACCCCACACTAGTCAAACAAAGCATATATGCCTCCTTTAGTGATATATCTATACCACACATGCAACAATTATCATCACACAACCCCTAAATATATTATCACCTTAAACTTTTCGAAACTCATGCACGCCCAATTCTAGATAGAAACACCATCTCTTCAGAGACGAACTTATCTCAACTTTACAGCCTACCAATACTTTTTTAAGTCTTCCTAAAAAATGTGTTAGAAAATGAAAACGCTTTTCTGATATCAAAATGTAGTAAACGAAGCATATTCTGATGCTGGTGGCAATGGAGGCCAACTTAAACAAGAAAAGAATAAAATCACATGCTTAACTTCACAGCCATGGTAGTAGTACTAACTCTGTAGGGTAATTTGTGAGTGTCAAGTGTAAATATCATTAAAGTAAAATATTCTAGATAAGGTCTCACACAAAGAAAAATAGATGTAAAAGTTTCGATTTATGGCACTTCAACAAAGGTGCAACACAGTGCTTGGTCCAATGCTTGCTTGGTGATACTTACAGACTGTATGAGTTTAGAGATGATGATGATGATGATCCTATAGACACATGATGACAAACCTCAAGGAATCATTTCAACACCCAACTATTAGTATAAATAAGGCTCCATTCATCTCGACCTGTACACCAACACCTCGTTCAAATTAAACATATCAGAAATCAAGCATGGACTACAAAGCCGAGTCTTCAGAAACTTTAAGGCATCACCTCCATCTCTTCTATATTTCATTAATCATCAGCATGTCCAATGATATCTGGATTTATCTAACAATATAGAGAAATGTGTGTAAAGCAGGAACAAGTGTGCAGCGTGTTACAGACAATTCAACAGAAAGGAACACCTGGTGGATCACATGAGAACATCTTTCCATTCAGTTCATGAACCCAAATGCGGGGTATGCAAAAAGCATTGCAGATCATTTGAATCTCTAAGGGAACATCTTATAGGTCCACTACCAAAGGTAGAATGTGCTAAGATATTCACCACCCACGGATGCACCATTTGTCTCGCCATACTCGACACTCCAAGCAGTGTAAGGGTTCACAGGGCAAGATGTCAACTCTCTCGCCCCAACACTCTCGTTTCTCGCATGGCAAATCTGGGAATCAATGATGACCTGAGGATCGATAGAAAAGGCCCTCATGTGCTTGCTTTAGCTTGCAAAATGGTTGGTGGCGGCACCGACGGCTCTATAGATTTATGTGCGAGAGTTTGTCTTGTAGATGAAGACGAAAACATCATATTTCATGCTTATGTGAAGCCCCAGTATCAAGTCACCAATTATAGGTAATCCATAGTATTTATCAACAACTTCAAGACGAAAACACCTGGTAGATGAAGGCCCTCATGTACTTGCTTTACTGACATAGATGCTCTACAGGTATGAGACTACAGGCATAAGGGCTGAACATTTGAGAGACGCAATGCCATTGAAGCAAGTTCAAAAGAAAATTCAAGATTTCCTTGTGAATGGTGAACCCATGTGGAAGATCAGGCCTGGTGGAGGTAACGCTAAGATTCTCGTGGGGCATGCGTTGGATTATCATCTTGACCGTCTAGGGATAGAATATCCAACAATAATGCTCAGGGACACAGCAAAGTATCCTCCACTTATGAAAACAAGCAAGCTAAGCAACACCCTCAAATACCTAACACAAGCATACCTCGGGTAAGTGTTGGGTAACTCGTCTCCTGTCATAAAATAAAGAATGTGCTAATATAAGGGCTTTTTGTGTCGTAGTTATGACATTCAAAATGGCATTCAAGATCCTTACGAAGATTGCGTTTCGATAATGAGGCTCTATACGAGGATGAGATACCAAAATCACAGATCAGAAGAGCATCCACAAAACCGTAATGGCTTTGCAGCATGGAGAGAAAATGAACTAGAGAGGATGACTCCCGAGCAACTATTACAAATTTCCCGGTCGGATTACTATTGTTGGTGCTTAGACTCAAACCAATACAATTGAATCAATCATAAACTTATTTTAAAGGTCAAGGTATACACTTATGAAACTAGAAACATTCTATTAATAAAGATTTGTAATCACATGTTATCTTTATGTTGAAGCAATTTGTTCTACTGTTTGAATACTAAACATGACGCATCAACACAATAAGTCAATTAATGTGAAGAATCAAATTATTTGTACATTTACACCTTGTTAAGCCTCACCCGGTGTTCTAAAAGGCACAGCCAATGTAGGCAGACACACGCCATCGTGTTTTCATTGGAATTTGAAAGCCAATTATATATGTAAAAAGAGTAATATTTAAGTTGTAGGTTAATGTGAAATGGTTTACATAAATAAGATACAACACATTCAAATATCCATACCAAAACGAATCATCTCAAAAGAATAAAATAATTAATAATAACCTTTCACATACAAACGTCATTAATACACATGTTTACTTCATCCCAAAGTCATTATAAGAATTATCTTTCTTTACCAAAATATCACCACATCCTACTTTTTCTACGATAATACAAATACATCAACCATTCTATCATCACTCAGGAAGTTAAAATTTTATGAAATTTCTATATTGCAATTGTCTAAGAATATACAATATTTAACTATATCCCACCAAAAAAAAACAATATTTAACTATACTATTTTCTATGTTCTTTTAGTTGTATGTTAATGTGAAATGGTTTAGTAGTGTGTCTATGGGAGAGGGAGGTTGAATCCGCTCTATATCTCGCCTTCTCTATTCCACTCATATTATTGGTCCATATATATAAAACTAATAATTATAATTGTTTCAAAACAAATTCTCATCTTTTTTTGGCTATCTTCCCTTAATAGTTTTTGTTTCTGATTATAATGGATATTACTCAACTATTTATCCTTATAATAATTTGTTTTAAATAATTAAGGGCTAATTAGGTTAGTAGGACTTTTCGAGTTTATAGTCTAGTAAGTAGGCTTTTTTCTATTTTTTCATTAAGTAAATATACTCCTTTTATTTTTAACAGTTCATCTATTCTAACCCTAACTCTTCTCTTCCTTCCCTGCAACCCACCGCTCCCCTCTCTTCTCTTACACTATCTATGCTAGGGAGGAGCACGAAGTGGAAAGCTTCTACCACCACCGCCACCCTCGTTCAGCCTACGGTGAGCCTCTTCTCCAAGCTTCTACCACCATCGCCGCCCTCGTTGAGCCTCTTCTCCAACACGTTCATTTCGGTTTTGATTTTGAAACATCGATGATTGATTTTTGCTAATCCTGCAACTGGACTGGAACAATCAACTCGAGATATTACGTTTTGGGACCAACACTATACTTTTGGTTCAACTTAATGTCATACCAGAATTCCCCTCGGTTCTGATCTTCGCCACCAAATTTGGAATCAGATTAGTCGAGTTAATCGAATTTGTTTCTGGATTTGTTCTGGCTTTAGGGTTTTGTGCCTTGAAGTTCTTCCACACTCATACCTCCAAATCTTCTTTTTTTTTTTTGATAAGCTCCGGATCTAATTTGGTTGGAGGTTTATGTACTTTCTTTAGTATCATCATGCATGGCTCTCCTGGTATGCTCTCCACCTCGCACTCTTCCCACGCAACACCTCGCTCTTCCCCTCCATCACCAAATCGATTATCGGTAACCCGGTTCTCGCGTCGCAGCGGATACTCTTTGAGTCGAAACACGCAGAAAAGGGCTTCACGGATTTCACTTGGGTTATATTCATGGTTTTCTCCTTGAGTACAAGAAGATTCGTGAATGGCTTGTAGATCTCCGAGTTTAGCCGCATGTATGGGAACAATGGGCACTATTGGACTCTGCAATTTGCATAATATTCGAAATTAGTAGCGGTACGCATATTTACATGATTGCTTTCATTTTCAAAATTATTAATCTATCTTCTGGTTAACTTGTTGAATTCAACTTGAAATTTTTTTGTCAATGCTCATTTGAAATACTGTGAAATGTGATTAAGACAAAGAGCGTAGAGTTCATTCATGCCTTACTTCTAGCTTGCTTGCTTTGTAAATGGAGTTTGTTGGTTCATATATGTCGTCCTTGAATTCGATATTTATATCCCAATACTAATCTCAATTGTAACTACGGGCTAGAGTGTTGATAATCTAATGTCAACTCTACTTATTTCTTTTGCTAATTTGTTGATATGCAGATTGGTAATGGAGTTGGAGGCTTCTTGGGATTCCTACAACTTGTGTTGTACTGGATGTACTATAAGTCAACACTAAATAAGGGGGAGAAAGACGACAAAGAAGCCATCCCAAGTTCAACTTTCACTTCAGTTTTGCTTTGATATCTTGACATCTATTCAGATTTTAAATCTCAATTTAGGTTTTACTTTGACATTGATCGTTGAATGAAAGCTAATTGATCCTTATGTGCTGTATTAGTACAACGCTACGTAGAACTGGCATATATTTTGAATACAAATAATTATGTCTCAGAGAAATATAAATTCATACCAGAAAATTCTTCATCGTAGTTGGAAACCATTTTTAAAATTAGAGCTTTTGAGTAAAGGTTGTGTGTTTTAGGATTTGAGAGATAAACTATATTAAATAATACTTCTCCTTTTTCTTTTAAGGGTTCTAGAAATCATGGTAACCGATGGAACAAGTAGATGAAAGGCCATCAGTCGTCTTATGTCAACTTCTCATGCGTCGTTCTGAAGGATCCTTGATAGTTGTGAATCAAATAAAATATTTTCACTCTTTGATATCTTGTAACTGCAAAAATAGACTTTTGAGCAAGAAAACGTTTCAAGTGAGCATGAATTCAAACTTATCCATGACTTACAGAGAGTGAGGCCAATAACTTGCTTAAGGGGTCACATATACAACTAAAAGCAATTGAATAACATATCAATCAAGAAAATAATCATTACACGGTAAGGATAATTTTCAATCAAGGATGAAATCTCAACATGTGACGACAAGAGTTACGGCTCATGGAGATTTAATTACCTTGAAGTGGCTTAGGGACGGTATTAGTATCAATCATATTATGGGCTTATGACGAGTGTTAGATCATAATATCGATTATTTTGGGTATAACAAGAGTGGCGGCATAACATGTTGTGCAATCGTAAATCAAAGCAAGATAAAATGTGTGACATGTTGGGATAGATACACTAAGCAGTTTACATAGATGAGAATTCTTTTTTTTTTTGAAAGGTTAATATATTGATGTAGCAGGATGAATATACAGGGGGAGTACTAGTTCAAAGAGAACAACAGACAAATAAAGAACTCAAAACAATGAGCATTAACATAGGTGAATTCCAAGGATTTTAGCCCAAGTAACAGATTGTTGAGAGCGATCAATCCAATGGCTAGTAGCGTAGCTCCTGACTGTATTGATGATAGGTGTGCACATGTAGCAGCATGGGTGAATCTTTGATTGTAGATGAGGTCATTCCTTGACTTCCAAATGAAATAGATGTAGCATGTGATGGTAGAGATAATGATATGAGAGTTCAGGTCCTTTTTATGAGGCTTTTGGTTGCTAATCCAGTCCCACATGTTGTGGATGTAAGGGAATGGAGTCGGGATTCTAAGCTAGATGAAAATGAGGTCAAGGACCAGGATAGAGTAGTTACACTTGTGTAGAAGATGGTCCTCGTTTTCCGGTTGAAGATTGCATAGCTTGCAGGTGTTCTCATGTGTAATGTTCCAGGTTTGGAGCTTTGAGAGAGTGGGGAGTCGGTTATGGCTTGCAAGCCAAGCAATGAAGCTGCACTTTGGTAGGTTAAGTCCATCCTAGATGTTGACAAGTTGGTAGGTTTGCTGAGGTGGGGGAGGTCTCCAGTAGAGATTGTAAGCAGCCGTAGTGGAGAACTTACCATTTGGTTTGGAGGTGAGGTTGTAGAATGTAAGTTCGAACCCAGCATTGACAATGTCGTTCCTGATCTTGATAATGTAACCCCAGTTAATGTTGTGCTTGTAGTTGAAACTATAGTGCCAGATGGATTGACCATTTAAGATGTTTGCATGGATCCATTCGGACCATAAACTTTGGCATTGATGTGGTTGATCAAGATCAAAAATCATCTTGGATATGCATACCTTATTCTAGGAGAGAAGTTCTTTGAAGCCGAGTCCTTCCTCATTCTTAGAGAGGCAAACCATCTTCTAGGCAACAAGGGTTCGAGAGCTGTTTGACTTGCCCGACCAGAGGAAGGAGCGCAGAAGGCTTTTGATTTTGAGCATAATAGAAGTGGGAATGGTAAGGACTGCACACCAATAGAAGTAGAGGGAGGTAAGGATAGATGAAATAATTTAATTTCTACATGCATTGGAGAGGTTTCTAGCACTCCAAGAATTTATTCTGTTTATGATATTGGTAATCAAAGGTTTGTAGTTCATAGGGCACAATCTCTTACATCCAATGGGTATACCAAGGTAAGTGAAAGGGAGGTTGTCCAGAGGAAGCCCGGAGGAGCAAGCAAGTGTTTCACTATCCTGCAGGGAGAGTCCGTCGGTGAAAAGGGATGACTTTGTCTAGTTTATATTTAATCTAGAATAGTGGCCGAAGGAGTCAAGAGTCGACTTTAGGATGTTGATGGAAGTTTCATCGCCTCTACAAAAGAGCATGAGATCATCCAAAACAAAGGTGAGTAATACGGGGTTGAGCACATTTGGGGTGAATGTTGAAATCCGGGGAGAAGGTGTTTATTCTTATCATCGAGGAGAGGACCTCCATGGTGATGACAAACAAGGGGGGAAGGGAGGGGGGGGGGAGCGGGCATCCCTGCCTCAATCCTCTAGAGCCTTTGAAGAAACCTTTTAGAGCGCCATTTATGTTTAGGGAGAAGGAGGTAGTTGAGATACAGGCGTCAATAAGTCTGATGAAGTGTTCTGGGTATCCCATCCTTGCAAGGCAACGAAGCACAAACCTATGATCAATCATATCAAATGCCTTAGAGATAGCTATCTTCATAGCACATCAGAGGTATGCTTGCGATTGTATTTTTTGAACAACTCCTGGCAGATTAGGATATTATGTTTTCGGACCTGCCTTTTACAAATGCTCCTTGGTAGTTTCCGACGACAAAATGGAGGGTGTCATTCAGCTTTGAGGCCAAGATTTTTGCGATAACCTTGTATGGGGTATTGCAGCAAGAGATTGGCCTAAAATCAGAGAGAAACATGTGGTTTTCTTTCTTGGAAATTAAGGATAGGGAGGTGTGGTTTACATGGTGGGGGAGCTTTCCGGAACTGAAGAAATCCAGGATGGCGTTTGAGAAGCATATGCCCGTAATGCTCAAGGTACGTTTAAAGAAGAAAGCATTATAACCGTCTAGTCTAGGCGCCTTATAATCACCAATGCTAAAGAGAGTAGTTTTGATATCCTCTAAGGTAACAACTCTATCAAGAGAGATCAGATCCTTCTGCGAGATTTGAGGGAGTGGGCAATCTGGAAAGAGGTTGTGAGGGTTTAGATCATGGGTCGGGTTTAGAATTTTATTGAAGTGATTCACCAGGATATCCGAGATCTTATTCGTGTTTAACGTCGGTTCATTTCCAGGATTTTCAGGATCCAACAAGGATTTTATGGTACTACCTACTCTCCTGGTCGTGATACTCTTGAAGAAATAAGCATTGCATTGATATCCAAACTTGGAACACGAAGCCGTTGACAGTTGTGAAAGCGTAGCACGTAGGTGGTCCATCTCAAAATTGAGATTGAAAGTAGTATCACGCTCAAGGTTCTAGAGGTGAAGGTCATGAAGTGAGAGTTGGAGGTTTGATTGAGTGGTGGCAAGGGTGACCTTTAAGCTTTCAATGGAGGAGTGCAAGAGTTCAAGTTTGGAGCTGGGAAAGTTTTTGAGTTCACTTTTGAGATGCTTAAGCTTGGTGATAAGCTTGAGCATGGAGCATTTGTGGTTTTCGGGGAAAGGGATGGACCAAGTGCGAGTAACCGTCGGGATGAAACTCTCGTGAGAGCCCCAAACATTGTTGAAGCGGAACTGGCGTTTGGGTGGGTTTGTTTTGGTGTTTGTATAGAGGAGCCCAGGGGAATGGTCGGAGATGAAGAAGTTATCAAAGAAAGCCGTTGAGTTTCGAAAGGAGGGAGACTAGTGAGGGTTCTCTGTTCGCTCCAAAAGTTGTGTGCAAGCTTTAAAATTTATAACCCAAGAAGTATGCTTGAACAATATGCGAACCCGCAGTGTACGAATCAATTGTAATAAAAACAAGAATTCTAGGGGTCGAACACAAGGACAATGGTGAAACAAAGCACGGAATCATGTATTCAAATATTGTTAATAACTACAAATTAAAGCAATCGAATATGAAATAAAGTCAAGTAAGGGGATATGCGGATTCTAGGGATTAAAGCATCTAATTGTGATTCCGACTCAAGATCTCAAAGGATAACGCGGACAAAGCTGAGGTTTGCAAAGGGAAGATGTTTCTAAGGTGGGAATAGATCACCGGGTAAGTCTCACTACTCACTATCCCAAACCCAAGCTCCTATTACCGTGTAAGTCTCAAGGTACTAAGGAAAGTAACTATAATCTCAAACCAACACACCACCCAAGGGAATAGAATCAACTTTTACCGGGTCAGTCTCAGGCTAACTCACAAAGATGAGATCAAGGCACACTCAAACCCCAATAAAGGATAAACCTTTATTACCTACACTCATGATCTTAGGTAAACAAACAAAGGAATCACCAGGTAAGTCTCATCCTAGGCTTGCATTGAACCAGGAAAGGTGTAATAAAGATAGGATTTGAAAAACTTTAACTCTTAACTCAGAATAGGTTTAGGAAAGGTTCACCTCGTTCAATTATATTCCACCCCGGCCGATATGTTCAATGACTGAGCGAGGTGTTCTAGGGTTAAGGTAAAGACTCGAGCTTTCAGGGTCCTGTTGGGATTAAGATCATTCTATCATCGTCTTTCCTACAACTTTCAGCCAATCAGCCTAGAATCGCATAAGAAACTTAGCGAACAATCATCATGATAACAATAATCAAATTAATGGAAAGGGAATCAATATTCGAACAAGAAAGCCTTAAGAAAAAGGTCTCATACTGAATCAAACAATCAACAAACAAGCGTTCCTCAGTCACAAATCAGGAAAGACAATAAATCAAAAGAAATCTAAGAAGATCTTACAAACTCCTTCAAAAGCCAACTCCAACTATGATTCCTTCTTTTCTTGAACGTCAATCCTTCAATACTTTCTTCAACTCTTCCTTCAAAACTCCATAAAATCTCTCAATTGTTGGATGCCCTAAGCATGGTTAAACTTGTGGAAAATCCAACCCTTTATATAGGAGAATTATCTTCCAAAGATAATAATATGTTAAAAAGATAATTTCCTACAAAATATATCACTATCTCTTAAAATAAATCAGCCAAAAATAATATCTTCCTTCCAGAAATCCAGCCAAAAATATAAGATATCCTCCTTCCAAAAATAAAATATCTCAGCTAAAAATAAAGATCTCGCCGGCGACAGGGTGTTCGCCTCGGTCGGGACGCTCCTCAAGATCACCTCGGTTGAGGTGGTACTGTAGCTGACCGGGGTGAATCTCAACTGAATGTGAAATCTCTCAAATCTGGTCCAAAGTCAATCTTCTTAATCATTTCCATGCTTCTTGAGATCTTCTTAAAGCTCCAGAATGTAGCTCCAATGACTCATTAGCTCCCTTAGCTCCATTTCGATGCAAAATGTGCCATTTTACCTACAATTACAACGAAACTAGGTGTAGACCTCAATTCCCGAAAAGGTAGACAAAACAACAATATAATCATAGAATATACATCCATACATGTAGATTTATGAAGATAAAATGTCTAAACTAGCCCCAAAATATAGACTATAATACATGTTATCATTCTTGACAATTCTATCCATTTACAACATATTCTCGAGATGATTTGCTTGTTGCTCCAAGTAAACTTGCACCCCAAAAAACATTGATCATTAAGGGAGTTTAGAGAGAAGCAATCAGTGAGTTCTTCAAAGGGAGGTGAAGAAATTGTTGAGCCATAGGTAATCTTCTCATCCTGGTTTAGGATTGTGTTAAAATCACCCATGAGAATCCAAGGAGTGTTAGAGTTGAGAATCTTTAAAGTGGCAATGTTGTTCCAAAGAGAAGAACGGTCCTCAAGTTGATTGTGAGCATAGATGAAGGAGCACTCAAAGGGGTGATTTGTGTTTGAGGGGCCAGGGAGGCTTTTGGAGAGTTTATAGTGGATCATTTGTTCATTTGTGATGATAGGGTTTAGGACGAGGGGAAGGAGGTTCCACCAAACCCAAATGCGGCACTTGAGTTCATTCGTAACATTTGAAGTGTGGTTCCAATTAGGTATGAGATCGGAGAGTTTGTCGATCATACTAGTCGAAAACTTTGTTTCAAGAATGGCTATAAGGTCAAGGTTGTGTCGGATAACTATATCCCAGATGGCCTTGTGCTTTTTAGGGTGGTGAAGGCCCCTAATATTCCAGGCACATATATTAACATTCATTTGAACCCAATGATGGTGTGTTAGCATCCTTGTTGCTATCACATTCAGTTGATTAGTGGGATGAAGAAGGAGGTTTTGAGAGTAAGATAAAAGGGGGTGTGAAACTAGGTGTGGTGGAGGTGTTTTGGCTTGGGTCATTGGGTGTAGGTAATGGAGAGGTTTGGAGGGGGGTGGGTTAAGCGTATTTCTAGATTGAGTAGAATCAGGGCTTGAGGTTGGTTGAACACTGGGGGGTTAGTGTCAACAAGGGGGGGTTTGGATCCGTGATTCGAAGAGAGTCATCCGGAGTAGGGAGCGAAGGAAGGGTGTTTGGAGATGGAGCAGGCCTAACCATAGTTGCCCCCAACAGGGAAGGGGTAACATTTGTCTTAGTTTTTTTGCAACGGTGCCCAAAAACGAGGCATGAAGGGCAATGTTTAGGGATCCAACCGTATGTAATCTTTTGAGTAATAGCTTCACTAGAAGGACCCATGAACTTGACCTCACGAAGCAAGGGCTTTGAGGCTTGAACCTCAACCAATATCTTTGCAAAACCCAACCTATCTTGATTTGCAGAGCATGTATCCGTGAGCAAAGGGACACCAATTGCAGATCCTATCTTAGCCAACATGTGGAACGACTAGAACCGATAATCCAGGTTGTGAAGAGTCGCCCAAATAGGAATAGATGACAGGCTCGAGTAGTCCAGCACCATACCATGATTCCATTGCTTGAGTAGGAGAGACGTCGAGCCATTAATGATCCATGGGTTGCCATGTAGTATAGAGTTCATGTCTTCAACAGTGGGAAATTGGAAGGTGTATACCCATGATCATTACATAAGATCATCGGTTTTGAGACAAGGTTCCAAGAAAGAGTAGCGAAGGAATCCATGCAGTGGAAGGCAAGAGGGCTGCCCAAGGGGAAGCCAACTAGGGAGCGCTGCCACTTTGAGATTGTGTCAAGATATGTCTTCCTTAGAGAAATGGATTATTCCGTTTTCAAAACCTGGGGAATAAGAAAGAGGGACATGGTTCAAGGTTTTATCGTTTGTCAAGGCTTCTTTAAAAGTGACTTTTGGAATGTCAGCCGCATGGGGGCATCGAAGAGGGGGGGGTAGTCGAGACGGTTGTAGGGTCCATCTAGGAATGAATGATAGTGTTTGTGGGAGATGAAGGGGTGCTTTGCATGGTATCTTCCGGTACAGGTTCAGTAGGGGGGGTGCATAGAGGGACGACATGATCGTGGACCTGAGATTGAGGGGTAGTGGGGGTAGTATGAGGGGTGGTAGTGGGGGAGGCTTGAGAAGGGGAGAGTGGTGGAAAGAGAGTGACCGATGAGATCATTGGGGCGGGGCTTGGTGGTGGTTTTGAAAGTCTAATGTTATTTGATCGGATGATGTCCTTTGGGATTGGATCATATGGACTGGGGGGTTTTGGTGGAGAGCCTGACTTCTTAGGGCAAGAGGCAGGGTGGCCTGGTATAAGGTCAGATATCTTCACCAAAAAAATTTTGGATTGCTTTGCTCCGCCCATGGTGAGGGAAGCAAGAGGGGAGGGTGGGGTGGGTGGGGG
>BSUD01000005.1:94648346-94777889 GCA_033239045.1 Fagopyrum esculentum
GGGGGGGGGGGGGGGGGGGGGGGGGGGGGGGGGGGGGGGGGGGGGCAGGGCGACCACGCTAGAGGTGGGGCTACAGACGGCCTACTCTAGGGCGGTGGAGTGTTTTCTGTGGAGAGGAGGAGAGAGCATTTTAATCGCTCGTTACATAGATGAGAATTTCAGCTACCTAGTGCGATAAGAATGTATCTTTTGTTAATGATCAAGTTTATAATCAATCATTTATAGAGAGAAACAAAGTTCTTTATGATCCGATCAAGATGATTGAAGTCATGATTTCTCTTGGGTGTCAGTTGTGTTCATAGTGTCTCTTTGCTCAAAATAATTTATGTCATCCTTTCTACATAAGAAAGTATATACATTTTAGGAACGGGGATAAAGATCTTTAAACTTTAATCATAAGGTGAATCATTCGGCTTGGAGAGTGATCTTAACATGTTTTCTTTGGATAGTAAACTGGCTAAGTTAACTATTAGCTTGTTGAGTCTTGGATTCACGACCATATTATTGATTTGTTTATTTATTCTTGGTGAATACCGTTCTTGTATGAAGTCTTGTCATCTTCTCTCACGAAGAGGTGATATGGTGGTTAGCCGTGTGGGGAGTACCGATCGTTCGACACAAATTGTCTCGAAGAAATAGATCGATAGTTGAATAGATCATGTCAAATACTAAGAAACGACTCGGAGCATGATAAGTTGTGTATAGTCTTATCACACAACGGATGAACGATCATAGCACTCTTCCACTACAATCGACACTATTGGCCAGTCTACCAATGCACAATCGAATGAGGCTTGTGAAATCCAAGAAAAGATTCCAACTTGGGTCGCAAGCAAAACAACTCAAACAAGTCCAAGCTAAAGGTTGAACAAGACATCGTTCGCTCTCTACTTCATATCATAAGCAAAACGGTTTGCACTTAGCAAATACCAAAAAATATGTGTTTGAGAATATGTGTTTGATTCAAAGTTAGATTGATTTTAAAAAGGCTCGAATACCCTCTATATAGGGTGTGGGTCGAGTAGCCTACAAGTAAAAGATCCGGGTGAATCCTATCTTATCTAGGATAAGATACGATCTTCTAATTTAAATAAGATTCATCTTCTAATAAGATTTGATCTTCTAAGATTAATCAAATAATATCTTGTGAAATATATGATTCTCTTCATCTATCTTTCATTTTCTCTATTAGAAGACTTAAATTATTTACAAATAATTAAAATAAAATATGGGTTGAAAAATAGCAACTAAAAGCCCAAAACTAACCCATAATGAAAATATGTCTTTATGGATAAAATATAACACATGGACTGAAATTTAGCCACATTTGTGGCCCATGGATGCACAATGATCATGTATGCATGCTTGTCCCTACGTCTTTGCATGCTTGTCCCGATTTAGATGTGTAGGTAGTCATGCATTATTATCCCGGCTTCTAGGTGCATGGTTGGCTTTCTCCGGGGTGGATGTGGGACTGGGGTCTTCTATTGTTGAGGAGTGTACCTTCTTCTTGTATATCCTTCTCCTCATTGCTTCTCGTGTGTGATTTCTTATATATAGGTGCATGCGGGTCCTTCTAGTACAACGAGCTCTATAATGCGTCATATTTCTCTTCGTCCAGATTGCATATAGATCCTTTCTTCTTCTACTTGAGTCCCATGTAATCATGCCTTCCCTTGTTCTTGGCCTCTTCTTCTTGCTCTCAAGATGTGTGGATCCTAGCTCGAGAGATGCTCCTACATCAACCCCTCCTTTTCAATTGGATTTGACCTCAAATCCAAGTTATCCTGACTAGTCTGAGTGAAAGGTGGCAACTCTTAGTGTATTGTACCTAAATGAAGCACAAGCGTGCAAATTTTATTAGAGAAGGCTAAAACTTCAACTTGCTCTAGTTTTAATTTCTTATATGGTAGGTAAGAATTCTTCTTTCAATTGGTGCCCTGGAATGCCTGCATCTAGTTTAAAAGTTTGATATTACTAAGTAACATAGAGCTACAAGGATATCATTCATAATTAATGTGAGTGCATAGGGTATGACAGTGGCTGACTAAATAAGACCATGAGATGTCACAATAGATGTCATAGAGTAAGTGAATATTATCAATTAATGCCTCTAATAACCCTCAGTCATGCATGATGATCGTGGAAGTTATAAATAAATAGTTAACAACCTCCCTACAAGGATACGAGATTAGGTATCGTATATTCTGATATCTAATTCATAGGGACCACGCCTAATTTGATAGATACTAATAATTAATCATTCTAAGTAAAGAAGGATAAAAGAAACAACAATAGCAAGCAAAAACAATAAAATTGTAGGCAAACAAAGAATAAAGGTCATCTACGGAAACATGAATCCCCACTATAATGAACTAAAACAGTATTACATATGAGACTTATGAGCATTGATGTGTGAACAAGGTAGATAATCGTCTAAAATAACATTTGGCATAGACAAACAAAGATTGTGCTTTTCAACTCATGTAGCCTTCAATCCGGTAGTTCGGCAAGTATATGAAAACTCTTTAAGAACTTAGAAATCCTTGAGGATTTCTATGTTTGAAAGTTCCGGTATTTGTACCAAGAGACCGAATAACAAGCCTTCTCGCATGCCGTTTGGCATGCGTTATTGCTCTAATCTTGGATCTTGTGTTCACGATATCGTCAAGTGACTTGTGTTGTAGTTCACCAGTCATGTAAGGTCTTCTCTTCATGTCTGACTTTAGGGAGGATGTATTTTTGGCACAATTGATGCCGTGAATGACTAAAACACAAAAAGGCCAATGTAGATACCGAAATATGGAAATTGGATTCATTTTATACAAATAAATATGTATGAGAAAGCAATAGATGTATGAAATGCATGATTCTAAATCCTATATGATGTTACATTTGACACTCATCAAAATAACCCATAGTTAAACCTTCCTTGTCCTCGAGTAAGATCATGCCATATGCATACTATGTGTAAGAACAAATGAGTGCCTCAACTAAGAGAAAGAAAAAACAACTTAAAATATGGCATCCTAACATCAATCACCGTAAGAGGACAAATAAAGAATCATAGCCATCCAAACCACTCAAGGGTATTGTGTTTTCTCTCAATCTCACAAGATGTGTTTAGGCATATATTAGTAATCTCTCAAACTTGGCAGACATGAAAAGGTCTTACCATAAGCTTGTCAAAGCGTTATCAAGATCCACTACTTGCCAAATGAAACTAAAATACAAGATAAATATCACGAGGTGTTTTTATAAGGGTGTAATGGGATATAGGACATGGAAAAGTGATGTTGGTAGGCCTAAAAAGTAGGTTGAACTAGCAAATAATATCATGTGTACCAAATCTTTATCACTCGAAACACTTTCAATGCATCACCACTTCACACTTAAAAGGTCCGAACAACACCCCTAGAGTTCTAAGGATGCGCCTTGGTATGGTTGGATCATTTGGTGAAAGAAAGGGTGAGGACCCTGGATTTTCCTATTGCTAATGGGCCCATATGAAGGCTCTCATAAGAGCAAGATTTGTCCCGCCTTACCATAATAGAGAATTGAGGCAAGGGTTGGAAAACCTAAGTCAAGGAACCATGAGTGCCAAAGAAGTCTACACTTCTATGCAAATGGCCATGGTGAAAGAAAATGTGCTAGAAGATTAGGAATCTACAACAACAAGGTATTTACACATTTTATATTCATCTCTAGCTAATGAAGTTGTTTATTTCCGTATAGCACTATGGAGAAATTGCTACACTTAGCAATTAAGGTGGAGAGGAAGGCTAAAGCAAGAAGCCAAAGCAAGCTCTCCTATCGGCCTCCAAGTGCATGGAAGGACCAAAATCAATGACCAACCACATAACAAGATGGTTTGAGAAGAACTCCCACACCCTCCACAAGACCTTTGAATGAGCCTTCAAATGGTCATAAAGGGAGTACTTCTAACCCTTCTTCTAGATCTAGGCATATTGTTTGCTTTAAGTGCCAAGGTAGATGACACATTAGTAGGGATTATCCTAATAAGAGAACTAATGGGGGACCATCCTCGACACCACTCACACAAGGACCAATCACAAGATCGAGGGTTAAAAGGTTCCATGAGGAACATCCAACAAAGAAGATCAAGAATGAGTTGCAGAGAAGAAATCTCAGTTGATCTCCAGAAATCTCGACCGAGATTTTGTCTCTAACGTGCCCTTGAAAATCCGATCAAGATCTTTTAATTTTGGCAACCATCTTTTATATTTTATTTCCTTAAAGCTCTCAAACTATCTTAAGGAAGTTGTTATTTTTGGTCCTATCTTTTAGGATTATTTTTAGATTATCTTAAAAAGATATATTTCCTAGATTATCTTTTAAAGATATTTTTTTCTAGTTTACATAGGAGATCTCTCTTATAAATAGCCTTAAAGGAGGAGATTGTTTGATAGTGTAGTTGTGATTATTACTTCCACATTATTATGAGATACTTGTGACTTCGCTCACAAGGTTTGCATTTTATCATTTCTATTCAATCAAAAGGAGAGTTTTGGTTGAAAAGTTGTGAATCTTTGGTAGGTTGTTCTTGTGTGCGTTAATCTTTTTGAAGGTTGGTGCTACAAGTCAAACTGGTCTCGCATTGTGTTTGTCTTATCTAGAAGGCTTGTGTAAGGTTAAAGAAGGAAGGGTGAAAGGTAATTCTCTGTATCGGGTTTTGACAGATAATTGATCAAGGTTCTTTGCAAGTATTATAATATTCCTATCTTCCTATATCTATCATTTATCATTCCATATTATCATCTTTCTATCTTTTCATGTCATTCATTATTCCGCATTCTGATTTCTGATAAATCTCGGTTTGTTCTTCATTAAATCTTGCCCGAGATTTCTGGAAATTCATCCAAGATTTCCTTCTGATGTTCGATTTGAGGAATTTCAATCTGGATCCGGAAACTGCGTCTTTCACCCCGCATCAAAGTGGCATCAGAGCTAAGCGATTGAAGTACGTATTGTAACGCCCCAATTTTAGGCGTGTTCTCGATATTTAACTTTCCGTATATTTATTGATATTTTAATGGCCTAAATAATATACGAGTATATATGTATGTATCAATATATTTTGATAATCATATATTATACGTTTAAATTTTATTTTGTAATCTCGTACATATTTCTTTTTAAGAGAACGTTTACTAAATCAAAAATCATACTATTCCAAGTAGGGCAATTTTGGTAACTAGGCCTTTTTGAAAAACTATAGTACTAACTAGCTTTTTTAATGTTTCAATTAAGTAAATATACCCCAACCTTTTGTATTTGTTTTCAAACTTCACACTCTTATCTCAAGGGGTATATTTACTAAACACAAAACTAGAAAAAGCCTAGTAAACCAAATTGTTTCTTCCCCCAAGTATATTTACATATAATTGATTTATTTATTTTCTGCAAATTATTTTACGGAAAAGTTCGGAAATATTTTCCGATCCGGAACTTTCACTCCGATTAATTCAATCGAGTTTGTTAATTCCCGATTTCCTTTATTTTTATTGTCTCCTTTATTTTCCTTTTATTTTTTTATGCTTCCTTCCCTCTCTCCTCTGGCTGATGAACAGCTGCTCAGCCCCACGCTTAACCCGACCTCACCCTTTCCTTCCCTTTGGTCCCACTGTCATTTCCCTCTCCCGCCTCCTACCTCCGCTCCTTCTTGCATCCTCTGTTTCGGACTCCCAAACCTCACCCTTGTCTCACCTCTCGCCTCTCCCCAGCCTTTCCACTCGCCTCCTCGAGCCTCGTCGGATGCCGCCAACATTCCCGCCTGAGAGCCTCACCTTCGGCTCGCCTCTCTTCTCACCTGTCAATCCGGGTCTGTCCTCGTCAACGCTACCCCATCCTTGCCGGAGCAAGAGGCCGGTCACCACCTTCTACAACCACCAAGGGACAACGGAGTCGCCTTCCTCCCGGCCGGAACCCCTGCTGCGCCCTGGAGCGCCCCTTGCCGCCGCTGCAACTGCCTCCCCTTCCCTAGTAATGCGCTGCTTTGGGTTTTAAAACCCTTAGTTTAATTAAAATCGGGACCCCATTAAGGGCCCGTTTGGTTTTAACTCCGGAATCGGAAACGGAATGAAAACGAATCTAATCCATATGTATATACTTGTTCATGAAAGTTTTTGGAATCATTACTTATAGTTTGTAGTAATTGGAGTTGAATTTGATTACTTTTGATACCCTATAGGGTACAAAATGTGGGGAGACAACTGCAATTTGCATGAAACCACATGGAATGATTCCATAAATTTCATGAATAAGAATATGGATATGGACTAAATTCGTTTCCATTCCGTTTCCGTTTCCGTTTCCGGAGTTGGAACCAAACGGCCCCTACGTGTGTTATTTACAAAATGTACCCATATGTTGTTATTGCAGTTTTGACCCACTTTTTTTTGGAAGTTGCATTTATACCCTGCTGAATTGTATTATTGTAAGTCATGAAATTATATTATTAACATGTGCAACTTTTGCCCTTGGGTATAAATTTTATATTTTGACCCAAAGCTTATTTCGGAAATGGCCGAGTTTTGTGAGTTTCTTTGTTGCCGGAAAAGTTGACTTCGGGTTTTATCCATGTTTATAAATTTTTTATGGACCGTCCCGGAAAGCGTTTTTGCGAGTTTTAATCGTTGTTTTAAAAGCGGGACTTTCCGTATATTTTATGCCCTCGTGGGATTAATTTCGAGTTATGACTCAAGGGTTTAATTGCGGGTTTTTAGCGTTTGCTTTTGAAAATGAGTTTACCTTAGAATATTATATCTTATATATTATGATCAAATTTAGCGTATTAGCTAAATTTGTGTAGCTTTGGTTTTAGGTCCGGAAGCGCCCCGATAAAGGTCTAACGAGTCCAAGCTCAACATCCGTCTTTTGACGTCGTGTGAGTATTCTCTTCCTCGATCTAATTATGTTTAGTAGTATCATGTTAGGTTGGATATAGCATAACTTAGAGTGAATGTCAAGTAGTGGCTTTGAACCTTAATTAGGAGAATTGATTAAGCATGTTAGACCTTCTAGGCTAGATTATCGTTCCTTAGGTTGGGGTTCATGATCTTGTGAGGTATATGTTGTTATGAGTTCTATTATGTGTTTAAGAGAGTGGGTTATGGGTAGATCTCCTCATGCGTTGAGTGAGAGGTGAGTGTAGGAATTCTAGGATGCGGTCCTAGAATTGAGAGTCAAATGGTCTTGCGTAGATCATTTGTAGAGAAGTCTAAGACTTCTTGTGTGAGTGGGTTGTTGACATATATCCTCTTGTGAGAAGGTTGTAGGCTTCTTCCCAAGGGAAGCGAGAGTGTTGTGAGTTGAGTGTGGAGACGAGGTAAGTCTCCGGACTTACTTAGCTCGTATTCGTCGTATTAGTTTCGATGTGTGTTTGGTGGTGTTTGTTTATCGTTTATTGTATAACAATTAAACCGGAATTAGGATTACCGACTTTATTTATTATTGGCTCAAGTGTATGATAACGGACATTGACAACACTGCTTAGCTCTTGCGGAGAGCTAGGGGGTTCTCGGCGACTAGCCCGGGCAGGTAGACGGTCACATGCATCAGTGTCATTCCTTGACGGTGAGTAGGGACCGAGGCGAGATCATGCGGTGATTCTCGTGTCACAAACGGAAATTGAATTAGTAACGGGATACGACTTAATAAATAAAAAGATAATGAATCGGGCTTGTGTGTTTTGACCATGTTGAGTGTTTTGTTTATTTCCGTGTGTTTGTGTCATCACTTTGATTCTAATGCTTTGAATATTAGCTAACGGTTTTTAAACCGCTTGTGTAGATGCCTTGCAGGTTAGGGATGCCGCCGAGTGAGGTGGACGAGTGGACAACCGGGGTCTCCGTACATTATAGGACAGGGACGTCTTTGGAGTTGTGTTGTTTTGAGGACTCGGCTGAGTTTCCAAATTGTAACTTTCTTTACGAATTGTTTGCATTGCATTAAAACGTTTTCGATATTTGCCTTTATTTGTGCCATGTTGGAAATAACCGGTGAAATTGTTGTCAAGCTAAGGGTCGGGACCCATTGTGAGGTCCCAGCCCGTAGCATCTCGAGTCCCGCGGATTCGGGGTGTTACAAAAGTGGGGGACTTACTTAGCTCGTATTCGTCGTATTAGTTCCGATGTGTGTTTGGTGGTGTTTATTTATCGTTTATTGTATAACAATTAAACCGGAATCAGAATTACCGACTTTATTTATTATTGGCCTAAATGTATGATAACGGGCGGTGACAACACTGCTTAGCTCTTGCGGAGAGCTAGGGGGTTCTCGGCGACTAGCCCGGACAGGTAGACGGCCAGATGCATCAGTGTCATTCCTTGACGATGAGTAGGGACCGAGGCGAGATCATGCGGTGATTCTCGTGTCACAAACGGAAATTGAATTAGTAACGGGATACGACTTAATAAATAAAAAGTTAATGAATCGGGCTTGTGTGTTTTGGCCATGTTGAGTGTTTTGTTTATTTTTGTGTGTTTGTGTCATCACCTTGTTTCTAATGCTTTGAATATTAGCTAACGTTTTTAAACCGATTGTGTAGATGTCTTGCAGGTTAGGGATGCCACCGAGTGAGGTGGAGGAGTGGACAACCGGGGTCTCCGTACATTATAGGACGGGGACGTTTTTGGAGTTGTGATGTTTTGAGGACTCGGCTGAGTTTCCAAATTGTACCTTTCTTTACGAATTGTTTGCATTGCATTAAAACGTTTTTGATATTTGCCTTTATTTGTGCTTTGTTGGAAAGATCCGGTGAAATTGTTGTCAAGCTAAGGGTCGGGACCCTTTGTGAGGTCCCAGCCCGTAGCATCCCGAGTCCCGCGGATTCGAGGTGTTACACTTATCAAGTTTAAGTCAATATTTTTTTGAGTTTTCTTTGAGTCATATAAAAGTTGAGTCTTTTCTTGTTCTCTATTTTTGCGAGATTATTTGAGATTAACATGCATTGTTTTGTGTAAGTTTTGGACGAGAGAAACACCCCAACCAAACACAAACCAGCCGTTGACCTTGAAAACCCCGCTTAACCCTACGGAAAGAGCGCACAAAGTTTTGTGCTTAAAGTTAACGATCTTATCTAGTATATAAGATCCTATCCACCTTTTCAAACAAGCTATAAACACCTCTCCAGCAGTTAAAGATCACAAGGCAACCAAGGAGTAGAAGCCCCAAAAGGTGATTGTTGAACGTCAACACAAATAGTCGATTTTTTTTCAACAATCTCGGTCAACCCTCAGGAATCTCGTCGGAGATCTTCACCCAAAATTTGCTATTGTTGTCAATTTTTGAGAAATTTCTGAGGCATAATTTGAAGAATCCAAGTGCACCGTGTACAAGAGCCCAACAAAGAAAGAGTTTTTGTAATAACCTTGAAACAATTAAGAGTCGTAGTCATACCCAAAACCAATCCCGGCTATCTCTCTTTCTAACTTCACAAACTCAAGGTACATTCTTTCTCTCTTCTTAATCTCTTGTGTGTACCTTTCCTTAGCCTCTTTTCTTCTCTAAGCACTTGAGTCTTTTCTTTGAGATTGTTAGTTATTATCTATACTTTCTATCATATTAGTTGTGTCATACTTGCAATATTCTTTCTATCTTGAACCATTTTGTGAAGACACCAACAGTCACCCTTCCACTATCTTCCAACACAAGAACCTTTCTTCCGAACACAAGTTGACTACTTGAGGCATCCGAGGAAGTTCTAGTGGAAGCTAGGGAATAGATTGGTAAAGGAGCATTAATCCATTCAAGATAATTACATCAAATTAGCTTGTAATTTACAACTGAGTGTGAGTGCAAGAGAAGACAAGTAAGGAACCCTTGTTTTCACTAATGGCACGCATTTGTTGTTACTTTATGTGATTGTGTAGGATGTATCACCCGAAATATCATGCCAGAGGAAAATATCGGTTCCCAGAGCAAAATCTCGCCGAGATTTTGACTGAGATTTGTCCCAGTCAAGGTTTAATAAATACGTTCCTCAACGGAGATCGATGAATGAGGATGACGGACGTTCACGTGTTCCGTATAGAACTCCAGCCCTGTAACCACATCCACAAGTCCATTATAAGCAAGATATGAGATATTCAAATCAATATTATGATATACCTAACGCTCCGAAGTATGTTGATTTTCAGGAATTCGAGGATGAGAGGGATTATCATAGGTATGATCAACGTTCCATAAGGGATAGCTATTATGATTCATATAAACCTCCTCCATCACATGATAGATTTGTACATGACAAGGAGTCTTATCCAAGGGCGGAACCACATAGACATCTTTCTATTAAGGATTACGATTCCTTAGAGAAGATCCGAGATGATTGGGCAGAAGTATGTAACTAGTTGATCGCATTAATAGGGGCTATCCAAGTTGAAAAGGTTAATGTTTCTAAACCATTTGTCCCTATTAATGATCATGTGTAGTTATCGGAATCTGGTTTGATAATTGAAGTAGATAATGATAAACGTGACATATATATATATATATATAAAAGTATGGAAGAACATTCTCTTAAATGTGATGTGCATGATCATGAGTTGTTGCATTCATCTTTAGATTGTTCTTTAGTACAAAGTCCTAGTAATCTATCTTCTGATGTGCCTAAGTTTTATGCAATGCATCCTCAAGTTGTTGCATTTTTAGATTACCATAGGAGGTATGTTATGCATAAGATTGTTAATGAAAGTTTGAAATGACATAGAGTGTTGTATGCTTTGCATTGCCATGATTTTGTTAATGCGTTACTTCTTCAAAACCTTAATCTTGCACCGTTATCCAAGAGGAAGCGAGTGAACTTTATTATAGGATTGCAAGATGAGATTGTCAAGAAGGAGGATATACACAAAGTCAATATTCAAGGAATGCCAGAAGAGTGTGTGGTGAAGGAAGTTCTATCATAATCAGAACAAAACCACGACATAGGAAAGCAAGATTGCATTCTAGAGAATAAATCTCGGCCAGTTTCCAAAAATCTCGGCTGAGATTCTTACCCGAGATAACCTACTTTCGTTGATTATTTCGATTACAATCTACTGGACCTCACCCCATCCCTTCAAGGTTTCTTTCTGAGCTTAGCATGGACATATCTAAGGAGTTATCTAAAGCTAAGAAGGGGAGTAACTATACATTTGACTTTATATTATTATTATTATCTCCTATTAATTGTGCTTACTCTAGGAGTTGTGATCCATATACAACTCTAAACAATAATGATTTTGTGATTACGTTGTTTTCCATTACATTCTTTGATCTTATACCGTTTCCTATTAAGGAGCGAGTAAGTGTTATTGTAGGAAAGTTAGTAGGGAACAAGGACGGTCAGATGAACATGAATTTGTTGCTTGATCCTGGAGATTCTAAGGAATCACCACTAGAAGAGGATGGAATTACACTCCACCCTTAGTTAGCATCACCAACAACGGCGTACGGATACTTATTAGATAGCTCAGCCATTCCTAAAGCAAAATCTCGCCCTAGGTTTATGTTTGATGACCAAGATTTGTTGCTGCTGAGTGTTCACGACTCGTCTTCAAGACACGAGTTTTACAAACTTCAAGGTATCCTCCATGAGAGTATACATTGCGGTCTCTACTCCAAACGGATTCAAGTTCCGATATGATTAGTAACGAGCAAGGTGAAGATTTGAGGTCGAATCTTTTCCAAGAAGGGGAGTATGATATGGGACCATCCTTTTAAACACTCATACAAGGACCAATCACAAGATCGAGGACTAAAAGGATCCGAGAGGAATAACCAACAAAGAAGATCAAGAATGAGTTGTAGAGAAGGAATCTCGGTTGATCCCCAAGAATCTCGACCGAGATTTGGTCTCTAACGAGCTCTTGAAAATCCGATCAAGATCTTTTAATTTTGGCAACTATGTTTTATATTTTATTTCTTTAAAGCTCTCAAACTATCTTAAGGGAGTTGTTATTTTTGGATCCTATCTTTTAGGATTATTTTTAGATTATCTTGAAAAGATATATTTCCTAGAGGGGGAGATTGTTAGATAGCTTAATTGTGATTATTACTTCCAGATTATTGTGAGATACTTGTGACTTTGCTCACGGGTTTGCATTTTATCATTTCTATTCAATCAAAAGAAGAGTTTTTGGCTGAAAAGTTGTGAATCTTTGCTAGGTTTGTTCTTGTGTGTGTTAATCTTTTGAAGGTTGGTGCTACAAGTCAAATTGGTCCCTCATTGTGCTTGTCTTATCTAGAAGGCTTGTGTAAAGTTAAAAAAAGGAAGGGTGAAAGGTAATTCTTTGTATCGGGTTTTGACACATAATTGGTCAAGGTTCTTTGCAAGTACTATAATAGTCTTATCTTTCTATATCTATCATTTATCATTCCATATTATCATCTTCCTATCTTTCCATATCATTCATCATTCCGCATTCTAATTTCTGATAAATCTCGGTCTGTTTTTCATTAAATCTCGCCCGAGATTTTTGAAAATTCATGTGAGATTTCCTTCTATTGTTTGATTTGAGGACTTTCAATCTAGATCGGGAAACTGTGGCTTTCACCCCGCATCAAGAACTTTAACCATAAATCATCTAGGACATTATGAAAGTGATGATGATCATGAGCATGAAAATGACATTAAAATTGAAATTAAGCATAAGCATAAGTATGATGATAACGATGATTGCATTGAATATGAACATGGTGAATTTTTGACAGCTAGGAGAACTTTGCATGCTAAAATGGCCCATTGTGAAGATAATCAAAGAGAGAACCTATTTCATACTAGATGTCTCATTAAGGGAAAATTGTGTATTATTATCATAGATGGAGGTAGTTATTGCAACATAGCTAGCACTGAATTAATTAACAAAATGCAAATTACCACTATTTATCACTCTATGCATACAAATTACATTGGATGAATGATTGTGGTGAATTAAAAGTGAATAAACAAGATAAAGTTACTATCACTTTGGGTCATTATGAGGACTCTTTTATTTGTGATGCTGTTCCCATGTAAGCTTGTCATATTGTTGTAGGATGTTCACGGCAATTTGATAGGAGAGTTATGCATGATGGGTTTACCAATAGACATTCTTTTGAATTCAATGGATATTCATTAACTCTTAAACCTATGACGCCATTACAAGTAGAGCTGTCAAAAGTTGACCCGACCCGTGAAACCGACCCGACAAACCCGAACCCGACTTGGCCCCGAAAATTTTCAAAAAACGAAACTGCCCGGAACCGACCCGCTTGATATTGATTTAACCCGAAATAATAAATAACCCGAATGGTCGAACCCGAAAAAGACCCGGACCCGATAAAACCCGAGCAGAATAACCCGAAAATGACCCGACAACCCGAAGTAACCCGACCCGAAATGACCCGAAGTAACCCGACCTGAAATGACCTGATAGCCCGAAGTAACTCGACCCGAAATGACCCGATATCCCGAAGTAACCCGACCTGAAATGACTCAATAGCCTGAAGTCACCCAACCCGAAATGACCTGTTAGCCCAAAGTAACCCAACTTGAAATAACCCGTCAGCCCAAAATAACCTGACCCTAGATAACCTTGATAATGTGAAGTAAAATGACGTGATAGTATGAAGTATGAACTATGAAGTAATCCGAGCCAATATGACATGTTAATTTGGAGTAAATTGATAAAAAAAAAAAATGACACAGCTAAAACCTAAAATTTTAAATCAATAATACTCTTACATATATCATAAGTTCATTACTCTTACATGTATCATAAATTCATGATATGTATAGAATATGTTAAGTTTTCATCTTTACTTTTCTCTTACAAAATAAAAAATTATTTAGTTTGAATTAATAGAATTTGAGTTTTGAGTTAAAGTGATAATTTGATATGATTTATCAAAAGAGAAAATAGGTAGTATTTATCCACAAATAGGGTCATTTTACAAATAAATTAGTCATACATCGACTATATTTTATGCATATTGAATAAGCAAGTTCTACCTAAATAACATTCAATATCATGTTTAGAACATCAACATTTCTAAAGATAAGTTTATATCGAGTCGATTTAATTCGTATTCTTATAATTCGGATATCCATTTACAAAAACGCGGATATCCATCTAAATTTTACAAATTTATTTTTTTAACTTATATTTTATTATACATATTAAGTACTATAAGTTTATATCGAGTCGTTTTAATTCTTATTCTTATAACTCGGATATCCATTTATAAGAACTCGGATATCCATTTAAATTTTACAAATTTGTTTTTTTTCTAACTTTTGTTTTATTATACATATTAAATACTATAAGTTTATATTGAGTCGCATTAATTCTTATTCTTATAACTCGGATATCCATTTACAAGAACACGGATATCCATCTAAATTTTACAAATTTATTTTTTTAACTTATGTTTTAATATACATATTAAATACTATAAGTTTATATCGAGTCGTTTTAATTCTTATTCTTATAACTCAGATATTCATTTACAAGAACTCAGATATCCATTTTAATTTAACAAATTTATTTTCTTAACTTATGTTTTATTATACATATTAAATACTATAAGTTTATATCGAGTCGTTTTAATTCTTATTCTTATAACTATTTTGTGTTAAATATAAGACATGTCTAATGTACTGAGGTATCAATGATTCAATTATCAAAGATAAGTTTATCATTAATATAAAGAACGATGATTATGAATTTATGATAATGATAATTGTAATGATCACTCGTCTTAAATATCTCCCGGTTTTAAGATTTGGATATCTATTCCGATCCGTATTTTGTTGGATATCCGGCAATTTTCTCAGGATCGGATCGGATAATTATCTGGATGTCCGACTGATCTAGATTCCAAAACATAATATACGAAAATTATTTGGTTTGATCGGATCGGATTATTTATCCATGGATATCCGGAAAATCCGAATGACTTTTGTTTGACCCAATTGATCCGGATATCCTCTTGATCTGAATATGCAAAAATAATTTAGCCGAATCTGGATATCCAATTGACCCGAATATCCTCTTGATCTGAATATCCGTTTGAGTTGGATATGTATTTTCTAATTTATTTATCACAAAAATGTAATGAAAAAACAATTAAAAGGCACTAAACAAAGTCAAAGTAAATATGATAATCATATAGATGATAAAAAAAAAAAGAATAATTAAGTATGTTATAATAAGAAAATAAAATTTAGAATTTTAAAACAATGGATATCTATATCTTTAAATTTTATAACTATATCTGAAAACGAGAGTACGAGACAAACTTATAATTAAAGATTATTATAGACATTTGTTCGTTTAAATGAGACTAATTTCTATTAAAAGATTATAATTAAGACCAAATTATAATCATATTTATAAGAATCTATATTTTAAAATCAGACCCACTTATAGTAAAAGATTATTATGAACTTATGAAGTAACTAAATATGCATAAGTTATTAAGTTGTAACAAATTAACATTATTAATTCATTATTATGCTTAACTCAAATATTTTCCCATGAATACATATACATATATTTCAAAATATATATATTTGTACATACAATGTTGATTTATCCTTCCTAAAACAAAACGGGTACTCGGACCAATCCGATGAGGCGACGAATCCGATGATCCACAGATATTTGGATATCCAATTATCCATGCATATCCGGTGATCCACTGATCCGTGAGTATCCGGATAGGTGGATATCCAGAATTATTCGGATATCCGTGATTATTCGGATATCTAGGATTATTCGGATATCCGTGGATATTCGGATGCCTAACACCCTGATCCGTATCTGATCTCGTGATCGAGGAATATCTCCCGTATCGGATTCGGACCGGCTCAAAACGGGTACTAAAATATCGGGGTTTTTTCGGATCGAGTCAACGGATTTTTCGGACCGGATTGCTGGATCAAATTGGTTTTGCCACCCATACTAATCATATTGGCGAATATTATCCTATCCAACTAAAATCATCTATGGATGCCATATTTTATTAGACCAAAATATTCACATAACTAGGTAATTTGGATTTTACTCGGAAAATTGCACCTTCCAAAAACCGACCTGAATCAAGATGTTAGAAAATCATATCATCTTTGACCCAACCGAACTTGACCCGCCTTAATTGGCACCTCTCGAAATATTACAAAACAAAAATAATCCGGCCCGAAGTGACCAACTAAACCAATTTGTGATGGCCCAAGAACCAAGTCTACCCGATGACCCGTTCCAACCCGAACAACTAGTGCCGACCCAAATTAACCTGATCCGAAACAACCCGCTAACAAAAACAAACCTATATATACCCGACTCGACTCCAACCCGACCCCGTTTGACCCGACCCATACTCGACTCGCTAACCCTGTTTGACACCACAAAAAGAACCGATGCTACCCGATAACCCGTTTTAACCCGAACATTTGGTACCCGACCCGACCCGAAACAAACTGTTTAAAAACCAAGCATACTTTTTATCCGACCCAATTCCGATCCAAGCTTGTTATAACCTGACCCGAACCCGACCCATCAACCCCGTTTGACAGCTCTTATAACAAGTTGCTGAAAGTTGTGAAAAGCATAAGGGAATAAGCAATGAACTAGGAAATGACAAGAAGAGAGGGAAGAGCACACGAATGAAGGAAGGGAGTCCAGATTTTACTAAGCTAAAGCAACTCCGAAATGTGTTACAAGCCTCTAAGGAATAAATACAATTTGAGGGTCACCAAGATTCGAGTTCGTATTTTTTCCAAGAAGGGGAGTTTGATGTGGGACCATCTTTGGCCTATCCAACAAGGCTTTAGGGACCTACACAAGGAACCATCACTTTATCAAGGAGAAAACGATCAAATGAGGAGCATCCGAGATAGCCTAGACACTACACTCTTAGCACCCAAAAGGCCGCACCCACGGCAACTTTGTTCGCATCCATGGCATAACGATCTAAACCTACGGTGACACAAGGCCACGCCCATGGCGACACAAGGGCGCAACCACGACTCGACAATCCACACCGCGGTGACACAAGGCCGCGCCCACGGAGATTTTGCTCGCGCCCACGGCTCAAGGTGCCGCACCTGCTGTTCCTTTTATCCATGCCCGTGGCTAGACTGCTCCGTCTGCACCCGTGGCTGCCTTTTTCTACACCTGCGGCCTGATTCCACACTCGCGGATGCTTCAACCCGCATCCGCAGATCAAAACAGAAAGATTTCTAACGTTTCACTTCTCCTCTGATTTATCTCCCGCAGCTACTGTTCACCGTACCCGCGGGTTCTGCACATCTTCAAGAAGATGATGCGTTTCTAACGTTTATCATTCCCGCACTCACGGATACTATTTCACCCTACACGTTGCTTAAATAGTTGTTGAAGAAGAAATTAGACATTTGAGTCTAAAGTTTTAATGCTTTTAATTCAATTGTTTTAGTATTTCGAGCAAGAATCACAAGCTGTAACAAATTTACGCACATCTTTAAACATATTAGGCAAAAAAAACTACATTGAAGGATTTTAGTTATCGTCTTTCCGGTGATGGTGTGTCCACCAGCTGGATGGGAATGACAATGACCTGTGATGTTGTATGTTTCTTCTTACAGGACACATCTTCAATCCACACTGTCGGAGCCTTTGTGGTACAAAAAAGGTTCCTCGTAGTAGTAATAATTGAAGTTCTTGTAGAACTTCTTCTTTTGATGATATGTGAGTCTAGGAGGTAACTCGTTGCAAACCAAGAAATGCACAATATCACCATACCAAGGCATGTTATGTTCTTATGTGGAGATTTGGAAACATGTCTCGAAGTTGAAGAGGTGATAGTCCATAAACTCATCACTAATAGGACCATCAACAGGATAAGTATGAGCAGAAAGTGGAAGGCAAGACAGGTGATCAACGACAAGATTCTCAATTTCTTTCTTGTCTCGCACTTCCAAGTCATACTCTTGAAGCAACAATATTCATCTTATTAGCCTTGTTTTTGCATCTTTCTTAGTAATGAGGTGCTTAATAGAAACATGATCAGTATAGACAATGACTTTTGAACCAACTATATAAGACCTATATTTATCAAAGGTGTAGACGATGGCGAGAAGCTCTTTTGAATTGTGGCATAGTTCACTTGTGTAGGATCTAGTGTCTTGCTGGCATTGTATATGACATGAAGCTTCTTATACTTTCTTTTCCATAGGACAACACTAACTATGCAATCGCTAGCATCACACATGATTGGGAATCAAAGGTTCCAATTGGGCACCTGCATGATCGGAGTAATTTCTAGTGCTTCCTTTAGTTTCTCGAAAACTTCATGGCATTCCTACATGAACTCAAAAGCAATATCTTTAATTAGTAGGTTATTCAATGGTTTAGTTATCTTACAAAAATATCGAATGAAATATCAATAAAAACCAGCATGAGTAAGAAAACTTCTTATACCTTTGGCAGAGGAAGGTAGTGACAACTTTTCGAGAAGCTCTACTTTATCTCTATTAACTTCGAACCCTCTTTGTGAGACTAGATGTCCAAGAACTATCCCTTTGTTTACCATAAAATGAAAATTGTCCCAATTGAGTATGAGTTTTGATTCAACGTAGAGTTCAAGTACTTTGGTGAGATGAATTAAGCATTCACCGAAAGATCCTCCATAAACGGAGGAATCGTCCATGAAGACTTCCACAATATCCTCGATCAGATTTGAGAAGATCGCCATCATGCATCTTTGAAAAGTAGCTAGAGCTTTGCACAAACCGAAAGGCATCTTTCTGTATGTGAACGCTCCGAGTCATTGATGTGTAGGTTGTTGAAATATCTCCGAATCCTGCTCGCTCAGGCCCAATGTATATTGTGTTCTCTAGAAAAGAGTTTGTTGGTCAGACATAACTTGATCTTTCCCTCTTGAATTATTATCATCACAAACTCATTGTAACATTGTTGTGCTATTTATTAAACAAAAACATTTATAGCATCGAGAAACTAGTACATCATAAACTCATTGTGTAAATCATCTCTTTGGATAATCTACGAAGCCATACATAGTTTGTCTCTCATTGAAATGATCACCCTGCTAGTAGTTCCAAGTGTTCTTCTATTCTGTCAAAGCAGTCATTGCCTTCGATTTTCTTTTTTTTACTTGTTTAAATCACTTGTTTGTCTATTTTTTTTATATTTTGAGATTTACCTATTGGTCTCATTCCTAGACAAGGTTGTGAAATATCATCGATGAATTTGGATGGTTTGTTGTCTCCTTTGGTGGAAAAAAAGAATAATATGGAACGAGATGAGGCAGCGCAAATATGCAAATAATGCTCAAGTTCTTGCATTGTCTTAAAAAACGGAAGTTGGAAGAGCTCAAATAGGGATAACACTTTATGATGTATTGAAGCATTAGTGCTTTTGTCTTTATATTTTATATTTTTCTTTTATGTAAAAGAAAATATGTTGCGACTCTGTGAAAGGCATGAGCTTGTGATGGATGGTATAAGATGCTAAGACTATTTTTAAGTGATGCAACTAGGAAACTTAAGTTGCATGCTCAGACAAGTGCATCATTTTGCAGAGTTCACGATTGCGGTGGTGAATAAAGATCCAAAGAAATTAAGATATTCTAGTTAGTTATATTTTCATATACATGTGTAATCTATTGTGTATCTCTTGACATAGTTTTTTTATATTTTGTCTAAAAAACAAAAAATGTTCATGAAATGGTTGGTGCAGTTCTTGCAGTAGACGATAAGGAAGCTTGATTTGAGTCCTACAGGTGTTAGCTTCTTTGTTCTTGTGAATGATCTCAACAACTCTCCTAGATACGGCCAAAGGGAGTTTTACAAGATCATCAACAAGTTCTTTGCCCTCCTTCACGATAGCTATCTTAAATTTGTTGCCAAAGAGGTAACATATTTTTACTATCATTTGAACAATCTTAAAATTTTGTCCATATATATGTTTCAAGGTGGTACTTTGAATACTAGTCATGTGTTGATAAATGTGTATGCATTTCTCTTCTACTTATCCAATTTTTCTGTTAGTTAACTTCGTATCTGCATTTGAGTTATGATAACAACATATGCAGGTTGAATTATCAAGCACTTGTATTCTTAAATTAAATCTAGGGGGTGCAATTCAGATACAATTGGGAAAGCACTACAAAGGGTGTAATTGTAAGAAGTCGAGTTTGTAATTGTAAGAAGTTGAGTTATATTGTAGGATGTCCTTGTAACCGTCCTTGATCAACAGAGGACTTAGGTTATACCTTCTGGTTGAAAAATTCCCATAAATGTCTTCTTAAAATATTTGACTTGAAAAATCTAAGTTGAAGTGAATGAATTGGTTACTCGTGTATTAGAATCTTGAGCCTGTCTTAAATTAGTTGTGAAAATTGTTTGCTTGTATGCTCTGGTCATTATTTTCTGAATTGTTCACCTTTACTAAACCGCAACAACAAACACGTTCTAAATTCACGCGTAGCACGCGAGCACAACTAGTTAGCTCAAAAATATATAAACCATTAATATAAAATAATTCGAACTAACAGATAAAAAAATTTAAACAAAATATACAAAACTTTGAACGAAAAAGTGTCAGTAAAAATAAAAAAAAATTAAAAAGAAAGTTGACACGGGTCACACAAATAGTGCTCCGTAATGTCTACACCTGTTCATATCCAGGCTCGGGCCTGACAATACAAAATATTAAGCCCGTTTGTCCGGACCCGGGCCTGTAAAGGCAGCCGTACCCAGTCCGGCAGGGCAGACGGGCGGGCTTGCGGGTACCCGTTTTATAATTTTTTAAAGATATATTTTAAAAAATGTTTTTAATATGATATTTTAAAAAAAACTATATATATTATTTTTTAAGATATTTATGTAAAATATATTAAATTTATTATAATTATACTAAAATTTATATTTATATGATAAATACAATAGAATATATATTTTTTATTTTTATTTTTTTTTATCATGGCCGCCGGGTCGGAATTTTCGGCCTGATCGGGGCTTGTTCATACCCGTCCGTTTTTCTGGGCGGGCGGGCCGGACGGGTTGCCCAGATTTGAACAGGTCTAGTAATGTCGTACGTGAAAATGCCCTCCGTACCTGAACCAATCTGTAAAAGTTTTAGAAAAATATTTTGTAAAATTTAAACTTTAGTGATTAAATTCTTAATTTATATTTATAATGATTATCCCACCAAATTTTAAAAAATAATACAAATAACGAAAAATAAAGATAAATAATAAGTAATTTGAAAGTAGTTATTTATAAAATTTTATACAGTTGAACCCCTAATCAAATCACTCTTGTCTATGACGCATAACTCCTTACTGTGAAGTCTAAAATTTCCTTAGGATCTCAATTACTTCCTAGCAATCTTAAAAAAAATATCAACATTGACAACACTGCTGTGACATTGCTAATTACGTTAGCGTATATGTGGACATGTTGGATTGTGGCGTAGTTAACGTTTACCGACGTTAAAACCTAGCGTGAATAACGTCCGAGCACGTTAGGGTCCAATGTACATGTCATTGACCCACTTTAACCTGGATTTTCAGTAAAAACTAAAAATATTAAAAATACATCAAAAGGACCCACTTCATTGACTGATTGCCATGACCAAGCAAACAAACAAAACGTACATAATAACAAGACAAATGACAACATGGTAAGTTTTTGTGGCTCCTGATCTAGCTCGCCTTATGGCTTATGGAACTGGAGATATGACCACTTTCCCGGTAGCCCTGCTGGTCATGAGATACGCGAATGCATCCACAGTCTGACAAAACGTGTAAGGACCGGTCGGATCGATCACTGGCCTCAACTTCCCATTCTCAAAGTAAGGATTCAGTTCCTCAAGAACTGATCCATTGGAAGTCAGTATAAATACAAAGTGTTGTGGTGTGACGCCGTCTGGTATTGCTCCGGGGACTATCCCTACCACCACTCCACCTTCTTTCACCGCCTTCACAGCCACGTCGTACTGTCCTGTTTTCCGTTCAAACAAACTCATTAGCCATCGAACACATGAAAAGATTTGGCAATCCCACGAGTTAGTACTAACGTCATGAAGGAATGATCTTTAGATTTTTACCGACTGTGTCGTAAACAACATCAAACTTCTCCTCGTGTTCTGCGACGTTCTCTTTGGTGTAATCTATTGCAGTATCAGCACCTAAGCTCTTTAACAGCTCCAGTTTTTTAGTGCTAGCCGTGGCTGCAACCTTAGATGCGCCAAACACGTGCTTTGCGAGCTATATAGCAGAGTCAATACTTATAATCTCTTAGGAGTTAGAAGTGAGGATATACATGTACAAACCTGAATAACATGCGTGCCAACTCCACCAGCACCTCCAAGAACAAGGAGAGATTGTCCAGAGGAGAATTTGGATCGATGAAGGCCTTCATACGCAGTCTCGACTGCAAGGGGCAGGCTAGCAGCTTCCACAAAGCTCAAATTCTTTGGCTTTAAGGCCAGTAATTTCTCCTCGACAGCAGTGTACTCGGCCAACGATCCAAACTCTTTAGGGTATTCCAAAGGTTTCTCATTGATGTCTCCATAGACTTCATCTCCTACGTGTAAACGCTGAACTTGGCTCCCCACTTTAACCACCACACCAGCCACATCATATCCTGGCACAGTCTGTATACATGAACCATTTCAATTGGCTTATGAGAATTATACTAATAGCTTATGAAAATCAAGTTGCAAAGCAAAGAGAAAGAGAAAAAACATACCGGGGTGCGCGAATCGGTGTCTTTGAAGAAGCCTACCATTCTCTTCCAATCAACCGGGTTAAGAGAAGCGGCTGAGACCTTGATGAGAACCTGATCATCCTTAACCTGTGGGACAGGGATGTCGGATATCAACTTAAGAACGTTCGTGGGGGAACCATATTCATCGTAAGCCCAGGCTTTCATTGTTGAGGGAAGGCCGAGAGTTGAAGAGCTTTCCATGGTAGTAACTAATTGATGAGTGCATTAAGCGTTAGTTGATGCTGCGTAGAGATGGCTCTACCGTGCCTTAAAAGGTTTGAGCTTTCTGTCACTTTCAACTGTGCTGTAATGAGGTTATGAGAGACAATAATGGACGTTGAATACAAGGGAAAAAGTAGAAAATAAAAGATTAATGATGACAACCTAGGACAAACAAGGGCGGGCCTTGGCTCAAGTGCCAAAACTCCGTCCACATTCAAGTTGTTGTACTATTCACATGCAGCGTGCAATTAATGTGGTTCACGTTTTTTTCATCTTCAACCTGTCTAGCTCCAAAATTTGAACAATTCAGTATTTACTTTACCTGAAAAATATGGCTGCATTTACATACAAATTTTTTATTTTTCTACCGAGCAAGGAGGAACCTCCCTCTTGTTTTCTCTTTCCCCTCTCCTCATTCTTGAAAGCTTATCACACTCTTCTAACATTTCGTGTAGCATCAAATACATCAAAAATTGGTCATCACTCATCACATATGCGTGAATAATTATATGCGCGTACAAACTATATAACCGGAGATCATAGAGCTCAGAGCAAAGGCCACGAATGCCAGGAATGACATTCCTACAGATGCGCTGGCCATAGCAGGGAACTTGTCCTGGCCCCAGTTCAATATCCAGTCATCAACCCGCGTCGCAGCTGAGGATGATGCTGACACCAAAAGATATGCTAATATCTGCAGTTCCGGATGCAAATCATTAGGTATAAATCTATAAGAGATAATTCAGTTTCTTTAATGCAAATCATGAGAGTATGGGAATGATACTTTAAATGCTTCTGTCAAAAATTCAGTTTATTCATACACGAGCTATATAGCAGAGTAAGCTAGCATGATAAGGTTGGGAATCTGCAAAACTTTGCCTAAGACAGGATGTAAATGGTTCAATTATGTAATCAGTAATCAGCAACCACAGATAAGTAAATCCATGCAACAACAGAACCGAGTTCCTTGTACTGCCTTGTGACAAAATTCTATCACTGGCCAGAAAGCAAGCATGATGCATGGACCCGTGTTTAACTAGCTTCCCAAATGGACTTTTCAAAGTCATTGGCATCACCACAACTTTTTAATTGATATTTTCTTATATTAGCAATTCCTCTTTTCATAGAGTTGAAAAAGGAACCCACCAGCAGATTGGAAAGCCACCTACCATCATCTGACCATTCCACGGCAAATTTCTCATAAATAACAACCTAAACTTTGTTCAGCCATTCCACACCAAAATCCTTATAAATACCATCAATGACCACTTGGCCATTCAATTGTTTTCAGTTCATTGAAATAACAAATTCCATACGAGCATATAGCAGAGAAAAGCTGACAGAAAAGGTTGCCAATCTTCGAAAATTTCTTAATTAGGCAGCTGGTAAGAGGTAGTCATTTATGTTGTCAGTCGTCAGGAACTACAAAAAATTTAAACACAAGAACCGAGATCCTTATAGCCTTGTGGTAAAACCCTCAAATGCACAGCTGCCCATGACAGCTAGAACATAGAAAACTCCTTAAAAAGAAACTATTTTCTCTCAATCATCTAAGGTTCTGGTCTACATATGTTCCAAATATAAGGTTTCAGTTATAATTGACTTGAAAGCAAGCATAATGCATCAACCATGTTAGATTGGCTTCAAAAACTCACTCCAGAAAGCCATTTGCATCATATAGAATGGAAAAAATAAAAATTATTTATTCTCGTTAAGGTAGTTTAGTCCTAATAATATCACCACAAGTTGTAATTGATACGGAGAATTTTGTACTATCAAAAGCCGTAAATTCCTCTTTTCATAAGATGAAAAAGGGATTCCAGCAACACAATGCTAAGCCTCCCAATCCATGTGAACTAGTAGTCGGTGCAATCTGCTTTTTAAGATAGGAATAGGTTCTTGAGCAGGTCATAACTGATGTCTGACCTGTGGTCCCCCTCAGTGGGACAGAAATATATTCCTAATTCTCAAATATCAGTCATTGGTAAATGGAGAAGGAGAAAGAAAAAAGTGTAACATATTGTACACATCATGTAATACGTATATACAGGTTATACTGCATGTTATATTCAAGTATACAAATCAAGTAAATAATTTTTTAAACAAATCACCGGTTACCAAACAAGGCTTGACTCTACATAGCTCAAGAATTAGAAAAATGTCATCTAAAAGTACTGTGACTGTGGAGCAGACTTCAAGAAATAGTGGATGCCCTGAATCATATCTAAACAACATTATTTTGGATGCTAAGCCATTATCTTATAAAAGTCATGTGGTCTATGACGTTTTCAGCATTATAAGCACCCCCTCCATGTATGTATAAACATATGCTCCTTCTCTCTCAAAAGCTTACCCTAGTCAAACTCATCTGATGGTTATATTACAATGCTAATCTTGCTAACATTTCCATGTCAATAAACTGGAAAAAAAATTTTAAGATACATTTGGCTTTCTAATTACTTATTGTGTTTTTACTTATAATCCGAAATCATTTCATTGGACCAAAATAGTATAAAAAATACCTCATTTTCCTTTCCATTGTTTTCAGTAACAAAAGCTACAACAACAATCTGAACACCAAAATGATTTAAAGGTTAAACAGGAACTGTCAAGTTTTGGTTATTCAAGCCATCTTTAAGCCATTCCAAGAAAAGTCACATAAACTTCTAGCAAATAATTTCCACAAATGGGGTCTATCATCAAACGACAAGCCCATTGGTTGGACGGTTAATCATATAATTAGGGAAAGGAGGTGATGGCCCCTACATAACTGCATTATTGCAATCACAATTCACGCATACAGAAAAGTAGTGGTGGCCATTAGTTTTCGTGGACCAAATTTTGATCACAAAACAATCAGTCAAGGTAAACACGAAGCCAACTTTTCCTTGAAACCACAAAAAGATTGATTAATAAGCAACAGAGAAGAACGAACTCGCCTGGTCCAACAAGAAATCAAAACAACACCTAAGCTGGCCCCAAATAACTTGCTTTCCCCTGGTGAGTTGATAAGCCAGACTGTAGCCTTGTAGAACTGAATATGCAAACCCCACCACATTCACTGACAAACAGTACCTGCGTTCACACACAATCACAAACATTAAACTTCATTATAAATCTTCCATTGCAAATGAATAGTAATACTAATTTATATGATAATCCATATACTCCAACATCAGATATCACTTCTACCAGTATAGTAATTATAACTAATAGTAAACTGCTTCCAATTCAATTAGAAGATCAGAGAACTAGACATACGCTCCAAAAAACAAAATCAAAATTTCTGGCCAGCAATGGAAGCTTAATAAGGAAATTTCAGACTTATCAAAGAAGATGATTCACACCTGAACTCCACGTAGCGATCAAAGGAGTCAAGAGCCCAGCCACGATTCTTATCGGAAGCTAAGACAGAGAAAGAAATCAAACAAAACACAAATTCACAAACCCGAAGAACTAGCGCCATTTTCCTCGCCATAACCACTCTGCTCGATCTCCGCAGAGACGACAACGACGAGATCGACGCCTCTCCCTTCCTTCCCCCTCCTCCTTTACCGACGTCCTCCCTGCCTTCAACGGCGAAACCAGAAACAGGTCCCGACTCGGTCCTCGTCACAGGCGGGATGGGTTCCTCACGGATGAGCCGGCTGGAGACGGCAGATATGGACGGTTGATTCTGGCGATCTGGAGGATCATTATGCGAGGGTGAGGGTGAGGGTTTGGGAGAGAACCCATGGAAAGTCTGATCGGATGAGAGGGAGGAGACGGAATCCGGAGAAACAGGAAGCGGAGAAGAGGGATGGGATGCCGGTGGAGATTGAAGGTGAGCAGAGGAGGTTGTAGTGTAAGGAGAAGGTGTAATGGCGTCGGATTCCTCTACTTCCTCTTCCACTATTTTCACCATTTTTGCTCAATTGAGTCCACGGGAATTCAGCAGGGATTTCTTTCTATGAGAGAACCCGGGAGAGATTTCTGGAATTTGTCTTTTGAATTTTATATCTTATTTATATATTATTCCTTTTGCAATTTCTTTTCCTGATTACACCTCTTAGTACATCTCGGAGCATCATCCAAAATATGCAAACCAATATATAATGAGAACCCGCTACCTTATTCTTTTGGGAAAAGATATAACCAAACTTAAAGTCACTTGTGATTAAGCCTTTATGCCTAAACTTTTGTTTCATATCCTTGTAGAAATTGATGCAGTTTATTTAAGGTTGATCAAAGTTGGTTCGATTCATAGAACCGAATCAAATCTATCGGTTTTGGTTTAAACCGAACTTAGACCGCTTATAAACGTCTAGTATGAAATTTATTGGTTTTCGATTATCGATTTGGTACGGTCTAAACTAGATTTTTTCGGTTTGAACCGATATATACACCTATATAAGTGATAACATGTTTCCATGTTGTGTTTTTAGATGTATTTTATTTGTGTTGTCTTAGTTTTGCATGGTTTAGGCATTAATATCTTTGATTTGAGCTTAATATGTCAAATAGATGTCTACTCCCCCGAGATTGCTATTCGTACCACATGTTTCGTGCTATTCACACCCGTGGTCCGGCTACACCTGGCGGAGCCGTAACAATAAGTTTATTTCGTTCCAAAAATATAGGAAAATGGCTACGACTACGCCATGCGTAGTCGTAGTCCTAAGGAAAAATGACTACGGCTACACGTTGCGTAGCCATACCCCTCGTACGTATAGCACGAAATCGTTGTACGAATAGCCCCCCTACTCCCGTTGTTTATGTGTCTTTTTAGGTAATTGGGCCTTAAAGGAGCAAAAAGAACACATCAAGTCATACATTGGTTCCAAGCATCATAAACTCCATCCACCTAGTGCAAATGGAAGAAGAATCAACTAGAAACCAAACATTTAATTCATAGGAAAGTCCTTAATCAAGTCTCAAGCCTCCTAGGTCGATCGCATATCTTTTATGTGTCACTTGGGTTGAGTTTTGCAGAAACTCGAGCGAAGTGTATTTTACAAATCTAGTCGAGTTTTTTGATGACTTGGACGAGTTTTGCATCACTTCTTAGAACCATCTATGCAACGGCCAATTTGATTCCTTTTGAAAGGGGACCACTTCCTAAACTCTTATATAAGATCGAAGTCATAAACGCATGGAGATAAAATTCATAAAGGCACGACGGTTATGGATCCCTTGACCGTGACGGTCACCAGATCCGTAACCGTGAACCTTGTGTAACACCCCGAATCCGTAGGACTCGGGGCGCTACTAGGCTAGGATCTCACAGTAGATCCTTACCCTAACCTGACAAGGCACATATTGATTAAAACCAAATACATGAAATTGTATAAATATATACAACCAAAAGGTTTACAACATCACATCCGAGTACAAAGCGGAAAACCATAACATCCAAGTACAAAACATCCCATATCCTACGAATAACCAAGTGTACGGAAGCCCTCGGGCGATCACCCATCTATCTCACTCTGTAGTCCTCCTACCCTGCAGAACATTTACAACACGGTATAAACCGTTAGCTAACAAAAACGAATAAGAATGAAGTAATAGCACATACACACACCAACACATCACAATATGCAATGTCACACACACAACCGTTTATTATCTTTGGTTACGTTATTCCATTACTAATTCAACTTATTTTGTGGCACGAGGAGCCTAAAGAACCTCAACTCTTCCCCCTTTAACTCAGGTTTTACGTGAGGAGCTACATCCTCCTTGAGCTACTGGCTTCCGAGCACCTTCTCCACTCTTGACAAGCTTTGACAGGTGGTCACCGCCCGGTTATAATGCACTTGGACCAATTAAGGTAATGAAGTAGTCATCCTAGTCCGGTTTAGGTTATAAATGCAATAATCATATGCGTACACACACAACCATCACAAACAATCAAATCCACAACTATTCGCTAAGTAAGTCCTATGGACTTACCTGAAACACTCGTAATTTGTACCACGTCACAGTTTCCCCTCGAGGAAACGATCAACGCCTACATAAGCAAGGCATACATAATATCAAACACTGCAAAGGTTAAGAGACACATCTCCTAACCTCATAACCATAACAACTATAACTCGCATCTAAATCTCAAATCCTCAACATACACACAAGTGCCTAAGGCACATTCCCAACATACATCTCATCAAGCTCATCATCAACCGTACTAGCCTAGCCATATTTAATTTCAAGACCAAAGGAAAGGAAGGAAGGAAATATACCAACTAGGTATGCCCTAGACACGCACCGGTGGAAGCAAGAGACGCAAGGGTGCTACACCAGTGAGGCACAAGGGCGGACCAACTCTGGCACAAGGGCGGCTCAACCCAGGCGTAGGGGCGGTTCAGCTCAGGCGCAGGGGCGGCTGGTGTGCAGAAAGTTGATCCCGACTTCTCTTCGATCCTTTTCTCGACCTCTTCACTTCTTCATTGCCCCAAAGACAATCACATACATATATACATACATATTATTAACATAAAGGTCCAGAAAAATCAACACAAGACTAAATCTTGTGGATTCCTAATCTAAGTAGAAGAAGAAGAGAAGAAAGGAAGAAGGAAAAGAGGAATAAAACTTACCACAACAGCTAAGGAAAGGAAGGACGCCCTCACCAGCTACCAACCAAAGCACAACAGCAACAACAACTTCCCCATTTGAGCATCAACATCATCAAAGCTCACCAAGCTCAAAACTCAGTCAAGACTCACACAAGATCAAAGAAGATCAAGGAGAAGATCAAAGGAAGAGAGGAAGAGAAGAAGAAGAACGTAAGGGAGATGGAGCTGGAGAAGATGAAGAAACCCTTATCCAGAAACGAAAGGGAAGCTTATATAGGAAACTAAGGGTAAAGCACGGGTCAAAGGGTCAACAAAGACGGCTACAGCCACAGGAAACCACAGAGGCGGACCTGCAAAGCCGTAAGGGCGGACCATAGGATCCACAGGGATGGCCCACTGGACCTGTAGGGGCAGCTAGGTCCTGTATCAACACTCCTCGGCATCTAAAACTAAGGCTCTTATATCACACTCCCCTAAAAATAAGTTTCCTCCCGAAACTTGCATGATCCCAAATCCTCTCGGACCCATATGCCGAGGTATAAAGACTCTCTCTATCGGAGGTATCTCCTCTCCGCTCATAAGATATCAACCTACAGCATTGATGAATCATCACTCCAGCAACATCGTCACACCACTAAACAAGGCATAGAGGTAAACCATCTCTAGCCAACTCATAACCACATCACAAAGGCATGGAGGAAAGCCATCTCCAGCCAAACCGTGCTCATATCGCAAGGGCGTGGAGAAAAACCATCTCCACTCAAACTATGTCCATCAACAATAGCATGGAGGAATAACCATCTCCAGCTAATCCTAAATATAACATGATAGCATGGAGGAAAGAACCATCTCCAGCTATAACATAACTCGCGCTAGCAAAAAAGATCTAAAAGATCGTATGCATACATCACAACTATCACGAAAACACATCATATCACATAAACACATAACATACACTCACCAAGATAGCACTGAGATCTACTCGTGGATCCTACAGGTGCATCTATCTCGGTATAAAACTCTGGATAGTTCCTTTGGATACTATCCTCGGTCTCCCATATAGCCTCCTTAGGTCCTCGTCTCGACTATTGTATCCTCAACATAGGAATGTCCTTCGAATGCATGCGTCTCACACCTCGTTCTAGGACTACAATCAGGTGCTCAACAAAAGTGTGGTCCAGCTCAACCACTAAATCATCATAGTTGACGATGTGTCTCGGATCTGGTATGTACTCCCTCAATTGAGACACATGAAACACAAGATGAACACCCTCTAACCTCGGTGACAAAGCTAATATGTATGCTGCTCTCCAAACTCTGTCTAGTATCTCAAAAGGACCGACATATCGGGGACTCAGCTTCCCTTTTATGCCAAAACGTCTGACTCCTCGCGTCGAAGATACTCTCAACCAGACATGAGCTCCTACCTTGAACTCTAGAGGTCGACGCCTCCAGTTTGCATACAACTTTTGGCAACTCTGTGCAGCCAACATCTTCTCCCTGATAAGCTCTACTCGAGTCATATCATCCTGAATTTGCTCTGACGCTATACCACTGACATTGATAGGCTCATCCCAACGTAACGGGGTACGCCATTTACGCCCATACAGTGCCTCATATGGAGCCATCCCAATCGATGCATGCCAGTTATTGTTGTATGAGAACTTAACTAATGGGAGGTAATTTGGCCATCCTTGTCCCCAATCCAACACACAAGCTAGCAACATATCCTCTAGCGTCTAAATGGTCCTCTTTGACTGACCATCTGTTTGAGGATGAAATACAGTCGTGAAGTGCAAACTCGTCCCCAAAGCAGTCTGAATCTGCTGCCAAAACCTCGAGGTGAATCGTCCATCTCAATTTGAGACGATCGTCCTCATATACCATGGAGTCTCACTATTTGTATGGTGAACTCCTCAGCTAATCTTTTCACTGGTCACGTTTCCCTGATAGGGATGAAACGTACAGTCTTCGTCGGTCTGCCAACCACAACCTAGATAGCATCAAAGATCCTGCTCAGTCTCAATCTTGTCACAAAATCCATGGAGATGTCATCCTACTTCCACTGTGGTACAAGCAGTGGATGGAGGTCTCCTCTTGGTCTACAATGCTCTATCTTGACCTGTTGACATGTCGCACACTATGCCACAAATCTGGCCACATCGGGCTTCAACCCTCCCCACCAATATGAACGTCTCACATCCTGATACATCTTACTCGCATCTGGGTGCACTGAGTAAGGTGTGGACTGAGCCTCCTGTAAAATACTCTTTCTCAGATCCACATCTGTGGGTACATTGACGCGGTTGCGGCGTCTCAACACTCCATCTGCTCCTATGGAGAACTGTGGTGCCTCACCACGAGACATCTTATCTCATATCCTCGTCAGGGTCGGGCAGGTTCCCTGCTTTTGTTGGATCTCACCCAACAGATCAGGTAGAACCTCTAAGTTACTCAACTGGGCATCCTCATCAGGAAACTAGATGTCCATCTCTAGCCAAGCTAGATCTCTCTGAAGCTGGGGTTGAACTGTCAATCTCGCAATCGCCTTCTCTTGAGGCGTCTTCCTACGCAGGGCATCAGCGAAAACATTTTCCTTCCTTGGATGGTACAAAATGTCAAGGTCAAAGTCCTTGATCAGCTCAAGCCATCTACGTTGGCGGTTATTCAATTCCCACTGCGTAAAAGTATACTTCAGACTCTTTTGGTCTGTGAAGATCTAACATGTAGCACCATACAGGTAATGTCTCCAGATCTTCAATGCATGAACTACCGTTGCCAACTCCAGGTCATGAGTCGGGTAGTTTTCCTCATACATCTTTAACTGTCTAGACGCATAGGCAATCACTCGACCACGTTGCATCAGAACACATCCCAAGCCTAGCTTGGATGCATCATTGTAGACTACAAAGTCCTTTGTGCCCTCCGGTTGTGCTAAGATGGGAGCGAAAGTCAGACATCTCTTCAACTCCTCAAAACTCTGAGTACACGGCTCGGGCCATACAAACCGGGTAGTCTTCCTGAACAGGATGGTAAGTGGACGGGCAATCACAGAGAAACCCTCCACAAACCGTCGGTAATAACCGGCTAAGCCAAGAAAGCTGCGCACTTCCTTGATATTCGTCGGTGTCGTCCATGCTGCTACTGACTCGATCTTCTCCGGATCAACCTTGATCCCATCGGCGGATACAACATGACCCAGAAATGCTACCTCTGGCATCCAGAACTCGCACTTAGAGAACTTGGCATACAATTCTCTATCCTTTAAAACTCGCATCACTGTCCGTAGATGTCCTACATGTTCCTCTCTTCTACAAGAGTACACCAGGATATCGTTATGAAGACTACCACAAATTGATCCAAGAAGTCGATGAATATGCCATTCATCAACTCCATAAAGATGGCAGGCACATTCGTGGGCCCGAATGGCATCACTACAAACTCGTAGTGCCGTCTTATGCACATCCTGCTCTCTCACCCTCAGTTGGTGATATCCCGAGTGCAAGTCAATCTTGGAGAACACAGTTTCTCCCTGAAGGTGGTCTAACAAGTCATCGATGCGCGGCAAAGGAAACTTGTTCTTGATGGTCACCTTGCTTTTTCATCTCTTCATCTCGTACCAGGCTCCAACTCTACCGAAGTCCACGCTCCTCTGAGGCGGCAAACTGGACGGCTCAACAAACACATCCAAAAACTCGTAGACCACTGAGATGTCCTATAAAGCTGGACTCTCGCCCTCCTTCATGGCGTAACACCAAAAGGCATCACAACTTTGTGCGATAAATCTCGCTGCACATACTACACTAATAACCATACCCATCTTTTCAATGTCCCAACCTCAGAAGATCTCAATCTGACCCGACTTGGTAGAGACCGTCACGGTCCTCCTACCCACATCTAACACAACATGATGCCTATCCATCCAATCCATACCCAGAATGACTTCCTCATGCACCAACGGCATGACAAAGAAGTCCACAACCAAATTAGGGTTTCCTAAATGTTTAGGACAACCATGTACCTCTCGGATACCTCTAACCTTACCCCCATTTGGTAACCCTATCAAGAAAGGTCTATCCTCTACTATATCTAGGGTCAGTCTATCCACACATGTATTAGATATAAAAGAGTGCGTACCACCCGTATCAAACAAAACTCGAACAGGTAAACCATGAATCAAAATGGTACGTGTAGCAGCCGGTGCTGGCGGCTCCTCAACACTCCTCAGCTAAAAAACTCAACCTAGAGCTCCTCTGGTATCACTAGCACCACTATCTCTACATCTACCTCTATTCGGTCTTGGAGCAGAACCCTAAGTAGCAAGATGATCCGGGACTCTCTGTTGTCCCTGTATCTGGTGTTGAGGCGTATTCTGCCCACCTCTTGCTGCACCAGCAAGGGAAGAACCCTATTGTGATGTCGTCTTGTCCTATCGGCTAAACGTAGCCCGATGTCCTGGCTTCTTGCAAGAGAATCAAGTCAGTGGTGCTCTCGGGCAATCAATCCTCACATGTCCATAAGCTCCGCAATTATAACACTGCCGGCCTCTCTCAAAAGTCTGTGCAGGCACTAGATAACTCGAGCGGCCTTGAGATTTCCTCACCCGTATCCAGATGCTCCTGCACCAGTCTGTCTTATACGTTGTCTCTTCTCAGACCGTCCCCTCTGAGAAGTCCTCCTCTGGCTAGCCCGCTCACGCTCGTAAGTTGAGCCTCTATCCTGGTAGTCTGTCAAAGAGTCGTAATGAAATTCTGCCATGTAAGAACATGTACTCTCTCTCAGTCGGCGGGAGAGAAGATACACGTGTTAGTCCTCAAAAGGTGCAGTTGGACCCAATAATTCCAGCTCCATATGAAACGACTGATGACATCAACTACCAGCACATCCTCGAAGCCTGACTCCACAAAGTCTTGCAGTTTCTTCCTCCTCAAAGAGGCAGGGAAGAAGCGCTCTTTGATTATAGTCCTTATCTGGTCATAGCTAGTGGCTCAAACCCGCATGGTCCTCCACCACTACTGAGCTAGGTCACGGAGTGAAGTCTGTACTACCTCTATCCGTTTGTCCTTTGGACATCTGATAGACTCAAGGGCTGAGTCTACATGCCCAATCCAAACCTCAATCTCCAATCCCACCTTCCTAGAGAAAGGGGGTACACCCACCTGATGAAATGCCTTCAAACAAGTATCTAGTTGAGGCCCTCTGTACTCCTATGGAGTTCTAGCAACCTCAACAGCATGTGTCAGTGTAATTGGAACCTAAGAAGCTCCTTGGGACATCTCAGAAGATCCTACCTGTGCTGGCAGATTAAGGGCACGTCTACCTGCTCTAGTAGCCTCATCCACTCGTCTGATATACGCACGGAACTCTGGTCCCCTCACAAAGACATGATCCGATTCATTTGACTGGACTCGCTGTGATCTTTGTCGCCCAGCTCCACCGCTCCTAGTCTCAGGAACGACGCTCTCAGCTACCTCCTCGTGTACATCCTTTGCTATAGGCGGATCAACAGCGGGAGTTAGTCCCTCATCTATCACTACTGGAGGAAGACGGGGTCTACCCCTACCTCTTCCTGCACATGTCGCTCTAGTCTGAGCCATCTGCAGGGTATGCACAACTAACTTATAAGGCTATATATATGCCATATTTATGTGTGTATATATATATATATACTATCAAGATCCTCAGAAGGGTGATGGCTTCCCGTACACACTATCCCAAAACACTGTACTCTTTCAAAACCAAAACACTTTTGAAAAGTCAGACCCCTTTTGGGTGTTGTTTATTTATCTACTCCACTTTTATTGTATATTGCAAGTGCCATTAAATCAACCTAAGGCTCTGATACCAACTTTGTAACACCCCGAATCCGCGAGACTCGGACCGCTACTAGGCTAGGATCTCACAGTGGATCCTGAACCTAACGTGACAACAAGTTCAATGGATCTTACAATAAGGCACATATAGATTAAAACCAAATACATGAAACTGTATAAATATATACGACCAAAAGGTTTACAACATCACAGCCGAGTACAAAACGGAAAACCATAACATCCAAATACAAAACATCCCATATCCCGCGAACAACCTAGTGTACGGAAGCCATCGGCTGATCACCCATCTGTCTCACTCTGCAGTCATCCTATCCTGTAGAACATCTACAACACGGTATAAACCGTTAGCTAACAATAATGAATAAGAATGAAGTAATAACACATACACACACCAATACATCACAATATGCAATGTCATACACACAACCGTTTATTATCTTCGATTACGTTATTCCGTTACTAATTCAACTTATTTTGTGGCACAAGGAGTCTAAAAGACCTCACCTCTTCCCCCTATAACTCAGGTTTTGCGTGAGGAGCTATGTCCTCCTTGAGGTACTGGCTTCTGAGCACCTTCTCCACTCTCGACGAGCTTTGACACGTGGTCACCTCCCGGTTATAATGCACTTGGGCCAATTAAGGTAATGAAGTGGTCATCCAAGTCCGGTTTAGGTTATAAATGCAACAATCATATATGCGTACACACACAACCATCACAAACACTCAAATCCATAACTGTTCGCTAAGTAAGTCCATAAGTAAGTCCTATGGACTTACGTGAAACACTTGTACTCTGTACCACATCACAATTTCCCCTCGAGGAAATGATCAACCCCTGCATAAGCAAGACATATACAATATCAAACACTACAAAGGTTAGGAGACGCGTCTCCTATACCTCATTATCATAAACAACTATAACTCGCATCTAAACCTCAGATCCTCAACATACACACAAGTGCTTAAGGCACATTCCCAACATACATCTCATCAAGCTCATCATCAACCATACTAGCCTAGCCATATTTAAAGTCATGGCCAAAGGAAAGGAAGGAAGGAAACATATCAACTAGGTATGCCCTGGACACGAACGAGTGGAAGAAAGAGACGCAAGGGCACTGCACTAGTGAGGCGCAGGGGCGGAGCAACTTTGGCGCAGGGGCGGCTCAACCCAGGCACAGGGGCGGCTCAGCTCAGGCGCAGTGGCAGCTGGTGGCTAGAGGTGGGTCCGGTTCAAACCAAACCGCCGAACCGGCGGTTTGTGAACCGGCGTAAACCGCCGGTTTGACCAAACGGGTAGTTTAGGTTTGCCGGTTTGGTTGAACCGGGGGTTTACGGTTTCGTTTTAGGTTTGGCTCTAGACCAAACCTAAACCGGCGGTTAAACCGCCGGTTCGACCCATTTTTTTTTAAAATTTTTACTGCCTAAACCGGCGGTTTGGCAAAAAAAAAGAGCCGCTATTAGCCGTTGTGGGCCCGACATCCCAACGGCTCTTAGAGCCGTTGGATGTGTAATTTAAATTTTTTTTTTGTAATATTAGTGTAATTAAAAAAAATAAAATAACTACCCACAATTCCTATAAATACCATACAATTCTTCCATTTACCTCACACCAACATTCTCATCTCTCTACTACTACTCTCAATCTCCATCTCGTATTCTCGATCTTTCAATCAAGTGAAATGGCAAACCCGGATCACCCAAGCGACTACGACTTCACTCCGAGTCCCGCTTTCTTTCCTAGCACACAAGAAAGCGAGACTCAAATACCGAATTTGGAAATGCCACAAGTTCCACAAGTTCCACAAGGTCAAGGTGAAGGGGCATTCCGACAAGCTCCTCCACCGAAAATGCTTACCTCCGACATATTCACGAAGCATTACAAGAAGGGTCCGGTGGTGAATGATCATTGCCAAGTTACGTGCAATTATTATCCGAAGGTGTACAAGTGGAAGGCGAAGGGCGGATACGAGACTTTGCAAACCCACATGCAAAAGAATCATCCGGAGAAGCTCGGAATATCACGGGGACAAACACAATTGTCCCACGGGTTTGCATCCTCTTCCGCTCAATCTTCTTTATTTACTTATAATCATGTCGATGAATCTTTAGGATTAGCCAACTTAATTGCATCCGAAGCTTTTCCATTTTCTTATGCGGAATCTATTAATGTAAGAGAATATAACACTACTTTTCTTCAACCGGCTTATAAACCAACTTCTCGTAAACAAGTTTTGAAATTAATTTCTCAATCTTATGAACAAAAGAAACAAAATATTCTTACTATTTTACAATCTTTTTCGCATCAAGTATCAATTTGTAGTGATATTTGGAGTACTTTATCACAAAAACATTTCTACTTGGGCATGACTTTACATTTTATCGATAATGATATGTACTTGCATAAATTTGTTATTGCATTTCGCCATTTTAATGAAAGATATACTTCCGTCAATATTGCTAATTTAATAAGAACAATTTTACAAGAATTTAATTTACAAAATCGAGTTTTTTCATACTCATTTGATAATGCTTCATCTAACACCCGCGCCGTAAACAATTTGGTAGGGAATGCTGGTCAACTTATAAAAACACCTTTTACTCACCAAAGATGTTCATGTCATATATTAAATTTATGTGTCCAAGACGGCCTAAAAGTTTTACATGAAATGTTAGAACCTATAACCGACGTAATTGAACATATTTGGCATTCAACCGACTTAAGAAGAAAATGGAGATCAACTTGTATAGAAAAAAATATTCCTCCGATTGCTTTTTCAAAAGATATTGGAACTCGTTGGACCTCAACCTATAAACTACTTAGTCAAGCTCTTCGTTATAAAGCTGTTTTACAAGAATTTTCTTCACAATTTATTTCTTGGTCTATTTTAAATGATGAAAGTATTTGGAAAACTTGTTTTGATATTTGTAGTGTTTTAAAAGTATTTAGTGATTCTACTAATATGTTGAGTTATGTTTGCATTCCAGCCTCTTGTAGTTTATTAGAAATAGCCGTAAATGTTGCCGAAGCTTTACAAACCGGTTTAGGTTTAGAATCACTTAAATATGCAGCAACCGAAATGAAAACAAAATGGCTAAAATATTATGATGATATTCCCCTAGTTTATCTTATTGCCTCCGTTTTCGATCCTAGACTAAAAATTGATGGTGTTACGGAATTTTTAAATGCTTATTATGAATGTTTAGGTTTATCTTCTATTAAGAACATTAATTCTATTACTAGTAATATTCGTGTTGAAATTGGTAAATTACTTCCTTTATTTGAAACAAGTGCTAGTGCTTCTTCGCAATCAACTCCCCCACCCTCTTCTTCTTCTTCTTCTTCTCCTTCTTCTTCTTCTTCTTCTTCTTCTTCTTCTTCTTCTTCTTCTTCTTCTTCTTCTTCTTCTTCTTCTTCTTCTTCTAAAGCTAAACAAATTTTAGCTAAAAGAATGAAAACACCTAGACATTCATCCGCAAGTGCGGAATTTGAAGATTATCTAACAACTCCTTTTAGTTTTGATGGTGATATTGATAGTTTTCAAGTTTTAGAATATTAGAAGAAGATGGCCCCAAAGTATCCAACATTGGCCAAGATTGTGCAACAAATTATGGCCGTCCCTGCATCAACGGTGGCCGTGGAGAAATCTTTTAGTCAAGAAGGAAACATACTAAGCTACAAGATGTAACGCCCCAAATTTTGGCGCGTTTGCGATATTTCTTTTTCCGACTTTTATCGATAATTTATTAGCGCAAATATTCTTATAAAAGTATGTTTACGACGTGAAGTATTTATTCCCGAGTATATTTATATTTTGGATATCGTATTACTTTTATTTTACGGAAGAATTCGGAAAATTCCCCGATTCGAAAATCCCGTTCCAAATGCCTTGGATCGAGTTTCTTCTATTACCTTTATTTTTATTTTATTTTATTTACTTATTTACTTATTTCATTTTCTTTTCTTATTTTTTCATTCCCTCTTCCTGCACGCCAGAGGGTTGCGTGATGACTCTCACCCTTCTTTGGCCGCCCAAGCTACATCCTCCAGCCTACAAGTCTTACAAGATAGCAACTGCACCTGTGACCACTCGACCTCGCAGCCCTATCCCGACCCCTTGACCTTCCGACCTCTCGTTTCTGCGGCCCTTGAATAATTTTTGCACAAGACCCTCTGTGGTGCCCTATCTCCCTCTTCCTCACCCTTCACACAACCTTGCTCCCACCTCCCCATTTCCTCTTACTGTGGCAGCCCCTGGAAAGCAATTGAGAAGCTGCACCACCACTTTGAAGAGTCTGCGCCACCAGGGACCCCGCCACCGACACTGACGGAGAAACTAGCCTGGCTGCCCTGCCCTTGCCGCCGCCATCTCGCTCTCCCTATGCTCATATCTCGTCCCCTCTGTTCTCGCAGCACAACAGAATCAAACAACCTCCCTCTTCTGTCGAGCCACGCCAGGGAAAACACCAGGAGCCCCTGCCGCCAAGGAGAAGGGCCGCTTGTTCCCCATTCCTCCGCCGGAGAGGTCCTCGCTGTCGGAGCCCTGCGCAGCCAACGCCTTCCGCTCCATCCCTGCCTCTATCACCGCACACTGGGACGTCTCGCCACTGTCGTCGCCGGACGATGCCGTCGCCACCCTTGCTGAGTCGCCGCCTTGCTGAGTCCCCACCGCCTCTGCTTTCCTCCTTCCTTGCCGTTCGCATATGTTGGGTCTGGAAACCCTTTTAATCTTTTTTAAATTGGCCCCCTGATTTAGGTCTAATTGCAATAAATTCCAATGCTTTGTATTTGCACATTTTTACCCAACTTTTCAGAAGTTAACGATATTGCCCTGCTGATATATATAATTGCAGTTTTGGGCCCTATGTTTTGTAAATGTGCAGATTTGTCCTTGTGAGTAAATTTCAGATTTGACCCAGAGTTTATTTTGGAAAATGACCTAAGTTTCTTGAGTTCCATATTTATGGCCCAAAGATTTAATTGCAGATTTTGACCCATGTTGATATGATTTGATAATTTGCCTCGGAAAATGTTTTGCGGGTTTTTAACCTTGACTTTTGAAAACCGAGTTTTTCCTTAGTCTTATACTTATTATATATTCCGTTCAAATTTAGCGTATGAGCTAAATTTGATTAGTTTTGTTTTAGGTCCGGAAGCGCCCCGATAAAGGCCATCGAATTCAATCTCGACGTCCATAGATCATATTCGACCTCGTGTGAGTATCTTCTCCCTCGTTCTAGTTATTCTTAGTGGTAGAATCATGTTAGGTTGGATCTAGCATAATTTAGAGTGAATACCAAGTAGTGGCTTGTAACTTTAGGTGAAGATTTGAGGTTGTGAGTATGTATTTGTTGAGATTGTGGAGTTTAGGATGATAATATCCTAGCACTTGGGGCTATAGTTGAGATATTGTGAGTTTATGAGGGCTAGGAGTGTATCCTAGATTATGAGAGTATATGACCTAGTAAGATGATATAGGACTAGAAGTCTAAGGACTTCTAGCTTGTGAGTAGTTGTTGATTATCGTGCCTTGTCTTGAACAGGCTTTGGTTATATTCCTTCGGAGAGTGATTCGGTTTCGTTTAGCTTTGAGACGAGGTAAGTCCTCGGACTTACTTAGCCGCTTCTATGCCTTATTTGGATGTATATGGTGGTGTGTGTTTACCGCTTTTAAGCATGAAAATGGATTAGGATTTACTTGACCTTATTTATTGGCCCATTGTTACTACTATTTTTATCGGGCAGTGACATCACCGCTCAGTTTCCCGAGGGAGACTGGGGGGATCTCTGCGACCAGGCCATACACGGTATACGGGCGGGCTTCTTCATCACTCCCTCAGGGTATACGGGTTGGGCGCCGCCACACTCCTGTTGGTTACACGGGGACAGAGGCGAGAGTTATAAGACTCTCGTGTCACACTTGAACGAATGAATTAGATATGGAATAACCTAAAAAGATAATAAGTAACGGATGTGCATGTTTATGAGCATGTTGTGTGTTTGTGTTCCTATGTGTGTTTGTGCCATATTATTATTATAATGCCTAGAATGTGAGCTAACGGTTTTATACCGATTGTTGTAGTTGATGTGCAGGATAGGATGTGGCCGAGTGATCCAGAGGAGTGGGCAGCCGGGGTTCCGTACATCTTAGGTTGAGTTGGGTTTTGGAGTCCTTGTGTTGTTGTTATTATATATTATGTTGATGTTGTTGTAAGGACGGCTGAAGTCTTTCCTTTCTTTTATTTTCGGGTTTCATAACATTGCATAAAAATGTATTTCGATTTTGGCCTTTATTTGTGCCTTGTTGCAAGATCCAGTGAAATTGTTGTCAGGCTAAGGGTCGGGACCCATTGTGAGGTCTCCGCCAGTAGCATCCTGAGTCCCGCGGATTCGGGGTGTTACACAAGAGGAGTCAATTGAAGCCCGATAAATTGGAGACTCAAGTATGTGTTCAAGATTGGATAAAGGTGGAGAAGAGGCAACAACGGAATGCACCCGTTTATGACTCAAAATCGGATTCCAACTCCGATGATCCGGCCACTACTTCCGGGTCCGAGGCGCAAAGGTAAGGGGTAACGAAAAAAACTCGGAAGTCCGAAAAAAGGTAAGCAAAGGTAAGAGAACTACGTAGGCTTTGATTCCTCTTATACCCCAAGAGGATACGTAGGCAACCGGGAAAGCGGTTCAAGCCCTCTCCTTTTTTTTTTTTTTTCAATTACTTCTATTCAAAATAAAATTGTAATGTAATAAAAAAAATTGAATGAATAAAAAAAATGAGTATTCTCTTTCATGTATTTTAGTTAGTAATTTTATTTTAGTTGCTTTCGTTATCGTAGTTAGTACTTTTATTTACTTAGTAATTATTTTATTCAAAAGCTAATGTAATAAAAAAAATTTGGATGTATAAATAAATGAGTTTGTTTTGTTGTAATTATTTTACTTGGTCTTTTTTATTTTACTTGCTCTTTTTTATATTTATTTACTTAGTAATTTTATTTTAGTTGCTTTCTTTTACTATGTAATTATTTTATTCTAAAGCTAATAGCAAATGTAATAAAAAAAAAGGGAGAATTTGACATACTAGGTTTTTTTTAGTTTTTGTTTAAAAAAATGTACCCCAAATTTTTTACCACTTTCATTTAATAGTAGGTAAAAATTATTAACCCTTCTATTAGAAAGAAAGAATAAATGATGTTTGTTATTTGTTATATAAGTATAATTTTTAATTTTTAATTACTGAATTTGTTTTCTTTTATTATTTTTCTTGCCTTTTTTTTATTTCTTTTTTATTTTCTGAACTGAATTTCTCATACCGGAAATTCTCATACCAGAATTTTCATACCAGAAATTTCATACCAGAAATTATCATACGAAAAGTTCATACCAGAAATTTCATACCAGAATTTTTTTCATACCAGAATTTTTTTCATACTAGAATTTTTTCATACCAGAAATTTCATACGAAAAGTTCATACCAGGAATTTCATTCCAGAAATTTCTGAATTAAAACTAGCGGCACAATCAGCACTTGATCCTTGTGCTTTCTGTCCGCTATTTATTTTTGTTTACATAATACTTTTATTTTGAGACAATTTTAAGATATAATTCTCCACTCAAATAATGCTCAACTCTTCCACGTCTTGTCAATTTGTCATTGTCAACTGGGAAAAAGAACAAGTCTTTTGAAAACCAAAAGAGACGGTGATGGACCCATTTTTGCAAACCGTCATCATATACGCAAATTACAATAAAAAAATGAAACAATTTGGTTTACTAGGCTTTTTCTATTTTTGTATTTAGTAAATGTATCCGTTGAGAGGAGAGTGTGTAGAGTTTGAAAATAAATACAAAAGGTTGGGGTACATTTACTTAATTGAAACATTAAAAAGCCTAGTTAATACTCTAGTTTTTAAAAAAGCCTAGTTACTAAAATAGCCCAAAAAAAATTGCAAAATTACAACGAGCCCCCTAAAATTTGCAAAATTAAATATTAGACAATTAAAAATTCATTCCGGTATGTAAATTTCGGTATGTAAATGTCCGGTATGTGAAATTCCGGTATGTGAAAATCCGGTATGTGATAATTCCGGTATGTGAAAATCCGGTATGTGAAATTCCGGTATGTGAAAACTATGGTATGTGAAAATTCCGGTATGTGAAAATCCGGTATGTGATAAATCCGGTATGTGATAATTCCGGTATGTAAAATTTCGGTCCGGTATGTGAAAATTCCGGTATGTGAAATTCCGGTATGTGGAAATTCCGGTATGTGATAATTCCGGTATGTGATAATTCCGGTGTGTGAAAAATTCTTCATTCTAGAAAATAAATAAAAAATAAAGAAAATAAAAAAGACAAAAAAAATTAATAAAAGAAAATAAAAAAAAATTCAGTTTTTAAAAAGCATTTGGAAGAAAGAAGAAAACAAGAGGATGAAGAAGGTTTGATGGTAAAAAAAAATAAGAGGGGTATATTTACTTAATTGAAAAACAAAAAAGCCTACTTACTATCACTATTTCTCTAAATAGCCTACTAACCAAATTTGCCCAAAAAAAAATTGAATGTATAAAAAATTGAGTTTTCTTTGTTTTATAGTTACTAATTTTATTTAAGTTGCTTTCTTTTATTTACTTAGTAATTCTATTTAAATGCTATTGTAAAAAAAAAATTCAATGTATAAAATATAAATTATAAAAACATAGTTATGTGAAATTTCAATCTACAAAACTTTAGTAAAAATTTAAATTGTACAAAGATTAACAAATGCATACTTTTTTAATTAAAATATAATATACTTATATAATTTTTTTTTAAAATTCATGTGCCAAACCGCCGGTTTAGGTTAAACCTAAACCGGCGGTTTGATCATTGCCGGTTTAGGTTTGCGACCCACCACTACTGGTGGCAGAAAGTTGATCCCGACTTCTCTTCGATCCTTCTTGTAACACCCCGAATCCGCGGGACTCGGGAATGCTACGGGCGAGACCTCACAATGGGTCCCGACCCTTAGCTTGCCAACAATCTCACCGGACCTTTCCAACATGGCACAAATAAAAGGCAACATCTCAAATCGTTTGTAATGTATGCGAGAACAGAAAAGTAAAGGGTACAAGGTGGAAACTCAGCCGAGTCCTCAAAAAGACACACACTCCAAAATATAAAACCGTAAACCGTACATCAAAACTATAATCCAAACATAACAAGATAATCCAAAAACGCCCCCGTCCTGTAATGTACGCGGACCCTCGGCTGTCCACTCCTCCACCTCACTCGGCGGCGTCGCTGACCTGCAGGACATCTACACAGACTCTTTAAAACCGTTAGCTCATATTCCAAGCATTAGAATCAATGGGAAAGGCACATACGCAAGTAGTTCATCGCAAGCATTCAACATACATAAAAACACACCAATCCGATTTATTATCTTTGTTATTATTAAGTCGTATCCCGTTCTAATTCAACTTAGGTTTGTGACACGAGACCACCGTGCTCCCGCCTCGGTCCCTACTTACCGGCAATGAATAGTACTGATGCATCCGACCATCTACCCGCACGGGCTAGTCGTCGAGAACCTCCTTGACTCTCGCAAGAGCTAGGCAGATGATACCACCGCCCGTTATCATACACTTGGGCCAAAATGATATAAGGTCGGTGGTCCTATTACCGATTTAATTGTTTATAACATAAACAATAACATACACATACACCACCAAACACACATCAATGCTGATACATAAAATACGAGCTAAGTAAGTCCGGAGACTTACCTCGTCACCACACTCACTTAATACACTCTCGCTTCCTTAGAGAGGAAGCACACAACCTGCTCACACAAGAATACAATCATCAAGACAAGCTCACACTCAAGAAGTCTTAGATTTCACTCTAGTGATCTAAGCAAGATCACTCAACTCTCAAACTAGAAAAGCATCATAGGATCCATGGTACTCCTAACACTCTCAATCTAGCAAAGGAACTCACAACAACCTATAGCCCACATGATCATAACAATAGCCTAGAAGAGCCAATCTAGTCTAGAAAGACCCAACATGCTCAAACACCTCAAGGTCAACAACTACATCAAGCCATAGGGGCTCCAAGGTTCACAACCACTAGATGACATTCTCATTCTACTCTAAGCCAGCCTAAGCATGCTACTAACGAGGTATAACCATAAGGCTAGGAAAGGAATGAAGAGAAAGGGAGGAAGAAGCCTACTGGTGAAGAAAACGCAGCCGCGGAAGCAAGTTGGCGCCCCCTGCGTGGAGCTGTCATTGCCCCTACGGAAGCCTGGAGCCGTCACTGCGCTTGGGAGCCGCCCCTGTGGTGGCTTTGGCCGCTCTTGCGGTGGCTCTGGCCGCCCCTGCGGTGGCTGGTGAAGAAAACGAAGCCGCGGAAGCAAGTTGGCGCCCCTTGCATGGAGCTTTCACGCCCCTGCGGAAACCTGAAGCCGCCCCTGCGGTGGCTCTGGCCACCGCTGCGGTGGCTGGTGGTCCGTCTCTACGCCTTTGAAGATCCGCCGCCGCGGTCGAACAATAGAAGCTTCGTCTTCTTCGTTCCTTCGATTGTGTCTTTGCTCCTAGTGCCTCCTTCTTTGGTTGAGCTTTCTCCAAACACTATCCACAGGTCTTAGCTTCCTCACCACGACCTAAATGAGCTAAGAGGATGGACATGTAAAGGGGTTCACAAGATCTCTCTTCGAAGCTTCCTCCATAGCCTTGGATGTGAAGAGAAGAAAGAGGAGAAGAAAACATCAGCAAAGAGCAGAGGGAAGGAGGGAGCTTACCACAACAGATCCAACTCTTCAAGGCTGCAGGATCCTCCAAGGTCTTCCAAGGAGAAGGAAGAAGAGAGCACACAAGGAAGAGAGTGAAGAGAGAAAGAATGAGCGTGAGAGGGAAAAGTAAGAATAAGGAGAGAGGAAGAGCATAAGAGCTGCATAAAGGGGTGGGGAGACCCAAGGGTCTGCTGTCCCCTTTGCCTTCTCACTCCATAACCCGAGGCAGGAAAGAAAAAGAGGGAAACTCAAAGATTGGCGTGGGATTTTTGGATAAATTCCGGCACTCAGCAAACGTGCCCGCGGGAAAATTAAGCCGTTGACGCGGGAAGATCGGAAAAAGTCTTGACAACCGGAATAAAAACTCCGGATGTTACACTTCTCTCGATCTCTTCACTTCTTCATTGCCCCAAAGGCAATCACATACATATATACATACATATAATCAACAGAAAGGTCCACGAAGATCAACATAAGACTAAATCTTGTGGATTCCTAATCTAAGAAGAAGAAGAAGAGAAGAAAGGAAGAAGGAAAATAGGAGAGAAACTTCAACAGCTAAGGAAAGGAAGGACGCCCTCACTAGCTACTAACCAAAGCACAACAACAACAACAACATTCCCATCTTAGCATCAACATCATCAAAGCTCACCAAGCTCAAAACTCACTCAAGACTCATACAAGATCAAAGAAGATCAAGAAGAAGATCAAAGGAAGAGAGGAAGAGAAGAAGAAGATCGTGAGGGAGATGGAGTTGGAGAAGAGGAAGAAACCCTCATCCAGAAGCAAAAGGGAAGCTTATATAGGAAGCTAACACGGGTCAAAGAGTCAACAAAGACGGCTACAACCACAAGAAACCGCATCTGCGGACCTGCAAAGCCGTAGGGGCGAATCACAGACCCGTATGGGAGGCCCACTAGACCCATAGGGGAGGCTAGTTCTTGTCTCAGCACTGATCAACACCAAAAATTAAGGCTCTTACACCTTGATCCCTACTTCACGCGTCCAAATCTCATAGCTGTCACTATCACTCATTTCCGAAAACCAAAAGTGAAGCGAGGGGACAAAGGAGGACGAAGTGACGGAGCATAAGTTATTCCGAAGGCAGATCCCACAGTTTCATAATCGAAATCAAACAATGGATCAAGACGGCGACAAAGGATGACCGTTCCAATAGTAGAAACATACCTCGAGCGAGGTAAACGTGCGATTATTGGATTTCGTCTTACATTTACGATTCCGAAAATGTATATGATATTTTGTTTGTTTACTTTATTGAACTCGGTTTAGGTAAGATTGGAGTAGATTAGGCTAGAATAGGGTTGAAATCGAAGAATCGAAGCTTGAATCCGCCATTGATGGCGGATTCACGAAGACGATGAATAGTGGCACCACGGGTACGGGTTCCGGAACGGTGGTGCCACTGTTCACAATGGATTATTCTAATAATGCATTATCATGCATTAAATTGAATTAAAGTAAATTAAATTAAATTATAGTGAAGTTATATTGAATTAATTTAAATTGTATTTAATTAAATTAAACAATATTATCCAAATTAACTTTAATTAAGTTAAAATTAAATTAAATATAATTAAAGATAAATTAAATTAGGATAAAAATATTGCATCCTAATTAAATTAAATTAAATTTGAATTAATTAAACTAAATTAAATCAAAACTAATTAAAATAAATCAAATTAAATTGAATTGAAATAGTTTTATTCAAATTAAATTAAGTTAAAATCATTTCAATTAAATTTAATTAAATGAAAATAAAATTAAAATAAAATTCAAATTTTATTTAATTACAAGCAATTAAATTATATTTATTAATTAAATTCAAATAAGTTGTATTTAAGTAGTTTAAATCAAATAAGTTAAATCTATCAAATTAAGTTACATTAAACTTATAAAATATCCAAATATAATTACGTAAAGCATATATTACTACAGATATTATAGGGTATGGAGAGTCGGAGGCGTTGTACGACCTCCGTTCGTAGAGATCGGGCTCGGACGACGGAGAGTAGCTCTTAGATCGTTGTCCCGACGGCTGGACCACCACCACCAACACAGCGGTCAGTGAGGCCTAGTACATCAGAGCCATCTCCAAGAGTCTGTATGAACGTTCTTCCAAATCCTACGTATGCGACCGAGTAGGAGGGTGAGGAGAAGGACGCTTCTTCTGTACAACCAAAGCAGATGGTAGAGCATACGGAATTTATTATCGACGAGCAGACGGATCCGCCAACAAATGTACATGTCGATCCACCACTTGGCGAACATACTGAGATTGCAATTGACTTTCATTACAATATTCCAGTTGAGGAGTATATACAGGTGCCACATGAGCCATTTATCCCAGCAAATCGAGGTTGTCTTATTACAGAAACGGGGCACCTTTAATCAGCGATGTGTTGACATGCTACGCCGGTCACCTTGCTTGCGGTGTGTGGATGGGCAAGGTAGATAATTGCACCATACTTGTAACAAATTATTTTACATTATTAATCAATAAAATGTTTAATTGAATCAAAATTCTTTCTGAAGGAGAACTTTAGGAAGCCCATTACTACGTTGCGGAGGATAAATGACATCATGGTGAGCAGATGGATATCTGATGTTCATAGAGAGGACCCCATTTTTTGGTTTGCTATCGCATCTTAGAGTGGTTTGACGTATCCGCTCAACGTGTCTTTTTCCGGTGTTGACCACGCGCTCATCCATGCCTTTGTGGAGATATGACATCTGGAGACCAGTAAATTCTACCTTCCATGGGGTGAGATGATCATCATACTCCACAATGTAGCCATAATCATAGGGATTAGTATTGACGGGGATCCCGTACTGACACCATTTTCTCCACGCGACCGCACTGAGTGGCAGGGTGAGGTGTTCCACATTACTGAGGCCGAGGCACGGGGTCACTAGACAACGTTGCTTGTAGATGCCTTCAGGATGAAGCTCGTTACCATACGTCGCGACCCATCCCACCAGTTGGGGATGCTACTTTTGTGTTCCTCCTTTTTTTTTCTTGTGGTCATCTTCATCGACGAACAAGATTCGCTCTTGGTTGATAGATCTAGTACAAGATTCCCGACGTACAAGAGGGTATGCATGGGGTGCCGATGTCTTGGCCTACTTATATTCGTACGTATTACTATCACTTTAGTTAATTATTTTATATTTTCATTTTTTATTAATATTATTAATCTTCAATTAACAAATTATCGTACAAGATGATGGGCGGCGCTTCACGGCTGAAGGTGAAGATGGTCGGGGGTTGTACATCACTGTTGTAGGTAACACAATTTAGCCAGGTGGGCTTCGAGACTTTCTGTTCTGAAGACCCCACCACAAACATTGGAGAGGTTGAGATCAATTCGCTTGCAGTTGGATAAGATGAGAGCGGAGGACATCAAGTTCATGCCTTGCGGAGACAGAATTTTAGATTTTGAGGGCGAGCTTGCGGTTCAAACCTACAAAGGGATAACACAGGTTGGAGATATTGTCAAGCCTTACATGCCGGATCGGGTCCTCCGACGGTTTGGTACGTGTAGACCATACCCTCAGAGATGATCGTCCCGTTTCTCGAGGTCCGCCCCCTACTTGTAGCAAGGGGTATATGATCAGATTTACGTCATCAGATGACCGATGGTCTACAAGACACGACGATACCAACCGAGTTGCGCTATAGAGTCGGATTCGGGCTCTTTATCCATGGATTGTATCTCAGGATTACATGTCATGGTTTAGCGAGCGGTGTCATCCATTCGTACTACCCGGCTTGGCTGTACAGATTCCACCACCAGATCGTCCTCCTCCAGTTCTTGTTTTAGATACCCGGGTACGTGTTGTTGTAGTTTTTTTTATTTATTTTACAACTTATATATATAGAGGGTTGATAGACGTACCGGCGAAAATCTCTAATAGTCACCACAACTACGCACTTCGCGTGCGTAGTTGATGGGGTCCTCAACTACGCATATGGGATGCGTAGTTGGAGTGTAGGAAAAAAAATAATAAAAATTTTTAACTACGCATATGGGGAGCGTAGTAGTAGTTCGCAAAAAAAATTTTAAAATTATTTTTGGGATCTACTACTATGCTCCCCACAAGCGTTGTTGATATTTATTTTTTTGGGAACTATTACTACGCTCCCCATATGTTTAGCTGGAGACCTTATCAACTACGAACGCGAAGTGCGTAGTTATGGTCACTACTATATATTTCTGCCGGTATATTTAGAAATCACGTATATAAATAGTTACTAACATATGTATCTTTCATTACAGAGATTGCACATCATGCAAGCCCGAATTTGGGATCTTATTGGTCGCGGTACACCGACATGGAGGAGCTACTACAGGATCTACATGTGATTCATGACGAGTCGGTTGCACACCAGGTTCATATAGCGTTGTCTTAAGTTAGGGCGTAACAACATGAAGAACTGTTAGGTGAATATAAAGGATAAAAGATACTCTAGAAGGGGGGTTGAATAGAGTATGGAAACTTTTCACAAAAACCTATCTCAAGGCTTTAAGACTGATTTCAAAGGCCTTGATATCGATCTGAGCTCTTTGTAACACACTTTGATTTCAAGGGCTTTGAAACTGATTTCAAGGGCCTTGACTTTGTTCACCTGCAAAACAAAGTTAGTCATAATAAAGTAGAGAAAGTACGGAATGTAAAAGATCGACACGAGGATATGTTTACGAAGTTCGGATCTAAATAGCATACTCTCCGTCCCAGGGTATAGCCGTAGGAGCTAAATATCTATTATCAACTTCAAAGAGTCCTAGATACAAACTAGAAGAAATCCCCTTCTTCTCTCACTGTAACCAATGCTACAATCTAGCTCCAACTCTTCACCTTGCTATAATAGCCTAGTTACTTCGCAGAGTAACACACACTCTAGTATAACACTCTTTAGATATTCCAATGGAGCTCTTAAGTTTTATCTCTCTCTAGGGGATAAAGCTTTTTGTAAAAGAGAGAAAGAAAAACTTGTTTGATCGAATGAAGATGTTTTGGTTCGCTTGAAGACTTTGAATATTTCTGTGTAAGCTTGTGCATTTTCTTCTTCAATCAACATCTTCATTTATAGTCTTCGATGGAGAGATCTTTTAGCCGTTGAGAAGATGACCGTTGAAGATGGTTCTTCTTCTCCATGAAAAACGCTTCTTGGTTGAGATGAGATAGCCTTTGTAGATCTTCTATCGTCTTCATCTCCTTAAAGCACGTTGATCCTTCTTGTCCGTGATCTTCTCATACTTGTTGAAGATCTTTGTCTTTTGATCAAGATCTTTAGATCTTGTTGTGAAGATATCTGAAATCCGTTAAGGAGGGATCTTTGCGCTTTTGGTTGAGGATATTTGCGAGATCCTATTTTGAATCGAATCCACTTGGTCGTTTAAGATCTTCTTTGAGCATATCTTCTTGTTGAGGATATCTCCTTGGAAGATCTTCTTTTGATGCTTGATAGATTTGGTTGTTAGAGTTTTGATCCTTCCAGCCACTTTGTCCTTTGAAACTGACTTCAAGGCTTTGGCTTCTGATCCCTTGAAATAGCTTTCAAGGCCTCCGTGTTGAATCTGTTTAAACTCTTCGTTTGTCCCTCGTATCCGATTTCAAGGCCTCCTTTTGTCCCTTGAAATGCTTTCCAAGGCCTCCTTTTGTCCCTTGAAATGCTTTCCAAGGCCTGCGTACATTCTAGACAATCACTAAAACAAACCAAGCAACTAGATATACAATCAATATTTTGTTAGTATAAAAACCACTTTATTTGTGTTAAGTCTTCCATCATCACCTATAAAAATATATAATCAAGGTAGAGTTTTCAGTCTCCCCCTTGATGGAAGACACCAAAAATATCGTACCTGCATTGTAATGTTAGCAAAGCATATATGAATATCAAAACCAACTTAAAATGCAGAATATAGAAATATCGAAATGTCGAATCATTTAATTTCTCCTCCTTTGTCTTTCAACAAGGGAGAAAAATAGTTAACGCAGTGAAGTTTTAAACGATTACAAATCCAGAAGAAGTATTTCAAAAACCATTGTGAAACCAAGTATTTCAAAAACGCATACAAGGCCTTGATATCAAAACCAAGGAGTTTTAAAATCAATATCAAGGGCCTTGTAATCCATGGTTAGCTTGAGAGTCTTCATTCATGGTACCACCGCGGATTAAGACGCCCCCTTCCCGTAGTGTTCCTTCATGCACATCCTTCTCCAGCGGTCGGTAGCATTCAATATGTCATGATTTTTGAGGGACATGTCGGTTCGTCTTTGGTTAGATGTATCTTTGTAGTTTTCACAACCCCAAACTTTTTGATTTGTAAAATGTCCGGGTCCTCAGATGAAGGTTGACCAATAGGGCGATCCTTGATAATCTTGTAACACTGAGTCATGACCTTTTCAGCATCTTTGGTGGTGGCTTGACCATATTCTTTTGATAGCGGCTTAATACTATTATACTATTATCAACTATGAGGGACAAGACATTCACGTGAAACATCTGGTTGATCTTCTAATTTAAGATCCCAAGTAAGTCCTGAGTCTCATCCAGATGATAAGTAACTACAAATCTGAAGGTTATGAGATCATGTCACATAGAGTCCAGACCTCTTTCCACATCTTCTAGTCTTTGTACAGTTGTATAACTCCAAGCCGGTTGCTCCTTCAAAACCCACTCCCCGGTTGTTGTTCTCTTATTGCCCATGCAGTCAAAAAATTCTTTATCCTATTCTCCAACAATAAACTCTTGTTTCTCATCAGTGTAATCAATAGAAAAATATTGAAAGATTTTAGGGAGCAAGTTTCCATTGGGAAAATGGGAATCGCTGGGAGAGTTGATGGAGTGAAGCATATGGGACAAAATAATTTCAGGAAGGTTAAAATCCAACCTATTCAGCACATAGTACAAAAAAGCAAGCAACTGGTTTATAGCACATCCCTGTTGTTCATCCTTGACACCACACATCTCACCAGCAAGGTACACATAATTATGGCTTCAAGAGTTGAACATGTAGTGGTAGGTTGTGGTAGAGAGATGGATAGAAGAAATTTCTCTTTGACCATATTAACAATTCTAGAGGGAGTGGGATGGTCAAATGAGTTGAAGGAAGGAAGCCCTAGAATTTCAGCAATTATTGAAGAGGAAAGAACGATTTTCTTACCTTTAACCACTGATTCCAATACAAGTTCTCCTCGTTCTCTTCGAGCTATCAGGTTGACATAGAACAACCTGGTTAACCTTGGATATGATGTCTCCCCGAGATTGAGAATTATCCATATTGAACTGGCTTGAAGCACGCTGAGACCTGGTAGAGAAAGAGAAGTGAAGAGATCTCGATCAACTAATTCACACATGCATAGCTCCCATTCGTTGAACCCAGCAAGCCATTTCCTGACTGCGGTTTTTCTCCCAAACCAGTGTGAATGAAGACCAATTTTGGTACAGATTTCCGCGTCACCCATAGGGAATGAGGAATTTGATCTTGAGACGGAGTCGGAGGAGAGTTGAACGATTCTCTGGCGTTTGGGGGCAGAGGATGAAGCGTCATCAACCGAAAATCTCTTAGAAGCCATGGATAATTTTTGAAGGAAGTTGAAGCAATTTATGAAAACGAAAGAGTAAAGCAAGTGTTTAGGCAAAGAGAAGATGAAGCGTAAGAGATAAAGAAAGAAGAAAGATGGTATTTAAGAGAAGAAGTCACATCATCGTTAGTTCACTAGGATCTTGAGAAAGTCAAAATCTTGGGAGAATCAATGCTGATTAGAATTCTTTCCATAAATTTTGTAACCATTTTTCAAAATTATTTGAATTTGAGAATAAAACCTTTTGAAATCACTTTTAAAACTCTTTCTTTAAGATAATTTTAGGAATCAAAATATCTAAAATATATTAATCCCCAAATAGATCCTTGATATTCAATTTTGCCCTTGAATAGCATTTCAAGGCCCTTGAAAACAAAAAGTGGGCTGCATACGAAGGAGAAAATAAAACGATTTACTCCCCCTACATTAATGCTTCCTTGTTTAATATATCAAGATCTAATCGAATAAAATTGAATTGATCTTTACGTAGAGGCTTAGTAAAGATATCTGCAAGCTGCAAGTTAGTAGATATAAAAGAAATCAAAACATCACCTTTCTCAACATGATATGTTTTTTTCTTGAATGCTGCACAGGATTTTTAGTAATCGAAATAGCACTAGTATTATCACATTTTATCGGGATACCTTTCAAATCAAAGCCAAGACCACGAAGTTATTGAGCTATCCATAGAATTTGTGCACAAAAAGCTCCCACAGCTATATATTCGGCTTCGACTGTGGATAGGGCGACAAAGTTTTGTTTCTTGGAGTGCCAACTAATTAGGGATGCCCCTAAGAATTGGCAACATCCAGAAGTGCTTTTTCTATCGACCTTATAACCTGCAAAGTCTGCATTAGAATAGCCAATGAGGTGAAACGAGCTTTGACGTGGGTACCATAACCCTAAATCCTTAGTGCCATTGAGATACCGAAATATCCAACCATCAAGTGTGACTATTTAGGATCAGCTTGAAATCTTGCACGCATACACACGCTAAACATAATGTCAAGTCGACTAGCGATTAGATATAACAAAGAACCGATCATACCTTGATACTCCTTTTGTACAACACTTTTGCCATCTTTGTCATGGTCAAGCAAAAGTGTAGAACTCATAGGAGTCTTTGCGACCTTGGATTGATCCATCTTATACTTCTTAAGCAAGTCCTTGGTATACTTGCTTTGATTAAGAAAAATTCCTTTCTTTGCTTGTGTAACTTGAAGTCCAAGAAAGAAATTTAACTCACCCATTAGGCTCATTTCAAATTCCCTGCACATAATATCTGAAAATTCCTTGCATAGGAAATCATTAGTAGCACCGAATAATATATCATCAACATAGATTTGTACTACTAAAATATCGTTGCCTCTAATTTTTATAAATAAAGTTTTATCAATCAAATCTCTTTTGAAATTGTTTTCAAGGAGATACTTGGACAATCTTTCATACCAAGCTCGATGAGCTTTCTTAAGACCGTAAAGAGCCTTGTCCAATTTAAAAACATGATCAAGAAATTCATCATTTTCAAAACCAGGTGGTTGAGCAACGTAGACCTCTTATTCTAAGAAGCCGTTTAGAAAAGCACATTTTACATCCATTTGAAATAACTAAATGCTCATGAAAGATGCAAATGCAAGTAGCATACGAATGGTTTCTAACCTAGCAGAAAAAGTGTCCTCATAATCAATACCTTCCTCTTGGTTATAGCCTTGAGCTACAAGTCGTGCTTTATTTCGAATGACTTTACCGTTTACATCCAACTTGTTTCGAAAAACCCATTTTGTGACAATGACGGATAGATGCTTTGGTCTTGTAGTAAGAGTCCAAACCTTGTTTCTCTCAAACTCATTTAGTTCATTTTGCATGGCAATGATCTAGTTAGGTTCTTGAAGAGCTTGAACATATTTATTCGTCTCAATAAGAGACACGAACGCAGAGAACGCACATAGGTTGTTCACTTTTGATCGAGTTTGAACTCTTGCGTTTGGATCTGAGATCACATTCTCTTGTGGATGATATAAAGAATGTTCAAACTTCCTTCGTTTATAAGATGGAACAGATCGTGACGATTGAGGCTCATATGCTTAACTATATTCAGGTACCACTGGAGTGTTTCCCTTGGATCCTATATCAAGGCCTTGAATTTGGGTTTCAAGGCCTTGAAACGGAGTTCTGACATCGCAGTTTTCTGTTTCAAGGTCTTGAAGATATGTTTTAAGGTCTTGAGAGTTTTATCCGGTATCTTGAATTTTCTCTTGCATATTCTTTTCTTGATCCTTACGATCTTATTCTTCATCAGAATTGTGATCTTCTCGTTGATTGAGATTAAGATCTATAAAACTTTCACTCAAAGTACTGATGACATGAATTCTATACCATTATAATCATGCATATTGTATAGGTTTACCTCGATTTACCTTGCATATAGAGAGAATTTGTGTACCTTTTAGGCTTTATTCATTTATATTCTACAATAGAGGTCTACACGAGTTTTGGTTGAATTGTAGGTAAATTCAGTGGATTTGGAAGCAAAAGTGGAGCAAGGAGCATCTAAGGCTATTAGGGAAGCTTAAGGTGTCTTAGAGGAATCACAAAGAGCAAAGGAGTTGTGTAAAAGAGTTACAAAAGGGAGGAAGGAAACAAGCCAAGAGACAAGCATTCTCTTTTGAAGAAAATCGTGCCAATCTGTACATAAATCGGACGATTTTCTTCTGTAAAAATTGAGCGGTTTCCTTTGTAAATTGGATAGCACGATTTTCTTATCTTTCGGCCCAAGAATTAACACGACTCAAAGCCCATCACTTGTGGACTTGAGAAGCGTTTTGCCAAGCGGCCCATTAGCAAGGAACTATACATTGGAACCCTAGGAACGAAAATCGGGACCTCGGCAGCGGGAATTATTTACACATTTGAGAGAGATTGAAGATTCTTGGAAGGAGATTGAAGGGAAAGTGTCGGGAAGTCAATCTTTGTCATTAGTGTGAGATCCTTTATTTCCTTTGCGATTCTTGTGGTTTGTGAATGTAACACCCCAAATCCGCGGGACTTGGAGTGTCACATTGGGCTAGGATCTCACAATGGATCTTGACTCTAGCCTGACAACAAGTTCACTGGATCTTACAACAAGGCACAGGTAGATTAAAGTCAAATACATAAAAGCTGAGTATGATACATCAAAAGAGTTTACAGACTCATAGTCGAGTACAAAACAACAACATAAACCACAACCACAAAAGATCCCACATCCCACGCATCCTAATGCACAAAAGTCACCGGCTTGTCATACCATCTAGCTCACTCAGCAGTATTCCTAACCTGCAGAACACTACAAAACGGTATGAAACCGTTAGCTACAGCAATGAAAAGCATGAAGGTAATAGCACAACCACACATCAACATCTCAAACATGCAATGCCACACACATTCATTTATTATCTTTCATTACGTTATTCCATTACTAATTCAACTTCTTTTGTAACACGAGGAGCCTCAAGAACCCCGTCCCATCCAACGTAACACAGGAGTTTTGCATGGGGGTGACCTTCACTCGTCCCCTCCTGTGAAATCATCTTCAGGGCACCTCCTCCTAACCAGCAGGCGGAGACTGGCGGTTACCGCCCGTTATAATACACTTGGGCCAAATAAATGTAATGAATGGTCATCCTAGTCCGGTTTAGGTTATAAATGCACAATCATATGAACACACACAACCATCACAATCATACAATCCACAACTGCACGCTAAGTAAGTCCTATGGACTTACCTGATATACTCGTAACTTGTACCACATCACAACTTCCCCTTGAGGAAGTATTCAACGCCTGCAATAGCAAGGCACACACAATCACATACTGCAAAGGTTAGGAGACTCATATCACTAACCACAACCAACCTATATCTCAAATCTAAACCTCAGATCCTCAACACATTCATAGATGCCTAAGACATATCCAAAACATAACATCTCATCATACTCGTACACATACTAAACCTTAAAAGCCATAACCAATATCCATAACATCATCATGATCCTCAACTCATTCTGACACCTAGCATGCATCTATTCAGTATTCCTAAATCTCAAATTTAATCCTAATTTAATTAATTAACCTTTAATTAATTAATTAAATTTCACCAGAATAACGTTTTGCCCGCAGGCCATTTCTAAACCCACCTATCATCAGATTTCATCAAACAAACAACCCATAAACACCAGAATAATACAATGATCATAATGAAATTTCTAATTATCCATTTTGAAAAGCGTAAGGTCAATTTAGGCCAAATCGCAGTACGGAAAACGAATAAATTCATAACTTATTCGTTACTAACCCGATTGACAATCTGAAAGAAGATTCGGAATCACAACGACGTAGGCTACGCATGTACAAAATCAAATTCACCAGAATCTGAGTGACATAACTGTCTTGGTGACATATATGCTCGACCCGGTCCTTATCTGCTCGGAAATGCAGAAACTCGGTACCGATATGAAGAGAATGAAGAGAGGAATCCAAAAACTCAAACGGAATTGAAATCGGATTAGAAACGGAGAGTAGATCTGAGTTTGAAGTTTGAGAGAAATCAGAGCTTTTACGAGGAAACGTGAAAGGAAATGAATTAATAAACGATTTTCCGCTATTTATAGTGAAGTCGATAATTATCTTTTAGCGAAGTCGATAATTATCCTTTTATCGATCCAATGGCGGGTTGAAGCCCCTTCTCCAAACTTCTAGAAATTGGAATAATAGATCTTGAATATTGTAGGGATAATTATTCCACAATTGCCTCGGAAAACGTGTATTCCTAAACCGTCTTTCTTAGCCGTTAAAAACTAAATAGCGACTCTTTTGTCTGTTTTGCCTTTCCATGTTATTTCATATCTAGGACATGTCCGATGTCCTGATCATTTCTCTCAACTGTATTTTTATTAATTGGGGATCCCAAATGCTCCAAATAATACCGGAGGCTAAAAATAATTACCCGGGGGAAAAGATGAAAATTTCACCATAAGCCCACAATTACGCCCGGAACATAACGGTGGGGACTTATACTCAATACTTACGCAATCTTCGCGAGTTATATGCCAATTACTATCACTAATTAAGTTAATCAACATTAATTAGAATTCGAAAATCCTAGCTATTACAGTGAACATATTATTGAGTGTTTTGAGAGATACTTTGATTGAATCTGAGATTTATTTACAGATTTGGAGATTATTGAGTTTTTATTCAAAGTTCGAGTTTATTTGATTTATTCATTCAATCTCAATTTTGATTTGATTTTGAAAATGGTTGGCTAAAATCCTTGTGATTCTCAAGAGAATAATTGATTATTGAGGCTTAGATGATGATAGACTGAACTCATTTAACCATTTGGACCCTGAGAGTTTAGATTTTAACTTTGCGACAAACAGGAAAATCGTCTCGTTCTTCAGGAAAATCGGATGATTTTCTTAAGATCCTGTCGATTTATTCCCCTAACGATCTTTAATTGATTTATTCTTTAACCAAAGTTAATCCTTGCTTAAATCCTAACCTTGCTTAACCTTTTTAACCTCTATTTAAGTTTGTGAAGAGACTTCATCATTGATTCTACATTTAATAGATTAAGATTACATGATTTGGGTAATAGAGAGACTCAACATCCTTTATTTAAGGTTTAAAGTGTGCTTTCTATCTTTACCTTGGAGAGTCATATCCTGGAGTTTTGGGTAGTTAGTTTGAGTGTAATTCTTATCCCTAGACCTTTCTATATCGCAGCCTCAACAACCCTTATAGAGAGAACATTTGGCTTAGACAAATAGGTTTCGGAACTTCACCGTACGATATCTACCTTTGAAACACATAATCTTGGCAATATAATGTCCTTTGATCTTTAGAAGTGCCTTGAATCGAAAGCCGCAGTCGGATAATTGAATCCTTGGAATCATTTACCTCCTTTATTAATCACAAAAGCTTTTGCACTTTGTTAGATAACTGAAGTCGATTTTATTCTCACCAAATCCCTGAGTTCGACTCTGGAATTTTTTGCCTTACTAGAGCTGATCCATACACTGCGGGTTCGCTTTTGCTTAAGTTCTAGATATAAATTTAAAACTAGTGACGCACACTTTCGAGCGAACAAGTACCATCATTGCTTTCTTCAAATATGACAAGAATATTATCCTCAACAATTTTGGTACGCTTATTATAAACCCGATAAGCTTTGCTATTTGAAGCATATCCAATGAATATTGCTTTGTCACTACGTGCATCAAATTTACCAAGGTTATCTTTGCCATTGCTATGAACAAAGCATGTACATCCAAACGGTTGAAAATAAGAAATATTAGGTTTTCTACCCTCAAATAGTTCATAAGGAGTCTTTTTCAAAATAGGGCGAATTAAACATCTATTCAAGATGTAATTTGCAGTGTTTACTGCTTCTTCCCAAAAACTTTTTGGCAAACTGTTTTCTAGACGCATAGTCCTAGACATATCCTCTAGGGTGCGGTTCTTCCGTTCCACAACCCCGTTCTGTTGAGGAGTTCTAGGAGCTGAAAAGTTGTGTGAAATACCATATTTTGCACAAAATAAATTAAACTTTAGTTGATCAAATTCTCTACCATGATCGCTTCTTATAGAAACGATTGGTATGTTTTCAAAGTTTGCAACTCCTTACACAATTTTGAAAACTCAAACAATGCTTCAGATTTTTCCCGTAAGAATGATATCCATGTAAAATGAGAAAAATCATCAACAATGACAAGGATGTATTGTTTACCTTTGGGAGATTTGAGACGCATAGGACCACAAAGATCCATATGTAAAAGTTCAATGGGTCAAGAAGAACTTACAACCTTCTTTGGTTTGAATAAACCTCTTGTTTGTTTACCTTGTGTACAAGCTTTACAAAGTTCATCTACCTTGAAGTTTAGGTTTGGCAAGCCACGTACCAATTCCTTTGAAAGTAACTTGTGCATTGTATGCATGCTTACATGACTAAGTCTTCTATGCCAAAGCCTTGGATCATTAGTCAAGGCTTTGAAACACTTTAACTTAGTTCCTGAAACTTGGTTAGTACTAATAGAATAAACATTGTTACATCTAGCAGTAGTAACCACAATGTCATCCGTCATCTTGTCTTGAACTTCACATTTTTCTGAATCGAACATTACCTTGTTGCCTTTATCACATATTTTAGAGATGTTAAGCATGTTATACTTCAAATCGTAAACAAGATATACATCATCAATAAAGTTAGATGAATTATAACATATTTTACCAATGCCAATAATGTCACACTTTCCTTTATCACCAAGCGTAGTGGTTCCAGACTATTGCTTCTTTAAATCTGAGAACAGTGAACTTTTTCCACTCATGTGTCTTGAGCAACCACTATCTAATATCCATTTATGCTCCTTTACTTTGGTGATATCTTGTAAAACAGCAAACATCAATCTTTCCGGGTCGACTAAATGACATATTTTGGTTTAAATTTAGGCTCAATCATGTGTGGTGGTCTAGTGCCTTTGGGAACCCATATTTGCTTGATTTGTTTCCTTAAACATAGAAGATAAGTGTTTCTAATGATTTAAGGATCATTTCTTCTATATGAACATGTTGATTTGACATGACCCTTTTTATAACAGTAGAAACATGTGGGCATATGAATACTTCCTTTGACCTTGACAAAAGTGGTAGTCGGTTTTCTAGGAAAAATCCTATGATAACCTATACTATTTTTGTTAAGTGAGGAATATTGTGCACCCATCATCCTTTCAAGATTGGATTTCGAGCGAGTAAATTTGACAAGTGCAGTCTTCTGGTCTTGACACGTCAAAGTTAGATCAACTTTCTCTTTCTCAAGATCGATATAGTTTCGATAAAGAGAAGAGAGGTTGTCCTTAAGAATCGTATTTTCCGATTCCAAGGCCTTGATATTGTCATCAAGATCTACCTTTTCTGTGTTAAGATTTTCAATCTCCAAAGATATCTCACTTAGTCGTTTCTCTTGTTCGAGAAGCTTTTCATTTAAGGAAATTTTCCTTATCCTTTGTTCTTTGTCACATATGATAATGTCTTTAAGGAATTGTGTGAGATCAGATTCAGGTTGGAACATGATAGTACTTACCACATTATCAACGTAAAGATTTGAATCTTCTTCATGATCGGCCATAAGACAATGGTTTGCTCGTTCTTTTTCGTCTTCTAATTTATTTGAGGAATCTGAATTACTCCATGAAGCTACCATAGCTTTCTTCTTTCGATCATTCTTCTTAAAGTTGGTCCTCTTCTTTTGTGGATAGTCCTTAATAAGATGATCTGTTTCACCACATTCAAAACAAGTCAGAACATTAGTTTTCTTGTTAGAGTTAGAAAACTTCCCTTGAGGTCTTAATCTTCGCGGATATTCTCTATTGTTTGCAAATTGTTTCTTTATTTTGAGAATTCTTGCGAGACCCTTGGAGATCATGGCAATTGCATCTACTTCATCATCGTCATCACTGTCTTCCTCTTCAGATGGTAACTCATCCTTTTTCGATCTTAAAGCAGATTCTTTGTGTTGGATGAGAGCTCTCCATCTTCTTCACCAAAAATCATTTCGTGTGTGATGAGTTTTCCGTGTTGAGATTTTTAATCTTCAAAGATATCTCACTTAGTCGTTTCTCTTGTTTGAGAAGCTTTTCATTTAAGGAATTTATCCTTATCCTATGTTCCTTGTCACATATTATAATGTCTTTAAGGAATTGTGTGAGATCAGATTCAGGTTGGGACATGATAGTACTTACCACATTATCAACGTAGAGATTTGAATCTTCCTCATGATCGGCCATAAGACAAAGGTTTGCTTGTTCTTTTTCGTCTTCTGATTCATTTGAGGAATCTGAATCACTCCATGAAGCTACCATAACTTTCTTCTTTTGGTCATTCTTCTTTTGTGGACCGTCCTTAACGAGATGATCTCGAGGTCTTGATGTTCGCGGATATTCTCTAATGTTTGCAGAATGTTTCTTTATTTTGAGAGTTCTTGCAAGACCCTTAGAGATCATCGCAATTGCATCTTCTTCATCATCGTCATTACTGTCTTCCTCTTCAGATGGTAACTCATCCTTTTTTGATCTTAAAGCCAGATCTTTTTGTTGGATGGGATCTCTCTATCTTCTTCACCAAGAACAATTTCATGTGTGATGAGTTTTCCAAGCAGGTCGTCAAGAGGAAGAGTTGAGACATTCTGAGCTTCTTTGATGGCAGTCATCTTTGGTCCCCACTTAGATTTAGGTAAGCTCCTTAGAACCTTCCTAACTTTTTCTTCGTTTGTGAAGACCTTTCCAAGTGAGTCCAAGTTGTTCACAATCTCAGTAAATCTTGTGAACATTTCTTTGACTGGTTCATTTGGATTCATCTTGAATAGCTCATATTGTCTGAGGAAGATGTTGATCTTTATTTCCTTGACTTGACTTGTTCCTTCGAATGTGACAACGAGTTTGTCCCATATTTCTTTTGCACTCTTGCATGATGAGATGCGGTTGAATTCATTAGCATCTAATCCACAGTAGAGCAAGTTCATAGCCTTGTAGTTCTTTGACACACTATCCAAGTCGGCTTGTGTGAAGACAACTTCCTTCTTTGGGACTTGGACACCTTCAACTGTAGTAGTTGGAACTTTGGGGTCATTCTGAATAATGCTCCATTGTTCCATGTCCTAATCAATAATGAACATGCACATGAGTGCTCTCCAATGGGAAAAGTTGTTGCCACAGATGAGTGGTGGTTGAGATGATGATCTTCCTTGAACAAATCCTCCATCACCTACAGGATTCATGATTAGTCTCACTGATGGTTAAATAAATATATACATGAGTCTAGCTCTGATACCAATTGAAGAACCGTTAGGTGAATATAAAGGATAAGTGATACTCTAAAAGGAGGGTTGAATAGAGCATGAGTACTTATCGCAAAAACCTATTTCAAGGCTTTGAAACTGATTTCAATGGCCTTGATGTCGATCTGAGCTCTTTGTGACACACTTTGATTTCAAGGGTCTTGACTTTGCTCACCTGCAAAACAAAGTTAGTCATAATAAAGTAGATAAAGTGCGGAATGTAAAAGATCGACACGAGGATATGTTTACGAAGTTTGGCTCTAAATAGCCTACTCTCCATCCCAGAGTATAGCCGTAGGATCTAACTATCTATTATCAGCTTCAAAGAGTCCTAGATACAAACTAGAAGAAATCTCCTTCTTCTCTCTCTGTAGCCAACACTACGATCTAGCTCAAACTCTTCACCTTGCTATACTATCTTAGTTACTCTCCATCCCAGAGTAACTAAGATGTGCTCTGGCCCTTGACTGGGGGAATGGAAGTGGTGGTTTGTATGCAGGAGGTGGAACATAAACTTCAGTTTTCCCCTCCGCTTTCTGTGGCTCCACCTCGGTTGGCATCTCGGCCGAAGTGTTCTTCGACTGCACCTGGACCGAGGTGGTCTTCGTCGGTACTGGCACCGACCGAGGCACTGGATCTGCGGTTTTCAGTCCACTCCTCGTAGTTATGGCCATGATCTGGCCCTTAGGGTTGCTCTCCGTCCTTGCTGGAACTTCCTGGATCTCTTGGTGCTTCATTCGCCCTACTAGCAAGTTGTTGTTTAAAGGCCTTTTGGGCCTTCGAAAATGAAGTCATAGAAGTCTCCATAGCACTAAGCTTGATCAAGATGGCCTCCAGCACTGCGTCTTTCTTTTCCGGCTGAGACAAACTTGATCCTTGCCCCTAACTCTTTAATGGAGTAGAAGAAGACGAAGGGGAAGAGAGGAAAGGATTAGAGAAATCGTTAGAATTGGAGTTAGAATGATTGTTACCAGAATTTTGGTTGTTCGCCCTCCAATTGTTGCTATTGGATCCTCTATTGTTGTTGTTGTAGTTGTTGTTCCGGGAACCGTTGTTGTTGTTACGGTATCCATTGTTGTTGTTCCTTTGTCCTTGATCTTTCTTCTTGGTTTGAGCAACCAAGAGTTCCTTTAATTGCTTCACGTCATTCTTCAAAGACGTGAGTTGATTGTTGTTTGGCTGAGTGTCTTGGAAGTTAACTCTTTTAACTCCACCTCCAGCTCCTTGATGGGTGTACTTCTCCATATGCAAAGCTTGCTTCTTGATAAAGTCCCAAGCTTCGTCAATCGCCATGTCCATAAGGGTACCGGCGGAGAGTAGTTGGAGGTTGAACTGGGTGCTTCCGTCCAGTCCCTTGAAGTATATCTCCAACAACTCTATCTTTGGAATCCCATGATGTGGGCAATCCAAAAGAATATCCTTGAACCTCTCCCATGACTTGGACAAGCTCTCCTTGTCCTTCATAATGAATGCATTAATCTTCCCTCTCATTTCAGCGGTCTTTGAGGAGGGAAAGAATTTAGTCAAGAATTCCGTAGTCATCTCCTCCCATGTGCTGATTTTTCCTGGAGGAAGAGATTGATACCAAGTAAGAGCTCTATCTTTTAAAGAAAAGTAAAAAGGTCTTAGCTTGTAGTTGTTGTTTTCAATCCTCGAAGGTCACAAGGTCTCCATCAAGATCTCATAGTTTTGAAGATGTTGATGTGGGGATTCCTTCTCTAGTCCTCCGAACTGGCATTGGCGAATCATGGACAGAACTTGCGGTCGAAGTTCGTAGTCATGGTCCGCTGGATCTCCTAGGTTAACTCCTGGACGCCTCAGTTGTTGATTGGGGTCCATCCTTTGACCTAGGGTTTGCGGGATTCCTGCAAAAAGAGCGCCTCGGACTGGCATCCGAGGTGGAAGTACCTCGGCCGGGGCGTCAGGTACTGGAACCTGCCTCGGTCGAGGGTCAGCAACTGGGACCTGCATCGGTCCAGCATCGGGAACTGGGTCTTCCCTCGGTCGAAGTTGATATTGGTCTCGTAAAGTGGCCATATCTGCTTCGATCGCTTCAGTCCTGGTGCGAGTTTCCTCTTTCTCTTGCCTTAGCTCTTCCCTGCTGAGGCGTAGCTGCTCTAGCGCCTCTTTCAACTCTGCCTCAAGATCGCGATTGTCTTGGTTGACCATCTTCGCTTCTCTTAAGCGTCGTTTGTATGTCTTTTCTGGTTCGGGATCGTAAGGAACGATTTCCTTCCCAGTGCGGGTTCTTCGCATAAACCTAAGAAAGAACCTGCAAAAGTCACTCAAGTAGAGTGGTTAGTAGACACGGGGGCAAGTGCCCCAAAAGCAAACCGTAACTGGCTCGGTCTAGACCAAGTCCCCGGCAACGGCGCCAAAAACTTGTTCGCTCCAAACGGTGTGTGCAAGCTTTAAATTTATAACCCTAGACGTAAGCGTAAAACAAGGATGCGAACCCGCAGTGTACGGGTCAATCGTAGTAAAAAGCAAGAAATTCCAAGGGTCGATCACAGGGACTTAGTGAAACAAAGTCCAATTACGGTAAGCTTTAGCAATTACTAACCACAAAGCAATTAAAGCAATCAAAGTTGATAAAAGTCAATAAAGGAAATATGCAATTCTAGGGATTAAAGCATCTACTTATGGTTCTAACTCAAGATCTAAAGATAAGTGGACAAAACTGAGATTTTTGCATAGGGAAGGTGTTACTAAAGTGGAATAGATCACCGGGTAAGTCTCACTACTCACTAATCCTAAACCATAACTCCTATTACCGGGTAAGTCTCAAGGAATTAAGATAAAGAACTATAACCTCAAACTAACACACCATCTAAGGGAATAGAATCAACCTTTACCGGGTAAGTCTCAGGCTAACTCACAAAGATGGGATGAAAGCACACTCAAACCCCAATAAAGGATAAACCTTTATTACCTACACTTATGATCTTAGGTAAAAAAACTAAGGAATTACCGGGTAAGTCTCATCCTAAGCTTGCATTGAACCAGGAAAGGTGTAATAAGAATAGGATTTGGCAAACTCTAACACTTAACTCTCAGTTTTGGATCAGATAAGTCACCTCGGTCAACCAAATTCCACCCCGGCCAAGATGTTCATTGACTGAGCGAGATGCTTAGGGTTAAGGTAAAAGACTCGAACTTTCAGGGTCCTACTGTGATTAAGATCATTCTATCATTGTTTTTCCCACAACCTTCAGCCAATCACCCTAGAATCACACAAAGAGATTAGCCACTCATCATCATGAAAGTATTAATCAAATATATGGGAAGAAAGAGAATAATTGAAAAAGAAAACCTTAAGAGAAAGGCTTCAATAACTGAATCAATTATAAAACACAAGCGTTCCTTGGATAGAAATCCAACAAGACAACAACAAAGAAGGGAATCTAAGGTGATCTTACAAAAACCCTTCAAAAGCTATAAAAGCTCTAGACTTTCTTCCTTCAACCTTCAAAAAGGTTCTTCAAATCTCCCAACTGGAGTATGGCTGCTGCGGTATATAAACCCTGATCGGTGATATAGCATGATATGGATTTGTGGGAAATCCGACCCTTTTTATAGGAAAATTACTCTCCAAAGATAAGATATCTTAGAAAGATCTCTTCCCATAAAAATAGGCAAAATATATGATCTAGCATATCTTCTTCCTTCCAGGAGCCAAGCCCAAAAATATAAGATCTCTTTCCAAAGATAAAAGATCTCAGCCAAGAATAAAATATTCTCGCCGCGTCCCAGGTGTTCGCCTCGGTCGAGTCGACTTCTCTGGATCACCTCGGTCGAGGTGACTCTGTAGTCAACCGAGGTGAGTCATAACTGAATGTGAAATCTCTCAAATCTGGTCCAAAGTAAATCTTTAATCCATGGCTATGCTTCCTGGATGTTTTCTTATGTTCCTGAATGTAGCTCCAATGACTCCATAACTCCTTTTGCTCCTTTTTTATGTAAAACGTGCCATTTTACCTACGATTACAACAAAACTAGGTGTAGACCTCGATTCCCGCAAAGGTAGATGAAATGGTAATATAATCACATAATATACATACAAACATGCAGATTATTGAAGATAAAACGTCCAAACAAACCCCAAAATATAGACTATAATTCATGCTATCACTCACCTGCAAAACAAAGTTAGTCATAATAAAGTAGAAAAAGTGTGGAATGTAAAAGATCGACACGAGGATATGTTTATAAAGTTTGGCTCTAAATAGCCTACTCTCCATCCCAGAGTATAGCCGTAGGATCTAACTATCTATTATCAGCTTCAAAGAGTCCTAGATACAAACTAGAAGAAATCTCCTTCTTCTCTCACTGTAGCCAACACTACGATCTAGCTCAAACTCTTCACCTTGCTATACTATCTTAGTTACTTCGAAGAGTAACACACACTCTAGTATAACACTCTTTAGATATTCCAATGGAGCTCTCGAGTTGTATCTCTCTATAGGGGATAAAGCTTTTTGTACAAGAGAGAAAGAAAAACTTTTTTGATCGAATGAAGATGTTTTGGTTCGCTTGAAGACTTTGAATATTTCAAGGGATAGAAGGAGGCCTTGAAATCCGATACAAGGGACAAACCAAGAGTTAAAATTGATTCAACACGGAGGCCTTGAAAGCCATTTCAAGGGATCAGAACCAAAGTCTTGAAGTCAGTTTCCTAGGACAAAGCGGCTGGAAGGAATTCAAACCTCTAAATAAAAAAATCTATCAAGCATCAAAAGAAGATTCTCCAAGGAGATATACGACCAAGTAGATTCGATTCAAAACAGGATCTCGCAAAGATCCTCAACCAAAAGCGCAAAGATCCCTGAACGGATTTCAGATATCTTCACAACAAGATCTGAAGATCTCGATCAAAAGACAAAGATCTTCAACAAGTATGAGAAGAACGGACAAGAAGGATCAGCGTACTTTAAGGAGATGACGACGATAGAAGATCTAGAATGGCTATCTCATCTCAACCAAGAAGCGTTTTCCATGGAGAAGAAGAACCATCTTCAACGGTCATCTTTCTAACGACTAGAAGATCTCTCCCTCGGAGACTATAAATGAAGGTGTCGATTGAAGAAGAACACACACAAGCTTACACGGAAATATTCAAAGTCTTCAAGCGAACCAAAACATCTTCATTCGATCTAACAAGTTTTTCTTTCTGTCTTTCTACAAAAGCTTTATCCCCTAGACAGAGATAAAACTCGAGAGCTCCATTGGAATATCTAAAGAGTGTTATACTAGAGTGTGTGTTGCTCTGCGAAGAAGGGGATATCTTCTAGTTTTTATCTAGTACTCTTTGAAGCTGATAATTGATAGTTAGATCCTACGGCTATACCTTGAGACGGAGAATAGGCTATTTAGAGCCGAACTTCGTAAACATATCCTCGTGTCGATCTTTTACATTCCGCACTTTATCTACTTTATTGTGACTAACTTTGTTTTGTAGGTGAACAAAGTCAAGGCCCTTGAAATCAGTTTCAAAGCCCTTGAAATCAAAGTGTGTCAAAAAGAGCTCTGATCGACATCAAGGCCTTTGAAATTAGTTTCAAAGCCTTGAGATAGGTTTTTGCGAAAAGTTCTCATACTCAATTCAACCCTCCTTCTAGAGTATCTTTTATCCTTTATATTCACCTAACGGTTCTTCAATTGATATTAGAGTTAGACTCACGTATATTGATTTAACCATTAGTGAGACTAATCATGTATCTTGTAGGTGATGGAGGATTTGCTCAAGGAAGATCCTCATCTCGACCACCACTCTTTTGTGGCAACAATTTTGCCCATTCGAGAGCACTCATGTGCATGTTCATTATTTATTATGACATGGAACTATGAAGCATTATTCAGAAGGGACTCGAAGTTCCAACTACTACAGTTGAAGGTGTCCAAGTCCCAAAGAAGGAAGCTGACTTCACACAAGCTGACTTGGATAGTGTGTCAAAGAACTACAAGGCTATGAACTTGCTCTACTATGGATTAGATGCTAATGAATTCAACCGCATCTCATCATGCAAGAGAGCAAAAGAAATATGGGACAAACTCGTTTTCACATATGAAGGAACAAGTAAAGTCAAGGAAACAAAGATCAACATCTTTCTCAGACAGTATGAGCTATTCAAGATGAATCCAAATGAACCAGTCAAAGAAATGTTCACAAGATTTACTGAGATTGTGAACAACTTGGACTCACTTGGAAAGGTCTTCATAAACGAAGAAAAAGTTAGGAAGGTTCTAAGGAGCTTACCTAAATCTAAGTGGGGACCAAAGATGACTGCCATCAAAGAAGCTCAGAATGTCTCAACTCTTCCTCTTGACGACCTCCTTGGAAAACTCATCACACATGAAATGGTTCTTGCTGAAGAAGATGGAGAGCTCCCATCCAACGAAAAGATCTGGCTTTAAGATAAAAAAAGGATGAGTTACCATCTGAAGAGGAAGACAATGATGACGATGATGAAGAAGATGCAATTTCCATGATCTCTAAGGGTCTCACAAGAACTCTCAAAATAAAGAAACATTCTGCAAACAATAGAGAATATCCGCAACATCAAGACCTCGAGATCATCTTGTTAAGGACTGTCCACAAAAGAAGAATGATCGAAAGAAGAAAGTTATGGTAGCTTCATGGAGTGATTCAGATTCCTCAAATGAATCAGAAGACGAAAAAGAACAAGCAAACTTTTGTCTTATGGCCGATCATGAAGAAGATTCAAATCTCTACGTTGATAATGTGGTAAGTACTATCATGTCCCAACCTGAATCTGATCTCACACAATTCCTTAAAGACATTATAATATGTGACAAGGAACATAGGATAAGGATAAATTCCTTAAAGGAACAGCTTATCGAATAAGAGAAACGACTATGTGAGATGTCTTTGGAAATTGAAAATATCAACACGGAAAAGGTAGACCTTGATGATAGTATAAAGGCCTTGGAATCGGAAAATGCGATTCTTAAGGACAACCTCTCTTCTCTTCATCGAAACTATATCAATCTAGAGAAAGAGAAAGTTGATCTAACTTTGACGTGTCAAAACCAGAAGACTGCAGTTGTCAAATTCACTTGCTTGAAAGCCAATCTTGAAAGGATGATGGGTGAACAACAGTCCTCACTTAACAAAAATGGTATAGGTTATCATAGGAGTTTTCCTAGAAAACCGACTACCACTTTTGTCAAGGCCAAATGAAGTATTCATATGCCCACATGTTTCTATTGTTATAAAAAGGGTCATGTCAAATCTACGTGTTCATATAGAAGAAATGATCCTTAAATCATTAGAAACACTTATCTTCTATGTTTAAGCAAACAAATCAAGCAAATATGGGTTCCCAAAGGCACTAGACCACCACACATGATTGAGCCTAAATTTAAACCAAAATATGTCATTTAGTCGACCCGGAAAGGTTGATGTTTGCTGTTTTACAAGATATCACCAAAGTAAAGGAGCATAAATGGATATTAGATAGTGGTTGCTCAAGACACATGAGTGGAAAAAGTTCACTATTCTCAGATTTAAAGAAGCAACCATCTGAAACCATTACGCGGTGATAAAGGAAAGTGTGACATTATTGGCATTGGTAAAATATGTTATAATTCATCTAACTTTATTGATGATGTATATCTTCTTGACGGTTTGAAGTATAACTTGCTTAGTATCTCTCAAATATGTGATAAAGGCAACAAGATAATGTTTGAGTAGAAAAATGTGAAGTTCAAGACAAGATGACAGGTGACATTGTGCTTACTGCTTCTAGATGTAACAATGTTTATTCTATGAGTACTAACCAAGTTTCAAGAAATAAGCTAAAGTGTCTCAAGGCCTTGACTGATGATCCAAGGCTTTGACATAGAAAACTTGGTCACTTAAGAATGCATACAATGCAAAATTTACTTTCAAAGGAATTGGTACGTGGCTTACCAAACCTAAACTTCAAGGTAGATGAACTATGTAAAGCTTGTACACAAGGTAAACAAACAAGAGGTTCATTTAAACCAAAGAAGGTTGTAAGTTCTTCTTGACCCATTGAACTTTTACATATGGATCTTTGTGGTTTTATGCGTGTCAAATCTCCCAAAGGTAAATAATACATCTTTGTCATTGTGGATTATTTTTCTCGTTTTACATGGATATCATTCTTACGGGAAAAATCTGAAGCATTGTTTGAGTTTTCAAAATTGTGTGAGGAGTTGCAAACTTTGAAGAACCTACCAATCGAATCGATAAGAAGCGATCATGGTAGAGAATTTGATCAACTAAAGTTTGATTTATTTTGTGAAAGATATGGTATTTCACACAACTTTTCAGCTCCTAGAACTCCTCAACAGAACGGGGTTGTGGAACGTAAGAACTGCACCCTAGAGGATATGTCTAGGACTATGCTTTTAGAAAACAGATTGCCAAAAAGTTTTTGGGCAGAAGCATTAAACACTACAAATTACATCTTGAATAGAAGTTTAATTCGCCCTATTTTGAAAAAGACTCCTTATGAACTCTTTAAGGGTAGAAAACCTAATATTTCTTATTTTAAACCCTTTGGATGTTCATGCTTTGTTCATAAAAATGGCAAAGATAACCTTGGTAAATTTGATGCACGTAGTGACGAAGCAATATTCATTGGATATGCTTCAAATATCAAAGCTTATCGGATTTATAATAAGCGTACCAATATTGTTCACGAAAGTATTCATGTCATATTTGATGAAAGCAATGATAGTACTTTGAGTGAAAGTTTTGCAGATCTTAATCTGAATCAACGAGAAGATCACAATTCTGGTGAAGAAGAAGATCCTAAGGATCAAGAAAAGAATATGCAAGAAAAGATTCAAGATACCGGAGAAAACTCTCAAGACCTTGAAACACATCTTCAAGACCTTGACACAGAAAACTACGATGTCAAAACTCCGTTTCAAGGCCTTGAAACCCAAATTCAAGGCCTTGATATAGGATCCAAGGGCAACACTCCAACGGTACTTGAATCTAGTCAAGCATATGAGCCTTAATCGTCAGGATCTGTTCCATCTTACAAACGAAGGAAGTTTCAACATTCTTCATATCATCCACAAGAGAGTGTGATCTCAGATCGAAACGTAGGAGTTCAAACTCGATCAAAAGTGAAAAACCTATGTGCGTTCTTTGCATTCGTGTCTCTTATTGAGCCGAAGAATTATGTTCAAGCTCTTCAAGAACCCGAATGGAACATTGCCATGCAAAATGAACTAAATGAGTTTGAGAGAATCAAGGTTTGGACTCTTACTATAAGACCAAATCATCAATTCGTCATTGGCACGAAATGGGTTTTTCGAAACAAGTTGGATGAAAATGGTAAAGTCATTCGAAATAAAGCACGACTTGTAGCTCAAGGCTATAACCAAGAGGAAGGTATTGATTATGAGGAGACTTTTGCTCCTGTTTCCAGGTTAGAAGCCATCTGTATGCTACTTGCATTTGCTTCTTTCATGAGCATACAGTTATTTCAAATGGATATAAAATGTGCTTTTCTAAACGGCTTCTTAGAAGAAGAAGTCTACGTTGCTCAACCACTTGGTTTTGAAAATGATGAATTTCCTGATGATGTTTTGAAATTGGACAAGGCTATTAACGGTCTTAAGCAAGCTCCTCGAGCTTGGTATGAAAGATTGTCCAAGTATCTCCTTGAAAACAATTGCAAAAGAGGTTTGATTGATAAAACTTTATTTATAAAAATCAGAGGCAACAATATTTTAGTAGTACAAATCTATGTTGATGATAAATTATTCGGTGCTACTAATGATTCCCTATGCAAGGAATTTTCAGATATTATGTGCAGGGAATTCGAAATGAGCCTAATGGGTGAGTTAAATTTCTTTCTTGGACTTCAAGTTACACAAGCAAATAAAGGAATTTTTCTTTAATCAAAGCAAATATACCAAGGACTTGCTTAAGAAGTATAAGATGGATCAATCCAAGGTCGCAAAGACTCCTATGAGTTCTACACTTTCACTTGACCATGACAAAGATGGCAAAAGTGTTGTACAAAAGGAGTATCGAGATATGATCGGTTCTTTGTTATATCTAACCGCTAGTCGACCTGACAATATGTTTAGCGTGTGCATGTTTAGCGTGTGCATACCGAAAAGGATATTTCTGTATCTTAATGGAACTAAGGATTTAGGGTTATGGTACCCACGTTAAAGCTCGTTTTACCTCGTTCGCTATTCAGATGCAGACTTTGCAAGTTATAAGGTCGATAGAAAAAGCACTTCTGGATGTTGCCAATTCTTAGGGGCATCTATTCGCCTCAAAGCGTGCGTGCAAATAAGTTTTTAATTATAAAACTGAAACAAAAGCAAGCGAACCCGCAGTGTACGGATCGGCGTAGTTAAGCAAGTATTCCAGAGTATCGAACTCAGGGATTTGGTGAAACAAAATCGGTTTCGAATAATCGAGCAATCAAAAGTATAGAAGCTTTGCAAATATTGGGAAAATAACAACCCCAAAGATCTAGGAATCCAATTGTGGCAATCGATTCAAGATATACTATAGATGTAAGGACAGAGTTGAGATATGCAAAGGTATAACTAAGTAAGGTAATGTACGGTGAAGTTCCAAAACCCTATATGTCTAACCCAAAGACTCTCTCTATAAGGGTTGTTGAGGCTGCAACATATAAAGGATCTAAAGACAAGAATTAATCTCAAATACCCATGCCCAAACCCAAGGAATCAAAGATAAACTAAAACGGTTAAGGTTGTGACACTCGAAACTGAAATAGAGGATGTTGAGTCTCACTACTACATAGGAAAGGCAACCAAGACTAGGTTAAAGCAAATCTTTAACTTTGGATTAAAGCAAAAGCAAAAGTCCTAAAATAGGGAAAATCACGGCTAGATCTTGAGATTCCACGGCCGTGGAACTCAAGAACAGACCGTGGTTTATGGTGTCGTCGATGTTTCTCACACTCTCAGCGTCTAATCAAGTTACGATCGATCTATCATTATTTAAGCCACAACTATCAACCATTCACCTTAGAATTGCTAAAGGGTTTTAGCCAATAATCATCATTATGATATCAATAATCAAATTAAGAAGAATGAAAGATGAAAACCCTCAAAAACTCAATAACAACTCAAAGTCAATCTCGAAATCCAAACAACAAAGTATGTTTATGAATTCAGAAAAGTAGGAACAAAAATCCTCATAATGATCTAGAGAAACCACAAAGAACGGGATGTCAATCCGTCCTTCAATGAAAACCCCAGAATATCCCGAAGTACACAATCTCTCAAAAATCACGTCTTTCACAAATCCCCGATCCTCAAGGTCGAAATGAAACCCTAAGGCCGTCGTCAATGAAGCTCTCAACAAATGCGTAAGCGAAGGTCCTCGAAACTCCTTTCTCAAGCCTTTTTATAGGGCAAAATAGGGTTACGAGAAAGCCCAACAACCTTGCTGATGTGGCAATAATGCCACGTCATAAAATCACCAAAATCACGGTCATGAACAACTTTCCACGGCCGTGGTTTAGACCGTGTAACTTTCTGTTGTGCTTCAAACTCACTTCCACGATAATATTGCGAAATCCACGGCTGTAATTTAGAGCGTGGTTCTTCCAATTCCTTTTCCACGACCGTAATTTAGAGCGTGGACTTCAAAACTCTTTGTTTTTGCCTTTGTTTCGTGACATTCTTCATTCATGTTCCTTCCTTAGCCTCTCTAATGCATCTTCTTGCCATCGAGCATGATCAAATACTCCGTTCCTTCCTCATTTTGCTCCAATCCAAGCCTTTATTCACCTAAAAACAAAACAAAGCTAGTGTAGATCTCTATATCGACAAAGTGGGTGAACTAGCTCACAATTGCTTCAAACTCATATCTAAGAACACAATAAAGAGGGAAAAACAACTAAAACAAGTGCCTAAAATATAGTCATATTTCATGCTAACAACATCCCTAATAGTTGGCACTCCAAGAAGCAAAACTCTGTCGCCCTATCCACAGCCGAAGCCGAATATATAGCTACGGGAGCCTGTTGTGCACAAATTCTATGGATAGCTCAACAACTTCGTGATCTTGACTTTGATTTGAAAGGTATCCCGATGATATGTGATATTACTGGTGCTCTTTCGATTACTAAAAATCTTGTGCAGCATTCAAGAACAAAGCATATCGATGTAAGGCATCGCTTCATGCGTGATCATGTTGAGAAAGGTGATGTTTCGATTTATTTTATATCAACTGACTTGCAGCTTGCAGATATCTTTACTAAGCCTCTACCTGAAGATCAATTAAATTTTATTCGATTAAATCTTGGTATGTTGAACAAGGAAGCATTAACGTAGGGGGAGTAAATCGTTTTATTTTCTCCTTCGTATGCATCCCACTTTTTGTTTTCAAGGGCCTTGAAATGCAATTCAAGGGCCTTGAAACGAGATTCAAGGGGAAAATTGAATATTACGGATCTATTTAGGGATTAATATCTTTTAGATATTTTAATTCCTAAATTGTTTTAATGATTTCAAAATCTTTATTTTCGGGTTCAAAGTTCTGAAAAAGAGTTGTTGAGATTTAAATGAAAATGTTTTTGGGAATGATTTTCTCAAGATTTTGTTTCAGTCTTAAATATCTTCTCTTTTTAAAAAGGCAAGGAACTTATCTCTTTTTCATGTCCGGTCTTTACAGGAACCCTTTTCGAAACCCTTGTTTTCTCTCCCAAAATTATCTATGGCTCCTAGAAAGAAAAAAATTTGCTCCTCTTCCAGCTTCATCTTCTAAAAAGGAATCAGCTCAGATTTCCTCTGCCACAGAAGGAGAGAAACTTCCTGTAGAATTAGAAACTTGTCAGACAACTGGTCTCCCACATCATGGTTCATCAATTTTCAAGCTACGGGATCTTGACTTGATGGATTTCACAATCGCCATCTCTATATGTGTGATGTGGTGGATACTACGTTTCTGGAAACCCTTCAGATCCCCTGCATTGCTATGCTCAAGAGCTCTATAGTTTGAAAAATCTTAAACCATGGAGATTTTGCCTTTCCAAGGCTCACAAGACTGTTCTATGTTAACCTCGTCACAAAACGGGACAAAGGAATTATCACCCTTGAATCATCTGTAAAAGGTACCTCAATTCTTCTCACTTCTACTGTTTTGGGTGAGATTTTAGGAATTCCTACAGATCTCTCTTTTACATATCCCTCCTCACCAGAGAGTGTTCGACTTGCTAAAGAGAAATCTCTGGTTCCAAACTCAACCTCACGCCAACTCACTCACACCTCCCTGACCTTAGATGCTAAAATTGTTTTTACAATTCTGGTTCGGTGTGTTATTCCTTGAGTAAATTCTAGAGAGAGCTTTTGTTAAATCAATCTTTGAAATTAATCAATCTGATTATGTCTGGATTAGACATTGACGTACCTAATTTCATCCTTAACCATATGGTCCATTCAGTCAACTCTAATGGAGCCATCTCTCTGCCTTATGGAAACCTTTTGCCCAAGATCTTCGACCATTTTTCAATTGATACATCCCGTGAAGATCTTCAGCTAACTCCTGGAAAAATTGATGAATCCTGCTTGGAAAGGCTAGGATATTAATCCCTAAATAGATCCGTAATACTCAATTTTCTGGGTTTTGTAATCGTTTAAAACTTCCGTGCTTTAACTATTTTTCTCCCTTGTTGAAAGACAAGGGGGGGGGGGAATTAATGATCCGATATTTCGATATTTCTACATTCTGCATTTTAAGTTGGTTTTGATATTCATATATGCTTCGCTAACTTTACAATGCATGTTCAATATTTGTGTTGTCTTCTATCAAGGGGGAGATTGAAACTCCACCTTGATTATATATTTGTATAGTTGATGATGGAAGACTAAACACAAAAAAGTGGTTTTTATACTAAGAGAATATTGATTGTATTTCTAGTTGCTTGGTTTGTTTTGGTGTTTGTCTAAAATGTATACAGGCCTTGAAAAGCATTTCAAGGGACAGAAGGAGGCCTTGAAATCGGATACGAGGAACAAACGAAGATTTTAAAGAGATTCAACACGGAGGCCTTGAAAGCCATTTGAAGGGATCAGAAGCCAAAGCCTTGAAGTCGGTTTCAAAGGATAAAGCGGCTGGAATGAATTCAAAACTCTAAACAACAAAATCTATCAAGCATCAAAAGTAGATCCTCCAAGGAGATATGCTCAACAAGAAGATATGCTAAAAGAAGATCTTCAACGACCAGGTGGATTCGATTCAAAACAGGATTGCGCAAAGATCCTTAACCAAAAGCGCAAAGATCCCTCAACGGATTTCAAATATCTTCACAACAAGAACTGAAGATCTCGATCAAAAAACAAAGATCTTCAACAAGTATGAGAAGATTACGGACAAGAAGGATCAACGTACTTTAAGGAGATGAAGACGATAGAAGATCTACAACGGCTATCTCATCTCAACCAAGAAGCGTTTTCCATGGAGAAGAAGAACCATCTTCAACGGTCATCTTTCCAATGGCTAGAAGATCTCTCCATCGAATACTATAAATGAAGATTTCGATTGAAGAAGAACACACACAAGCTTATACGGAAATATTCAAAGTCTTCAAGCGAACCAAAACATCTTCATTCGATCTAACAAGTTTTTATTTCTCTCTTTCTACAAAATCTTTATCCCCTAGAGAGAGATAAAACTCGAGAGCTCCATTGGAATATCTAAAGAGTGTTATACTGGAGTATGTGTAACTCTGCGAAGTAACTAGGCTTCTATAGCAAGGTGAAGAGTTGAAGCTATATCTTAGCGTTGGCTACAGTGAGAGAAGAAGGGAAGTTCTTCTATTTTGTATCTAGGACTTTTTGAAGCTGATAATAGATAGTTAGATCCTACAGCTATACCCTAGGACAAAGAGTAGGCTATTTAGAGCCGAACTTCGTAAACATATCCTCGTGTCGATCTTTTACATTTTGCACTTTATCTGCTTTATTGTGACTAACTTTGTTTTGTAGGTGAACAAATTCAAGGCCTTGAAATCAGTTTCAAACCCCTTGAAATCAAAGCGTGTCACAAAGAACTTAGATCGACATCAAGGCCTTTGAAATTAGTTTCAAAGCCTTGAGATAGGTTTTTGCGAAAAGTTCTCACACCCTATTCAACCCCCCCTTCTAGAGTATCTTTTATCCTTTATATTCACCTAACGGTTCTTCATCTTCCATCATCACCTATACAAATATATAATCAAGGTGGAGTTTTCACAACCCATACGAGATTGATCTTATTAGTATCACTTTGTATAGGTGTTACCTTTTGGTGTCACATTTTTATTTGTTTTCCCTTTTTTGTAGTTGTTACCTTATGTATTAGTATTAATTTTGTTATTAATATGCTCTTATTTATTTCCGTTTTAGTCACTTTCTTGTACATACCTCAACACTTAGCCATAAACCAACAACAAAACAAATATCCATCACTTAGACATAAACCAACAATAACACCTGAAAACAAGAATAAAATTTGGACATAATCCAAAAACAACACTTAGTCATGAGACAACATACATTCATAAAACAAGAACAACACTTAGACTCTAACAAACAACAACACTAATACCCATCAATCATCTATTGAATCAACATTGCTTGTCTTTCTAGGACACTCTATGCACCGGAGGTCATCGAAGAGTTTCATCCAATCACGAAAGAGTGCATCCCATCCATCCATGCTAGAATCATGTAGGCGTTTCCACGGAATTTTCCAAGGCGGTAAGGGTGAATCGGGTTTGATCCAAACCTGAAAAGAAATGAATGTCACATTACACTGAGTCATAACAATATGCCATTCTAGTAGGTTAATAAAAAGAGGAATTAGAAAGTTAGACTACTTATAGCTACGAAGTGATTTCCATCAACATGTGCAATTGCACGAATCTCCGTCGGAGGTTCTTGGACCTTAATCATTGCAATCATTGGTAAACATGTCTTAGGAATAGGTCCAAGTATAAACACTACACAGCGGTAATATGTCGTTGTTGTCATACAAACATTTGGTATCTTCATCCAATTCTCCGGCCTGCATGGTACAAGCTCGGTCAAAAAAGTAGACTGGATAACTTCATCAATAGTCCAAAGGAAAGAAGATTGTTGAAAGAAAACAAATAAAGGTGAAGGATTTGGTTTGATTTTATGAACAAACAATGGTAAAGGATTAAAAGAGATACTTTTGCGTAGAAGTCTTTTCTCATGAACAAATCCGTGGTCAATTCCTTTTGTACAATCAAATAATCTTTATCTGAATATCCCAAAACCACGATGACAAGACTCTGATCTAGAGGTCGTTTTTATCTTATCAAAATTAATCCCGACTTAACACTAAAGCGAGTATAGTGGTTAAGTAAGGGTCGAACACAAGAGAGTTTGGTATTTCTATTAAATGCAATTATTGATTGTAGAAACAAGTAACAAAGGGGGGGGGGTTGGTTGAATTGATGCACACAAAACTTATGAAAACAAATAACGCAACAAGTAAGACAATGATGGGTGGATCTACACTAGGTTGATTCTAAGCATGCGATGGCTACTTGGGTGAGTTCCTTTTACAAGTTTTCAAGTAATCTCCCGTCTCGATCATATATATGTGTTGAGCCAACCGGCATCAACACAACTTAACAGGTTAGTGTTCCGTAAACCTACAAGAACAATTAACAAGTTAGCTTTCAAATAAAGACTAAGGAATATAAAGAAAAGATTAAAACCGTTAAACTTATCTTTATATTTGTGTTCCTTTTCTTTAAGCAATTACAACCCGTTATTACTTAAAGTTACTACTAGATTAAAGACCCGAACCCGGAATCTATTAATCCTAGTTCTTTGCATGCACTTTAGGACCTAAGGTGATCAATCTTAAGTAATAGTAAAACATGCAATTAGACAATGGAGATCAAGGAAACACAAAGAATTACTGAATGAAAACTTATATTAGAAAGAACTTATAACCAAGGTAACAATGCAACTTCAAATCAACCTAATGTAGCAAGGGAGTTAGCAACTCATTAAAAAGGTAGCAAGAAATTTTTTAATGGAAAAGTGAATTCTCTAATTGGATGATATGTGCTTCAAACCTAAGTATATTTATATTACAATTGGCACTAAATAGGAGTAAATGGCCGGCTCAAAATAACCACCTTTAATGCCATAAAGGTGGTGTAAACAGCCGGAGTAAAGCTTCTGTCGTTGAACCGCAGGGGCGGCCTTCAGCTCCGCATGAGCAGTGAAGGCAAAAACACTTGATCTTCTTCATGGCCGCAGGGGCGGCTAGGCAATTCCGCAGGGGCGGATCCTTAATGCTCTTCAAACGTCTAACTATTCAAATTCCTGTCGTTTCTGATGCCAAGCCGCCGGGGCGTCCCAGTGTCGACGCAAGGGCGGTGACACAGACTCTTCATCTTCTAGCTCTCAGGTTGAGGCGCAGGGGCTCTGGTCTTCGCTTCTTCAGGGCAAGTCACCGCAGGTGCGGTGACAGTCTTCGTGGCTGGCGCTGGCGAAGGCGCAGGGGGCGCTCCGGAGTGTGGTGTCACCCGCAGGGGCGGTGACAAGGCTCCGCGGGGGCGGTGAAGCAACATAAGCTTTGCTTCATGAACGATCTTCACTCCTAAGTGCTTATAACTCCTTCTTTATACCTTTTTTTAGTCTTCTTCTTCTGGACCAAGGAGTTAGTAGCATAAACCGACACTAATGCAATAAAAAGACTCTAAAAACTATCCTAAATGATAGTGATTCCATCACCTATCAAACTCCCCCATACTTAGAACTTTTACTCATCCCGAGTAAAGCATATGACAACAAACTAGACTCAAAGGCTTCAGGAAGCATGGGCAAGTAGAAAAGATAATGAAAACAAAAGAAAAGCCAAGAAAGAAAGAAGGAAAATAGAGAAAATGTGAGAAACTACCATCCTTATTGCTCCAAGAGTGACCTATCCGGACAACCTCCTTATGACTCCCCTCCTTATGTCGCCAACCGCCGGAAAGGGAACCTACACTCGGTGTCGCTCATTTTGCCAAGGTGCCCTTTCGGGTTTTCACCTTGCCACTCTTCTTCTTTTCTTTGATGATCTCACTTTAATCTCACATCCCTCAAGACCAATTTGGCAACAACCTAAGGTTGGTCGGACTACCTTATTTTTGCCTAAACCGCCCTTTCGGGTTGTCGGTTTATCCAAGGATTTTCATGCCTTTTTTCATTTTTTTTGGCTTTTTCTTCTTTTGTTTTTTTTTTATTTTTTTATATGAATTTCAAAAGGAATTACAATTCATAAAACTCAATGCAAAACAACTCAAAATAACTCAAAACAAACTGTACATGCAATGATATGTCCCTCCTCCATACTTGAAGTACACTTTGCCTCAAAGTGGAAATGAAGCAAAGATAAATGTGGGAAAGGGATGAGAATGATACCACTAGTGGGATGGTCCTGCTAGACCATCCGGACCCTCCTCCGGTGGGTACGGAAAGTAGCTGAAAAAGTGCTCCTGCCGGCGGTAGATGTCATCGATGCGGGTCTGCTGCGCCTCCATCCGATGGCCAAAAGAGGTCTCAAAGCTGGCCTGCCAAGCCAACTACTAAGCCTCCAGCTACTGTTGTTGGGCCGTCTTCTAAGCCTCCTACCTCTGGTCGAAGTGGGAGGTCATGGAAGTGGCAAAACTCATTTGCCAACTTTGCTGCTGCTCAAGCATGGTCTTGTGGTAGCCGGACTGCCATGCCTGGTGCTAGGTGGTCAGAGCCGCCATCTGAGCCTGAAGGCTCGCAAGAGCCGGATCCTCCTCCGGTGGTGCAGTAGGCATCTCCTCGTCATCGGGGATGGGCATGTGCTCCTCATGGTGGGCCCGGCTAGAGCTCGTAGCATGCCTCTCCACAATGGCCACTAGCGGCCTCCTGGGAACGAAGGGATCAACCGGGTTGTAGAGCTCAGAGAGCTCATCCCCGAATGGTAAAGGCTGAGGGAGGTAAGTGAGGAGGCTCCCATCTACAAGGGAGATCTAAAATAGGTTCTCCCCGTCCCGTCGGAGGAGCTGACACCTCCTCAACATCCCCTCTGTGTAAAGGGGAGCCTCCAACCCATCCTCTAGGCCGGAAAGATCCATAACCTGTGAGGCGATCAAGGAGATCACCCCACCACCGACAATGTCCCTCGGCTCGTTCTTCCTAATCCGCTTTAAAGCGGCAAGGAAGAGGGACGGCCAATCCATCACCTTCTCGCTCATCGGAAGGCAAGAGTATAGTAGGGGAAGGTCCTTGAGGGCGACCTTGTTCTCCTCTTTGTGTCCACATAAGACACTCATGAGGATCTTAGAGAGGAGCCTCAAGAAGGGGTGAGTGAGTTTGTTGGAGTACTCACCCCCTACATGGAACTCGGATCCGGTAGCTGCTTGCCAAAACTCACACAAGTCCGGAGTCGGGACTAGCTCCCACCAGTTCTCGGAGGGGTTGAGAGTCACCCCGAAGGCCTCTTGTAGCTGGTGGTAATCAAGTGTGTATTTCAACTTGTTGAATTTGAAAGTGAGTTCAATACACACGTGATGCTCCTTCTCCCTGGTGAAGGTGGCTATGAACTGTCTGCTGAGCTCAGGATACGTTGGAGCACTATTCCGTAGGAAGTCTCCGAGCCCAGCATTGGCCAGAAAGGACTGCATGCTCTCTAGCATGCTTAGCTTCTCCAAGGTAGGAGCGTGCAAAAACCGAGTTGCGTACACAACCCGATCCTGTACGATCCTATACCTCTCCTTCTCAGCTTCCGACATCTTGTACTTTCTTTGTGATTCCATTCTTGCAGTTGATTAGGCAAAAGAATAGCAACTTAGAAAAACAGGAAAGAAAGACGAACCCTCTGTTGTGTTTTCCGGAGGGGCGGCTGAAGAGGCGCAGGGGCGGTGAGGCGCAGTTGCGGCAGCTTGCAGGCGCTGGGGCAGGAGAAGTGCAGAGGGCGATTTTGGGCAGCTACGAAGGTGGTGGTGCTAGGGCTGTTCCGGCTCCGCTTTGTTGGTGGAGGTGTCGTCGGAGATGTTGCGAATGGAGTTTTGTTGGGGTTAGTGGTGAAGGGTGTAGTAGGGCGAGAGAGTTGCAGAGTGAGCAAGGTGGTGGTAGGGCTAGAGAGGGTGGCGCAGGGACGTCGCGGGGGTGTTTGCTGGTGAGGGTTGTGGAGGGCGCAGGGGCGTTGTAGCTTGACAGAGGGAAGGTGCGAGGGAGATGAGGTTTGTGGTTGGTGAGGAGAGAGAGAGTGGGTGGGTGGGGTAAGTGTAGGGGAATGTTTTTGTGATTTCTATTTTTTTTCTTTTCTGGGTAAAACCGCAGGGGCGGGGGCTTGTCGCCGGGGGGCGGTAACAAGGAAGAGGGGGTCACGCAGGCTCATTGCCGGGGGCGGCACTGAGGATGTGTGTTAAGGATGGCCACCGCAGAGGCGTAGGGGAGTCACCGCGGGGGCGGTGACCAGTATGTTGTAGACGTTGTCCCAGTGCCGGGGGCGGCGCTGGGTATGGGTGTCGCCACGGGGCGGTGACACTGAGCCGCAGGGGCGGTTTTCTTGACAGAGGTTCCTCTTCTTATTCCTTCGGGTTTCCTCCCGAGCAGCGCCTTTGTTTTACGTCGTTGGCTCGACGTAAGGCCTCTACTTCTCTGACTGTGTCTCCTCCAGCACCATCTCATCAATCGGATCGTTCTTGACTCCTTCAAGGTAAGGCTTTAGCCTTTGTCCGTTTACCTTCAACACCTTGTGCGTTTGGGGATCATAAAGATCCACAGCTCCATGAGGGTATACTTCGGCTACCACGAACGGCCCCGTCCATCTTGAACGCAGCTTACCTGCGAAGAGTTTCAAACGTGATTGAAAGAGAAGTACCTTATTACCTACCTTGAAGTCTTTCCGGAGAATGTTTCGGTCTTGCCATGCTTTAGTCTTTTCTTTGTATGCGTAGGCATGGTCATATGCATCTAACCTCAATTCCTCCAACTCTTGCAACTGGAGCTTCCGGAATTCTCCCACTTCCTCTACGTTCATGTTGCACTTCTTTACCGTCCACCAAGCTTTGTGCTATAGCTCCACCGGTAGGTGGCAAGCTTTCCCAAACACGAGCCTGAAAGGAGACATCCCGATAGGAGTTTTGTAGGCTGTCCGATATGCCCATAGAGCGTCGTTTAGCCTTGAACTCTAATCCTTCCGTCCGGGAGAGACCGTCTTTTCAATGATGATCTTTATTTCCTGGTTAGATACCTCAGTTTGGCCATTTGTTTGTGGATGATAAGCTGTTGACACTCGTTTGTGGACGTGATACTTCTTAAGGAGAGTTGTGATTGTTTTGTTGCAGAAATGGGTACCCTTATCGCTGATTAAGGCTTTCGGAATTCCAAATCGCGCGAAAATATTTTCCTTAAGAAAAGCTGCAACCACTTTTGAATCATCAGTTTTGGTGGCCTTTGCTTCCACCCACTTGGAAACATAGTCCACCGCAAGCAAAATATATGTGTGCCCGAATGAAGTAGGAAACGGCCCCATGAAATCAATCCCCAAACATCAAATATTTCGCAAAATATAAGAGAGGATTGGGGCATTTCATGTCTCCTTGAAAGATTTCCTACCCTTTGGCATCTATCACACACTTTGCAAAACGCAAAAGCGTCTCGAAAAATGTGCGGCCAAAAGAAACCGGCATCCAAAACTTTTCTTGCAGTTTTGTTTGCCCCAAAGTGCCCCCACATGCTTCAGAATGACAAAAAGTTAGGACGGATTATACCTCATTATCCGGAATGCAACGTCGGATTACTTGGTCACTACAATGCTTCCAAAGGTAAGGATCGTCCCAAACGTAGTGTCGAGCTTCAACCTTTACCTTTTCTCGTTGTGCTTTAGTGAAATCTGGAGGGTACTCCTTCCTGACAATGAAGTTCACGATGTCAGCAAACCAACGCTTAAAAGACTGGAGCTTAAGACAAACCTTTGTCGATAATTCCGCAGGGGCGTCTAGACTAAACCGCAGGGGCGGCTGGTGTGAGGCGCGGGGGCCGTTACACAACAGAGAGTTGTATAAAATGTATCGTCTGGAAAACTTCCAGCTATCTCTCTTCATTTTCCTGGATCCTCCTCTTCTTTCACTAGCCTGCTCAAATGATCGGTCACCAGGTTCTCAGCCCCCTTCTTGTCCCGTATCTCAAGGTTAAACTCACTTAGAAGGAGCACCCATCGAATCAATCGTGGCTTTGCTTTCTTCTTCTCCACGAGGTACCTAAGCGCTACATGCTCAGTGAAGATCATTACCTTTACCCCAAGTAGGTACTGCCTGAATTTCTCAAGGGCAAAAACCACCGCTAACATTTCCTTCTCGGTGGTAGAGTAATTTCTTTGCTCTGCATTGAGTGTCATAGACGCATAATGGATCACATGTGAAGCCCGTCCGTCTTTTTGTCCTAAGACTGCTCCAACGGCGTAATCACTGGCGTCACACATGATTTCAAAAGGTTTCTCCCAATCCGGAGAACGGATGATCGATGCGCTGGTGAGACATGACTTCAAAGTGTCAAAAGCTTTCTTGCAACTCTCATCCACTATGAAAAGTCTTTGATGAAACGTCGGTTGAAACCTGCATGACCAAGAAAAGATCGGATTTCCCGAACATTAGTAGGATAAGGTAAACTTTAAATTACATCAACCTTTGCCCTATCTACCTCTATCCCTTTTTGAGGATTTTACATGTCCTAGCACAATTCCTTGTTCGACCATGAAATGACATTTTTCTGAATTAAGAACTAAATTGGTTTCAACACATTTTTTAAGAACAAGTTTTAAATGTCCTAAACATGCATCAAAACTGTCTCCATGGATGGTAAAATCATCCATGAAGACTTCAATGAAATTTTCTATGTATTCGGAGAATATAATACTTATCATGCACCGTTGGAAGGTGCCGGGTGCGTTGCAAAGTCCAAATGGCATTCTGCGGTACACAAAAGTGCCAAATGGGCAAGTGAATGTCGTCTTTTCTTGATCTTCCGGTGCGATGGCTATTTGGAAGTAGCCCGAATATCCATCAAGGAAGCAGTAGTACGGATGACCTGCAAGACGTTCCAACATTTGGTCAATAAAAGGTAATGGGAAATGGTCTTTACGTGTTACCTAGTTGAGCTTGCGGTAGTCAATGCAAACTCTCCATCCGGTTTGTGTTTTTCTCGGGACCATCTCTCCATGTTGATTTTCCACCATGGTGATGCCTCCTTTCTTCGGAACCACTTGGGTTGGACTAACCCAAGTGCTATCCGAAATAGGGAAGATCATATCCGCTTCGAGGAGCTTCAACACTTCCTTCTTGAGCACATCCATCATTGGCGGATTCAACCTCCGTTGAGGTTGCCTAGAGGGTTTGGCTTCATCCTCGAGATAGATCCTATGCATGCAAGTTGAAAGGCTTATCCCTTTGATGTCCGCAATGGTCCATCCAAGGGCCGTCTTGTGCTCTTTTAGCACTTTCACCAACTTGTCTTCTTGACCGGTAGTCAACTTGTTGGAGATGATCACCGGCAAGGTATTGTGTTCTCCAAGGAAAATGTACTTGAGGTGTGACGGAAGGTCCTTCAATTCTATTTCTGGTGCCTACACTATAGATGGAACAAGCTTCTCGCTTGGGGTTAGTAAAGTGGGCCCAATGGCCGAATTGGAGATAGGTAGCCTTTTATGCCCATCTAATTGGGCTAGGACCTCTTTCATCCTGGATGTTAATACATAATCTGATTTGAAACCATTAGTGTCATGCTCAATTACATTTTTCAATTCATCAACATCAGAATTATCAAAAACATCTTGCACAAAAGGTTCAACAATGTCAATAGTACATAAAGAATGATCATCACTAGGAAATCTCATTGCATCATGGATGTCAAATTCCACTACTTCACCATCAAACTCCATGGTCAATTTGCCACTAACATAATCAATTTTAGTCCTAGCAGTTTTCAGAAATGGCTAACCTAACAAAATCGGTGCAACATGCGAATCATTTTTCATATCCATTATAAAGAAATCTGCAGGAAATATTAGGTTGTCTACCATTACTAATACATCTTCAATTATCCCTTTCGGGTACATATTAATCCTAGTTTCCATTAATGGCCCAAGACCAAGTGATTTGTAAATAGAATATGGTAAAACATTTATGGAAGCACCAAGATCAAGCATTGCTTTGTCAAAACGGGTTTCCCCTATAACACAAGGGATGCTTACCATGCCCGGATCACTGCACTTCTTGGGCATTCTCCGTTGGAAAACAGCCGACACATGCTCACTTACTCGCACTTTTTGTTTCCCCTTCAGCTTCTGATTCCTCTTGATAGTCAAAGTTCCTTCAAGAAACGAGCATATTTAGGAATACTCTTCACTAACTTAAGGAGGGGAATGTTTACCTTGCATTTGGAGAAAGTCTCAAAGAGGTCTTTGTCCTCAATGATTCTTCTCTTCTTCAAAGCCTCAGGAAAAGGAGCTGGTGGTTTCTCAGAGTACAATGGCGGAAAGTTAGGCCGGATGTAAGAATCCTTCTTAGCAGAACCTTCTGTCGTATTTTCCGCAGGGGCGTCAGCTTGTATGCGCAGGGGCGGCTTAGGGGTTGTCACCGCAGGGGCGGGGACATCCAGCCGCATGGGCGGCGTATGCTCGGTGCTGGGCGCAGTTGTAGCCGCGGGAGCGGTTGTATATGCGGTAAACTCGACATAGGGTTTGTTTTGTGATTCGTTTGCTGGTTTTTGTTGGATTTGCTTCCCACTCCTTAATGTTAGGGCACTAACATTCTCCTTGGGACTTATAAACGTCTGGGAAGGCAATCCTCCGAAAAATCTAGCTTCGGTCCTTGTAATGGCTTATGCGATTTGCCCAACTTGTTTTTCAAGGTTCTTGATGCTGGATTCTATTGTTTGGACATGAGTAGCAAAGTGTTTAGTCAAAACCTGCAACATATCTTTAGTGTTTGATACTTACCTTGTCGGGGTTGTTGTTGTTGGTTTTGTTGATCCCTCCAACGAAAGTTTTGTTGATCACGCCAGTTTGGCATGAAATTCTGTGCATAGGGATCGTTCCTAGGTCTTTGCTGTTGTGGCTGTCCATAGCCCATTGCGTTCACCTCAACATCATCATCCTGGACTTGGGGACACATGTCCCTTGGATGGTATGGGTCAGCACACACTTCACATGCCTTCAGCTACTGTGGGGTTCTCATAAGTGTTAATCTCTTCACCATTTCCTTCAGCTCCGCGAGCTCAGTGGAGATCTCACTCGTCCCGGAATTCACAGCATGAACGCCTCTCTTGGAAGGAGTCCTTCCAAAGTTCCGGGTCCCTTCAGCTAGTTCTTGTATTTTTTCAAAAGCAAGGTCAGGGGTAGAGTTAAGAATGTTACCTCCACAAGCCGCATCGACGATCCTCCTTTCATTGTCTAGCAAGCCATGTACAAGTACAAGACTAGATCTTGAGTCGAATATCCGTGGAAAGAACAGCTGGATCGGAGGCGTGCGAATCTTTCGAAGTACTCATAGAGAGTTTCGTCCGCCTCTTGCTCGATGTTGCATATAGCTTTCTTCAAGCTATTTGCCTTCTTGGCTGGGAAGTATTTCTCCAAAAACGCCTTGTGGAGGTTCTCCCAAGTGTCGATACTCCCGGATGGAAGGTGGTAATACCAATCATCCGCTGAATCTTTGAGTGTGAAGCCGAATGCCCTCATCTTGATTTGTTCTTCAGTAATATTGGCCGGCTTCATGCTCATACACACGGTATGGAACTTCCCAAGGTGTTTGATGGGGTCTTCACCACTTAGCCCATGGAAAGATGGAAGCAAGTGAATGAGACCCAACTTGAGCTCAAAGTTGATTCCTTTCCCTAATGCCGGTATGGTAACCACAAGAGGGTTTTGAGCCAAAGTGGGCTGAGTGAGTTGACGAAGAGTGCGATCTACCATTTCTTGGTGGAGTTGTTGCTGTCTTCGTTGCCGGATGTGCGTCCTCTCAATTTATGGGTCAAAACAAGAAAAACCGGAGTTAGTAGCACGGGTTTGAACCATAAAAATGGTTCAAACCAATAATCAATAATAACAATAGAATAAAAACACTAAACTCCCCGGCAACGGCGCCAAAATTTGACAAGACTCTAATCTAGAGGTCGTTTTGATCTTATCAAAATTAATCCCGACTTAGCACTAAAGCGAGTATAGTGGTTAAGTAAGGGTCGAACCCAAGAGAGTATGGTATTTCTATTTAATGCAATTATTGATTGTAGAAACAAGTAACAAAGGGGGGGGGGGTTTGGTTGAATTGATGCACACAAAACTTATGAAAACAAATAACGCAACAAGTAAGACAATGATGGGTGGATCTACACTAGGTTGATTCTAAGCATGCGATTGCTACTTGGATGAGTTCCTTTTACAAGTTTTCAAGTAATCTCCCGTCTCGATCATATATATGTGTTGAGCCAACCGGCATCAACACAACTTAACAGGTTAGTGTTCCGTAAACCTACAAGAACAATTAACAAGTTAGCTTTCAAACAAAGACTAAGGGATATAAAGAAAAGATTAAAACCGTTAAACTTATCTTTATATTTGTGTTCCTTTTATTTGAGCAATTACCACCCGTTATTACTTAAAGTTACTACTAGATTAAAAACCCGAACCCGAAATCTATTAATCCTAGTTCTTTGCATGCACTTTAGGACCTAAGGTGATCAATCTTAAGTAATAGTAAAACATGCAGTTAGACAATGGAGATCAAGGAAACACAAAGAATTACTGAATGAAAACTTATATTAGAAAGAACTTACAACCAAGGTAACAATGCAGCTTCAAATCAACCTAATGTAGCAAGGGAGTTAGCAACTCATTACAAAGGTAGCAAGAAAGTTTTTAATGGAAAAGTGAATTCTCTAATTGGATGATAAGTGCTTCAAACCTAAGTCTATTTATACTACAATTGGCACTAAATAGGAGTAAATGGCCGGCCCAAAACAACCACCTTTAATGCCATAAAGGTGGTTTAAACAGCCGGAGTAAAGCTTCTGTTATTGAACCGCAGGTGCGGCCTTAAGCTCCGCAGGGGCGGTGAAGGCAAAAACGCTTGATCTTCTTCATGGCCGCAGGGGCGGCTAGGCAATTCCTCATGGGCGGATCTTTAATGCTCTTCAAACGTTTGACTCTTCAACTTCCCGTCCTTTCTGATGCCAAGCTGCCGGGGCATCCCAACGTCGACGTTGGGGCGGTGACATGGACTCTTCATCTTCCAGCTCCCAAGTTAAGGCGTAGGCAGAGGCACAGGGGAAGGCACAAGGGCTCTGGTCTTCGCTCCTTCAGGGCAAGTCACCGCAGGGGCGCCAGGGGTTGACGCAGGTGCGGTGACAGTCTTCGTGGCTGGCGTTGGCAAAGGCGCAGGGGGCGCTCCGGAGTGTGGTGTCACCCGCAAGGGCGGTGACAAGGCTCCGCGGGGGTAGTGAAGCAACAAAAGCTTTGCTTCGTGAACGATCTTCACTCCTAAGTGCTTATAACTCCTTCTTTATCTTCTTTTAGTCTTTTTCTTCTGGACAAAGGAGTTAGTAGCATAAACGGACACTAATGGTGAACTTTTGCATCAGACCACCCTTGAAGCGATAACTCTTAGACCGTCTGGAGGTGGTTTTCTTTTCATGTGGCTTGGTCTCCTCAACCTTAACATAGCATATTGAACCGGTTTGGCCTCTTCAGGTTCGGCCTCTTCAGGTTCGGGCTCTTCAATCTTAACTTCCTCTTGTTGACTTGATTTTGGTGGGCGACCCTGAGGATGTGGACGAGTTGATCTAGAACCATGCTCGAACCCACTTGGTTCTCTCCATGTTGAACGATTTCCATATTTTGGGGGTCTTCCTTTAGTTCTAACCTGCTACTCTACTTCTCTCAATTTTGAAGAGCCCGGATGTATAATATCCTCATATGTTGAAGCTATCCACTCAAGCTCATCTCTAGTGAGCAAGTTCACGTCCCTTCGCTCTGTGAAATCGTTGAGTGACACAATGTTTGGATCAATATTGACAACATATTCTTCTAGTGTCAGATCCACTCTTTCCCATCATACTTGCCTCCAATATGGATGAATCTAATTCAACGTATTGCCTCCCGATCACTAATAGCAAGAAAGAACTCATGTGCACAAGGCACTCCATGAACTTCCCTCCAATATGAATCCTAACATGTTGCTATGTAATTTTCTTTGCCTTGTTGTTGATCTCCAATAGTATAAGGAAACAATCGTGGTTTACTTTGTTCTAGAGCAAATCAAATACCGGAACCCACACATCCAACACCATCCTCTCGCGCGAAGTCTCTATTGACGCTTGAATTTGTCAAATCTAGTCATTTACCATCAAGTCAATGTTCTCCATCACCAACTGAAATCCTTGCACGCTAGAATACAACGTACTCTTCAACAAATAGCGTGTGGACTCACACCTAAGAACCAATATCAATTCAATATATTATTGCACTTTCACAATTAGAAAACTTATAAACAAGATAGCATTGAGTTCTTACGCATTTGTTGTCCTTGTGTCAAAGTGAAGATGCAAGTTGCACCAAGCTCGAACAATTACCTCCTTGTATGGGATAGCCATTTAGTTTCCAAATACTCCATCAACCTTGGATAATCTTTCCAATGCACTTTCTTCTTAGTCAAACGCATCTCGTAACTACCAGGAGATTTGGATTCAATAAGGGCATGGTAGTGTGATGCAAGAACTACTTGTGCTTCCTTTGATCGTGTTACCGCCCAATATGTGTTGAATGTTGCACTTTATATGAAAAATCATGTGCTTCACATCTGGGAAAACGGCACCAATTGCACCTATAAGTCCAAGCTCGCTATTTGTCACAATCACCCTCGATATAACATATCTGCACAAATGCCGAAGTCTCCGTAATGCCCACTCGTAGTGATTCGAGCTTTCCTTTGCCATGAAAAAAAATGTTATTGCCAACGTCAACCTTGTGCTAGTGATACCGACAATCTCTAACAACGGCATCTTGTACTATAGAGGGCACAACAAGAAGATTGTAGTTTTGTTGAACTTGAAACCAAATGTGCATGAAATATATAAAAAATCGTAAAACACATGTATATCAAGATTTACTTGTTTGTCTTGTGCGTCGTGTCCATTATGATGACGTAAGGAAATAAGTTGAGGAGATGTCTTGAATCTGGATGCATGATGAAAACATCTGAAACTTTATCTGACTTCGGGCATCTTATCACATTGATTTCGTAACAACATTGCTCTAACGCTTGGTGTGCTTGTTGGAGTGGACTTTGTCCTTCAACTTGCAAAATCCTAATCTTCAGTCCAACATTATATATTTGTGTTTTGATGCTGACGTTGTGGGGTCATCCAATTGTAGTGACTTCAAAATATTCCTCGGCTTGAAACCCGACCCAAGTTCACGTCCCACTGATAGCATGAAATATGACGATATTTTAGGCACATGTTTTGGTTGTTTTCCCCTTATTTTGTGTATATGGATATGAGTTTGAAGCATTTATGAGCACATTCACCTATTATGTTGGTATAGAGATCTACACAAGCTTTGTTGTGTTTTTGGGTAAATAAAGACTTGGATTGAAGTATAAATGGAGCATGTAGGAGTGATTGATCATGCTAGACATCAAGGAGATGCATTGGATTAGCTAAGGAAGGAGTATGAGTGGAAAGCTTTGGGAAACAAGAGATTTTATGCACGTTTTAGGCATTCCACAGTCAAGTACAAGAAACCACGGCCGTGGTTTTGGAAATTTATTAATTATGCCCGTGGGAAAGTATGTCGATAGAAAATATGCCATTCCATGGTGGCTTCCACGGGCGTGGAAATATACTCTTGGCCGTGATTCTTCTAACGATTGCCACGTGTCATATTTGCCACGTCAACAGCGGTTATGGGCTTTTTGTAACCCTATTTTCTCCTATAGAAATGCTGAAGGAGGAGAGAAAAAGAGGATCCCGCTACCGCCATCCCACGCTACACATTGCATACATTTGGAAGATCTTATTGTGAGAAGATTTTGGAAGGAATATTTGGAGAAGTACGCACTTTGATATTGTGAAGTTGGAAGATCATAGGGTTTCACTTTGAAGGCGGATTGACATCCCGTTCTTCTTTGTTCTTTATATTGTGAGAGATTTCTTACTCTATTCTATATTCATTGAGAACAAGTACGGATTTTGAGTTTGATTGAAATTGGTTTTGTGATTGCTATTGAGTTTTCAAGGTTCTATCTTTTGCTTCTTTTAATCTTGATTATTGATTTGATGACAATGATTGTTGGCTAAAACCTTTAAGCGATTCTAAGGTGAAGGGTCGATAGTTGTGGCATAGATGATGATAGATTGAACCAAAACAGATTGGACCGTGAGTGTTGCGACAAACCTCGTCGTCGAGGCTTTCCGCGGATTGTTCTTAAGTTCCGCGGCCGTGGTTCCTCAAGATCAGACCGTGGTTTTCCTCTATTTAACGTGTTTTGCTTTTGCTTTGATCCAAAGTTAAAGATTTTCTTTAACCTAGCCTTGACTTACCTTTTCTAGGTAGTAGTGAGACTCAACATCCTCTACTTTGGTTTCGAGTGTCAAAACCTTAACCTTTTTGGCTTGTCTTTGATTCCCTTAGGTTTGGGCATGGGTATTTGAGAGTTTAATCTTGTCCTTTGATTCTCTTTATAACGAGACTCAACATCCTTTATCGAGAGAGCCTTTGGGTGAGACTTATGGGTTTTGGAACTTCACCATACGATTTGCTACCTTAGATCTATACCTTTGCAATCATAACTCTGTCCTTATATCCTTAGAACATCTTTAATTGATTGCCACAATTGGATATCCAAATCTTTAGAATCGTTGTTTTCCCAATTATCTTTACAAAAGCTTATTTGCTTGCCTAACGATTTTATAAACTGAATTTGATCCCCCAAATCCCTGAGTTCGATACTTTGGAATTATTGCTTTACTATACCGTTCGGTACACTGCGGGTTCGCTTTTCTTGATTTCAGTTTTTATAAATTTAAGACTTAGTGAGGCACACTTTTGAGCGAACAAGTTTTTGGCGCCGTTGCCGGGGATTTGGTTTAGGCCAAATTCGGTTTTCGATTTTCGATTGTTGGGCTTGGGAGCTTTTTCTCTTGTTATTTGATCTATCTACCTTAGTGATTTTGCAGATTTCTCTTTAGGTATATGCGAAGGTCTAAATCCACGAAAGACCTCGTTCCTTTTGATCCTAAACTGGAGAAAACTCTCAAGAAATGGTTAAGGGAGAAAAGATGTCTGAATACAATAAAAAAAGTCTTCATGTCGAATTGGATGACACTCGAGCTCTTATTAATACAAGTGAAAGAAGACGTATTGAGGAACAACCTGTAGCTCGTGCTGATATGGAGCGAATGCAAATTCAAATGGATGAAATTAAGGCGATGGTTTTACAATCAAAATTTGGTAAAGGTGCTAAGAGTAAGAAAAATGAATCATCCGATGATGATGATATGCCTGAGCTGGAGGAAATACCACCATGTAATCCTCGTGTCTATGGCGATCCTCGCGTTCATATTAGAGATGTGAGAGCTGCTAATGTCGTGGCTGAACCACGAACTCTTGGGCAACGTATGGATCCGATTCAGCAACCGCACCGTTTAGGTGCGAATCTTGGAGATCCGGATGAGCATGACTATGGGTTTCGCCCTCAAGTCATTACTATGATCCGCCAAAGTCAGTTTGGTGAAATGGAAGCTGAATCTCCGTATCAACATTTGTAGAATTATGAGATTCTTATGGAGACTTGGAAGCGTCCAAGAGCTATCAACAACAACTACAAGTTGAGAACGCTCTTCTTCTCTTTGAAGGACAAAGCCTTAGCTTGGTATCAAGCTCTTCCAACTGGAAGATTTAATACATGGGAGGAGTTGACTTCGGAATTCCTCACCAAGTTCTTTCCGCCATCCAAAACAGCGGAGTTGAGAGGTAAAATAAATGCTTTTTCTATGAAACCTAATGAAAGTTTGTTTAAATCTTGGGAAAGGTTTTAAGATCTTTTATTGGATTGCCCGCACCATGGCATTTCAAAGCTGGAATTATTGGAGATTTACTACAAGGTATTGGATGTGGAACACAATTCAAACTTCAATCCTTTCATTGTGGAACTTTTATGGATATGAGAGAAGATGGTGCTTGGTATTTTATTGAGAAGCAAGCTCTAGTGATTGAGAAGTATTCCCATAGGAAGGTTGAGAGTGGGAATCGAGATTCCGGAGAGCCAGGAGGAAGATTGAATCCAACAGCCCAAGCTCAAATTTTCTCCTCAACAATGAAATTAAGGGGCTGAAAGAAGTTTTGAAATCTAGGATTCAATCGAAAAAGTGGCAGGACGCTGGCTATCTAGGAAGGGAGAACAATCAAGGGAATAAGAATAACAACCGGAACAATAATTGGAACAACAACAATAGGAACTTCAACAATAGTTGGAGATCCAACCAACAAAATACCGGTAATCTTTATTCCCTTGCTGAAAATTCACTAACATCTCCTTCTTCTTCTACTCCTTTGAAAAGTCACGGACAAACTTCAAATAATTCAAACCAGCCGGAGAAGGACAAATTTGATGCGATGATGGAAACGATCTTGGGGAAGATACAAGGAATGGAGAATCACATTACTTCGATTTCTAAAGCACAAAAAGTTTTGGAAAATCAAGTGTTTAGCAAGGCCGGAGAAGTTCCTAGAGATCAAGGGAAGCTTCCCAGAAAGACGGAGAACAACCCGAAAGGGAGAGCGATGGCAATTACAACAAGAAGTCGTGTAACAACCACCGGCCCGTAGCCCACATTCCTTGAGGTTCCCGTTGAGAAGGATAAGAAAAAGGAGAAGGTAATGTCTATATTCCTCCTCCAACTTATAAACCTCCTTTGCCGCTCCCACAATCTAGAGCGAGAGCGCGTCAAGACAAGCATTTCGGTAAGTTTATTGATCTCATGAGTAAACTGCACATTAACATACCTTTTCTTGATGCGATTTTAGGTATGCCCACTTATGGGAAGTTCTTGAAGGAGATCCTCTCTAACAAGAGAAAGCTTAAAGATTTTGGTGAAGTTAAGATGAGTTCGGAGTCTTCGGAACTCATTAAGACAATGACAGAAAAAATGCCCCCAAAGCTGCGAGATCCGGGGTCATTTTGCATACCAATAGGAGTGGGAGAAGTCACATATGATGCACTTTGTGACTTGGGACCAAGTGTGAGCATTATTCCACTTGCTTTGTGTGAGAAAGTTGGTTTAGGTGAACCTAAACCGGTGAAGATGACTTTGTATATGGCGGATCGATCCATTACTCGACCCGTTAGAATCATTGAAGACGTTCCGGTTAAGCTCGGTAAATTCTATATTCCTATAGATTTTGTTGTGCTTGACATTCCTGCAGATTGTCCAGTCCCGATCATACTTGGGAGACTTCTTCTTGCAACTTCCGGATGTATGGTTGATTGCAAGAACGCTAGATTGACCTTTGACATTGGAGAAGAGAATGTTGAATTTGTTCTCTCAACTCTGACAAAAGAACCAACACTTGGAGAGGATATGCTTAACATATATGATGAAGAGGTATCTAGAGAGGAAGTTAGTTCAATCTTGTTAAAAGATCCATTACAAAAGGTTATAACCCTGAGCATCATAGAAAATGGAGCAGAAGAGGACTGTAACGCTGAGATTGAGGCTTTGGAAGAGTTAGAAGAAGTGCAAATTGGAAAATTCGAAAAATTGTACGATGTTTCGGAAAACACCAGAAACCACGGTCAGTCGGTGTTTTTCATGGGCGTGCTTTCACCAATTCCACCCGTGGAAAAGTATGCGAGATAAACCACTCGAATGGCACACATCACGGCCAAAAATGCACTTTCCACGTCCGTGGAACTAACAGTGGTGCCGTGGAACTTGAAAATGCTGAGGAAAATTCCGTTCTTTCTACAAACGGTCTTGCTTCTTCTTCCACCACTTCCACACCCTTGGAGACTTCAAAGGAGACCTCGGACAGCCCTCACAACACTCTAAAGGCATCTACAACTTTGGAATTGAAGCCACTTCCCGCACATCTAAGGTATGCTTTACGTGGATCTAACTCTACGTTTCCGTTATTGTTAGTTCTAGCTTAAGTGAAGATGAACATGATAGGCTTATGATTGTTTTGAAGAAACATAGGAAAGCTTTAGGCTACACCATAGAGGATCTTGTGGGAATTAAAACATCTTTATGTATGCACAAGATACTAATGAAAGAGGATTATAAGCCTTCACGTCAACCTCAACGATGGTTAAACCCAATCATGAAAGAGGTCATGAAGAAGGAGATCCTTAAATTGCTTGATGCAGGTATCATATTCCCGATTTCTGATAGCAAGTGAGTGAGTCCAGTTCAAGTGGTCCCGAAGAAGGGAGGAATGACCGTTGTAGCCAACAAGAACGGTGACAGAATGGAGGATGTGTATAGACTATCGCAAGCTGAATAATGCGACGAAGAAGGATCACTTCCCGCTGCCCTTTATTGATCAAATGCTTGAGAGGTTAGCGCAACATTCTTACTTTTGCTATCTTGACGGCTACAGTGGTTTCTTTCAGATGCCGATTCCCCCGAACGATCAAGAAAAAACCACATTCACGTGCCCATGGGATACGTTTTCTTATAGGAGGATGCCATTCGGATTGTGCAATGCTCCAACCACCTTTCAAAGGTGTGTGATGTCCAACTTCTCGGAGTATATTGAGGAAATCATGGAGGTTTTTATGGATGACTTTTCTGTTTATGGTTCCTCATTTGATAATTGTCTTGCTAACCTATCTATTGTTCTACAAAGATGTGAAGACATGAACCTAGTTTTAAATTGGGAGAAGTGTCATTTTATGGTTAGAGAAGGCATTGTTTTATGACAATTAATCTCTAATAGAGGGATTGAGGTTGACAAGTCTAAGATTGAAACGATAGAAAAGCTTCCTCCTCCATCTACGGTGAAGGGGATTAGAAGTTTTTTAGGACATGATGGATTCTATAGGAGATTCATTAAAGACTTTTCGAAAATCTCTAAACCGCTAACTAATCTATTGATGAAGGATGCTATTTTTGAATTTTCGAAAGAGTGTTTAGATGCTTTTTATAGGATTCAAGAAGCTCTAATCACAGCCCCAATAATTCAGCCTCCGGATTGGAGTCTTCCATTTGAGGTCATGTGCGATGCACGTGATGTAGCGATGGGAGCTATGCTTGGACAAAAGAAAGATGGACGCACTCATGCCATCTATTATGCTAACAAGACGCTAGACGAAGCTCAGCTCAACTACGCCACAACGGAAAAGGAATTTCTTGCTGTTGTATATGAATTTGAAAAGTTTCGTTCTTATCTTGTAGGAGCGAAGGGGATTGTATACACGGATCATTCATCCATTCGGTATTTGCTTGCCAAGAAAGATGCAAAATCAAGGCTGATTAGATGGATTCTTCTTCTTCAAGAGTTCGATCTTGAGATTCGTGACAAGAAAGGATCCGAAAATTCTGTTGTGGATCACTTAAGTCGTCTACCACATGTCACCAATGACGACTTACCTATTGATTACTCTTTCCCGAACGAATAATTGCATCTAATGGAAGAGTGCATCGATCATATTTCTAGAGGTAACGAACCTTGGTTTGCTGATTTTGTGAATTATTTGGTTTGTCGGGAAATACCTCCCTGACTATCCTACGCTCAAAGAAAGAAGTTCTTTAAGGATGTCCGCCAATACTATTGGAATGAACCTCTACTCTTCAAGACAGGTCCGGACGACATCATTAGAAGATATGTGCCTGAAGACGAAATGAAAAGTGTCGTTCGTCATTGTCACTCGCTTCCTTGCGGAGGACACGCTAGCTCTCACAAGACTAGCGCTAAGGTATTGCAATCTGGATTCTTTTGGCCTACATTGTTTAAAGATGTGCAAACCTTTGTTACTTGTTGTGATACTTGTCAAAGAACAAGGAACATATCTAGGAGGAATTAAATGCCTCTCAACAACATCCAAGAAATGGAAATCTTTGATGTTTTGGGGAGTTGACTTCATGGGACCATTCCCATCATCTTGTGGTAACCAATACATACTTGTAGCTGTAGATTATGTTTCAAGATGGGTTGAAGCTATTGCTTCTCCAACTAATGATGCGATGGTGGTTGTTAAGTTCTTTAATCAAGCTATTTTCCCAAGGTTTGGGACACCACGAACCATCTTTGTTACGGAGGATCACACTTCATTTCCCGTCAATTTGAAGCTCTACTAGCTAAGTATGGGGTGACTCACAAGATCGCCACACCTTACCATCCGCAAACAAGTGGTCAAATGGAGATTTCTAATAGAGATATCAAAGGAATTCTGGAGAAAACGGTGTCTAGGACAAGGAAAGATTGAGCGTTAAAGCTTGATGACGCATTATGGGCATATAGAACGGCATACAAGACTTCCATTGGCACAACACCATACAATCTTGTGTATAGGAAGTCTTGTCATCTTCCGGTGGAGCTAAAACACAAGGCGTATTGGGCTATTAAGTGGTTGATCTTTGGCATGAAGGAAGCGGGAGAGAAACGCCTCTTGGATCTTAATGAGTTAGAAGAACTCCGCTTGAATGCCTACGAGAATGCCAAGATCTACAATGAGAGAGTGAAGCTTTGGCATGATAAGCTCATCATTCTGAAAGACTTCAAAGAAGGAAATCTGGTTCTTCTCTTCAATTCTAGACTTCGACTCTTTTCCAGTAAGCTTAAATCTCATTGGAAAGGACCTCATGTTATTAAACACGTTTTTCCCCATGGTGCAGTTGAAGTATGGGGTGAGAAGTGCAGAAGTTTCAAAGTGAATGGCCAACGACTCAAAAAGTACTCACCGGAACTCCAAAATGAGGAAGTGACACCGATTCTCCTCACTTAAGCACAAAAGAATGGTCTAGCTACGGACCTAAAAGAAAGCGCTACTTGGGAGGCAACTCAAGGTAATGCATTCTTGTTTTTCCTTTTCAGTTTTCGTAGATTAGATTAACGTAGATTGTTTTTGTTTGTTTTTCGTCGATATGTCCGGTATGTCTTGTGTCTTTGGATGTCAGGGTTGAAGAACGACCAAAAGAACTAAAGAAAGCGTAAGGAACAACGAAATTTGGATTTTTGGTAGAAAAGAGCTTTCCACGGGTTTAAATTCGATTCCACGGCCGTGGTTTCGTTAATTTTGGCCGTGGAGAAGTAGGTCGAGAGCAACCAAGAAAAAAGGATCAAAACCACGGTCGGCCGTGGAAGTAACACGGCCGTGGAAGTAACAATGGGGCCGTGGTTTTTGAAAATATGACGGACCTATAAAAAGCCTTCCTCTTCACAAACCAAAAAAACCTTCAACTCTTCTCCACGCCCAAAATCACGTCCAATCTCCTCATCCCTCAATTCTTCATTCGGTGATCGTTTTGCACGATTCTTCGCTCCAAATTGAAGCAAACTCGATTCTATTGCGGATTGCGACAACAAACAGCACAAACATTCAGCGACTGGGCAAGATTTTGGATTTCTTCAAATCCAAACCTAGGTTTTTCTCTCAACTCTTTCCTTGGTTGATTTCCTTCGTTTTCTTCAAAGATTTTTAGGAGAACTGAACGGAATTGAACTTAGAAATAGCTTAGGACTGTTGTTGTTGAGTTTGTTGTGGAATTTCTGGATTTTTGAGCAAAATCGTGCAGTTCCATTGGTAGCCGTACATTTCCACGGGCATGGTTTCACCAAGAACAACCCCCTTCCGCTCCTCAATCTATCCTTAGGATCCCTACAATCCATGAAAACCACAAGAGGGCATATGATAAGATCCAACAAAGAAACGTTATTGCCCCTAGGTACATTGTGCTTGAAGAGTTTGAGGATTTGCATGTGGTGAATGATCTTAGATGGATGCTTGATAGGGCTGGGATTACTACATTTGCTAGCATTAGAGAGGATGCTTATGAGGAGATTACAATGGAATTTATAAGCTCGTTTGACCATAGTGCCGTAAACGGAATGGTATCCTTCCGTTTGATGGACCACACCCACCACATGTTCATAGCTTAGTTTGGAGCATTGTTTAGCTCTGTGGACATATTCAATGGGACATTTCCTAGGAGTTCTCGAGCTAGAGAGTTTTGGGAGGAGATTGTTATGATAGTGGGTCATGAGGATCGTTGGCAACCGGCCGACTCGAAAGCCAAGCTCATCTGTAACCACTCCTTTAAGATAGCCCATAGGATCCTTTCCGAGTGCCTCTTCCCTAAGACCGAGACTCCCCAGAAGCTCAAGGCTGATGAGCTTTTTATTTATTGTATGGCGGCCGGTGTCACTCCGGATTGCACCGCTATGCTTGCTTCCACTCTTAGAAAGATCAAGAACAAAGCTTAGGGAAATATCGGTTATGGAAGGATTGTCACATACATTGCAAAGCATTTAGGGATTCATTATTCAGCTTGTGAGTTGGTGGCATCCGCGAGGCCTCTAGGGCTTCAAGGCTTCATGGCTAGGGGACTCTTGATTCCCCGCTAACGAGATCCACCGTTTTGTCTCCATGCCTTGGGAAGACAAGGGAGGACGAGGCATCCCATGGAGCGCTGATTACTTTATCCGGAACCGGAAAAACTGGAAAGCAACATTTGTTCCGATGCATGCAAACCTCCTAGGAGCTCTAGCTTATTATCCCCAGGATGTGTCAGCTGCTGTTGATGATTATGTTGATGAGGAGATAGGTGGTGATGAGTTCCCGGATATTGGAGGTGCTGAGGAGGCTTTTGGAGATTTTCAAGATCTGCCGGCGGATTTCCAAGAGCCGCCTAGGAAATCTACCTACCAGTAGCGGCCTTTCACTTCTTCTTCTGCCCGGCATGCCAGTGTGAGTGAGCGACCTACATGGATGGATGCTCCACCGGCTTGGATGGGAGCTCCACCAGCTTGGATAGCACAGCGGCCCGCATGGATGGATGTGCAGCCGGCATGGGTCACCGGACTTACATAGAGGATGGAGGCTCTTGAGACCCACTTCGATAAACATGAGGAAGAGCGCCATGGCAACTCAAGGATCCTCCAAGACATTTACCGGTAGTAGTTGGAGCGTCCATACGACCCAAACTTCTACCCATTCCCACCACCTCCACCGCATATGTGATAGCTTGATCGGTTCGAGTAGCTCCAACGCCTTTGTGAGTTTCCTTTTGTTTTCTTTTTCCTTATTTTGCACATTAGGGACAATGTGTATCTTAAGTATGGGGTGGAGTATGACTCTCATGTGATGTAATAACTTGACACACTTGCTTCGTTTTATCCATGAACACTTGCATCTTTATTTTCATTGTCACACGTTTCCTTTTAGCATTGCTTTTTTAAGCTTTGAAAAAGCCATAAAATTTTGAAAAATGTTGAAAAATATTGTGATTCTAGGATTGGAAGGACCTCAATGATGAATTTACTTGTGGATTGAATTTTTGACGACATTTATGTGCTTGATTTGAATTGTGAATTGTGGAGAAATTGAATATATTGTTTAATCTTCTTGCAAGTTTCATAATGTAAAAATTCTTGTCTAAATCATATTGAGGAATGAAGGTTGAAATTGCATTATAAGTTCTTACGCTTATTTTTGAAATGATTAAGGCACCTCGATTTTTCTTGCTTCTTTTTTATTCATTTAGCCCCTCAATTAAAGTTTTGCCTCCTTTACCTATCCGGGAATTGGGAAGAGTGTAATTTATGGCATGATTGATGTGGGAGGGCCATGAAAGAAAACTGTGCTTCAAAGTGTAGAAAATAGGTTTAGGGAAGTCAATCATGATGATGAGTAAAACGGCACCATTCACATAGCGGGGTGTTTGTGTCTTGTCAAAGTCGGATTGACGATATTCCTAACGAGTCATTGTATGTGCATCACGGTTTGAGGCAACTCGAAAAATTGAGTTAATGTTTATTTCCTAGGCTTCGGTTATTTTGCACCTCTGTCTTTGATCTCAAAAAGAAAACTCAAAAAAGAAATTTGTGCTGAAAAGGGAGAGCAAAGCTCTCAATGGTGGTTGATTCAAGTTTTCTTAAAGAAGTTTTTGTTGTGTAGTTCCTTTTTCCCGGATATCGCACCACAATTACCTTATGAAAAGTTCCACCCATTCACGTTTCTTGACCTTTACTTGAAAGTCCTTAAGATTTTTGGTTGTTGTTTGGCTTAGTGATCTAAATTGGATTTCACATGATTGATTTTGACATTACTTTAGTTTATGATGTTTGTCTTGAAGCTTTTTCAATGTATAATGTTTCTTTTTCATGATATGATTCGTTTTGTGTACATAGAAGTTTTCAAAGAAACATGAAGCAAGATTTGGGGACAAGCAAGAGACAAGTATGTGGTATTTTGATAGCATGAAATATGACAATATTTTAGGCTCATGTTTTTGTTGTTTTCCCCTTCTTTTGTGTATATGGATATGAGTTTGAAGCATTTATGAGAACATTCACCTATTATGTTGGTATACAGATCTACACAAGCTTTGTTGTGTGTTTTAGGTGAATAAAGGCTTGGATTGAAGCATAAATGGAGCATGTAGGAGTGATTGATCATGCTAGACATCAAGGAGATGCATTGGATTAGCTAAGGAATGGAAAGCTTTGGGAAACAAGAGATTTTATGCACGTTTTAGGCATTTCACGGCCAAGTACAAGAAACCACGGCCGTAGTTTTGGGAATTAATTTAATTATGGCCGTGGGAAAGTATGTCGAGAGCAAATATGCCATTCCACGGTGGCTTCCACGGGCGTGGAAATATATTCTTGGCCGTGATTCTTTAAACGGTTGTCACGTGTCATATTTGCCACGTCAACAGCGGTTATGGGCTTTTCGTAACCCTAATTTCTCCTATAAGAAGGCTAGAGGAGGAGAGAAAAAGAGGATCCCGCTACCGTCATCCCGCGCTACACATTGCATACATTTGGAAGATCTTATTGTTAGAAGATGTTCGAAGGAAGATTTGGAGAATTACGCACTTTGATATTGCAAAGTTGGAAGATCTTAGGGTTTCACTTTGAAGGCGGATTGACATCCCGTTCTTCTTTGTTCTTTAAGATTGTGAGATATTTCTTACTCTATTCTATATTCATTGAACACAAGTACGGATTTTGAGTTTGATTGAGATTGGTTTTGTGTTTGCTATTGAGTTTTCAAGGTTCTATGTTTTCCTTCTTTTAATCTTGATTATTTATTTGATGACAATGATTGTTGGCTAAAACCCTTAAGCGATTCTAAGGTGAAGGGTTGATAGTTGTGGCATAGATGATGATAGATTGAACCAAAATAGATTGGACCCTGAGAGTTGCGAGAAACCTCGTCGTCGAGGCTTTCCATGGCCTGTTTTTAAGTTCCATGGCCGTGGTTCCTCAAGAACAGACCATGGTTTTCCCCTGTTTGACGTGTTTTTCTTTTGTTTTGATCCAAAGTTAAAGATTTGCTTTAACCTAGCATTGACTTACATTTTCTAGGTAGTAGTGAGACTCAACATCCTCTACTTTGGTTTCGAGTGTCAAAACCTTAACCTTTTTGGCTTATCTTTAATTCCCTTGGGTTTGGGCATGGGTATTTGAGAGTTTAATCTTGTCCTTTGATTCTCTTTTATAACGAGACAAGCTTTGGGTGAGACTTATGGGTTTTGGAACTTCACCGTACAATTCCCTACCTTGGATCTATACCTTTGCAATCCTAACTCTGTCCTTATATCCTTAGAACAACTTGAATCAATTGCCACAATTGGATATCCGAATCTTTGGAATCGTTGTTTTTCCAATTATCTTTACAAAAGCTTATTTACTTGCCTGACGATTTTATAAACTGTCTTTGATCTCCCAAATCCCTGAGTTCGATACTCTACAATTCTTGCTTTACTATATCGATCCGTAAACTGCGGGTTCGCTTTGCTTGATTTCAATTTTTTTTAAATTTAAGACTTAGTGACTGTGACACACACTTTCTGTAACATCCCGAATCCACGGGACTCGGAATGTCACATTGGGCTAGGATCTCACAATGGATCCTGACCCTAGCCTGACAACAAGTTCCCTGGACCGTACAACATGACACTGACAGATATAAAAACAAATGCATAAAAAAGTATAAACTGTACAACCAAAAGGTAAAACAACATATCCGAGTATAAACCACAACATCCTCACACAGGAGGTAACAAAAGATCATCCTCACGTAGGAGGGGAAAGTAACAACCCCAAAAGACCATAACATCCTATGTACGAGAGGTCTTCGGCCTGCCACTCTACTAGATCACCCAGCAGCACGCCTATCCTGTGGGGCATCTACAACATGATAATAAACCATTAGCTAACCATACATATATAGAGTAATGCATAAGCACAATCACAATCATGTAAAAATAAACACATCCGCATGATAACACAAATTAATTCATTTATCATCTTTATATAATAGTCATTCACTCAAGACGTATACATATTTATATATATATATATATATATATATATATATATATATATATATATATATATATATATATATATATATATATATATATATATATATATGTATATATATATATAGATAGATAGATAGATAGATAGATAGATAGATAGATAGATAGATAGATAGATAGATAGATAAATGAAAGTATGTGACACGAGGACCGATACATCCTCACCTCTAAGCCTGATAGCAAGCCGTACGAGTATCAATCACACAATCCTTGTACCCTATGGGAGTGGATTGCCCCCTTCCTGTAAACCGGTCTGGCCTGACATCAAAGAACCTCTCAGACTCCACCGCGGGATGAAAGGGAAAGGTTATCACAACCACGCAACGGGGCAGTCAATAAAGCATAAGTCGGTATAAACGATATCTCATGATGTCATAGGAAACATATAAAGCACACAAAACTCGTGCAAACACCCAATATAAGGATGGTAGCTATGTAAGTCCTACGGACTAACCTCAACCTCCTATACAGCTCAACCAGAAACAACCTCCACTCTGAGAGAGGGCACTGCCTAATAATAAGGCATAGAAAGATATCAACCTCTATTCATCAAAGGGTCACACCTAGACCCAAAGGGATCCATAGGGATCATATTCACCCTCAAAACCTCAACCAACATAAATCTAAGTCCTTCAAGCTGTACAAGGCATATATCGATCACAACCTCATCAAAACACATCCTCACACATCTAGCATGATCCTATACACTCACACTAGGAAAGGAGGGAACAAAGGCATCCTAAGGTAAGCCTAGAAGCAACATACACCTGCAGAACCAAGTGCAGGACCTTGCTGATGCAAGTTGCCGCAGGGACAGATCCTAGGTGGAGCAGGGGCAGCTCTAGACGGCACTGGGGCGGCTGCAAAGTGGCGTAGGGGCGGCTGGACAGCAGAGGGCACCACTTCAGCCCTTCTTCACTTCTTTACTCGATCCTTTCACTCTTTCTTCGGTCCACATCAACATATATACAAAATACACATATATACATCAACACAAGCCAATCATGGCTGAAGCATGATTCAAACCTAAGGAATCTAAGCTAGCCTAAGGAAAGATAGGAAAAGAGGTAAGAAGATAAAAGAATGAAGAAAGAAATGATGGAAGCCATGATAGCTTACCAAGCCGAAGGTCCAAAAGCTCAACATATCACCACCATACCCTCAAGCTGGCTCACAAGGCTCAGCACAACAATCAGCAGCAAATCAAGCATCAAAGCTCTCAAACTCACACAAAACTCAAAAGAAGATCAAACATGATCCAAGGGAGAAGAGAGGAGAAGAAGATGTATGTAGGAGAGAGAGATGAGCCGTGGAGAAGGATACCCTCATGAGAAGGAAGAAGAAGGTTATAAAGGGGTGAAAAGGTAAAGCGCGGGTCAAAGGGTCAAATAAGACGGTTGTAGTCACACAGAGCCGTAGGCGTGGACTCTGTGAGTCGTAGGTGCGGCCCAGGCAAACCGCAAGGGCGGTGACTGGGTCACGCAGGGTTAGTCCAGGCCTAATCTAGGTCCTCAACTCACACACCCAGCAACTCAGCAACTAGGCTCTTACATCTCACCCCCTAAAAACAAGTTTCGTCCCGAAACTTGCAAAATCTCAAATCCTCTCGAACCCATAGGCCGACGTATGACTCTCTCTTTCTATCGGAGGTATCACATCTCCGCTCAGAAGGTCATAACCTATACAAATCTATAACTTCAAACGTAAACATGGAGGAATCATCAACTCCAAAAAACAACGCCAAAATGCTACCCAAAGGCGTAGAGGATTCACATCTCTCGCCATACCACATCACAAGGCATAGAGGAATCACATCTCTAGCCAGATCATAATCATATACATCACATTTAGGTATAACATCTCCAAGGGAAATATGTCCATCAAAGTAGCATGGAGGTAATAACCTTCTCCAGCTAAATCCTAATCACAATCAGATAACATGGAGGAAAGAACCATCTCCTGCTATAATCATACATCACGCCAGCACATCAAGATCTAATAAGATCATAAAACACATCATAACTAGCATGGAATAAGCATATCAGGGCATATAAGCACATAAGCACATAATCACATACTCACCAAGATAGCACTAAGATCTACTCATCGACCCTAAATGTATCTATCTCTACATAAAACTCTAGATAGTTCCTCTTGATACTATCCTCAAGCTCCCATGTAGCCTCCTCAGGTCCACGTCTAGACCGCTGTATCCTCATCATGGGAATATCCTTCGAACGCAGGCGTCTCACACCTCGTTCTAAGACTGCAATAGGATGCTCAACAAAGGTGTGGTCCGACTCAACCACCAAATCATCATAACTCACAATGTGCCTTGGATCTGGTAAGTACTCCCTCAACTAAGACACATGGAACACAGGGTGAACACCCTCTAATCTCGGAGGCCAAGCTAATTTGTAGGCTGCCATCCCAACTCTATCCAGCATCTCGAAAGGACCGATATATCCGGAACTCAACTTCCCCTTTATGCCAAAGCATCTGACGCCACGCGTCGGAGATACTCTAAACCAGGCATCAGCTCCTACCCTGAACTCTAGAGGTGGACACCTCTTGTCTGCATATGACTTCTGGCGACTCTGTGCAGCCAGCATCCTCTCTCTAATCAGCGCTAGTCAAGCCATATCATCCTGATTCTTCTTTGGCGTTATCCCATTGATACTGCTAAGCTCATCCCAACATAAAGGTGTACGATACCTACGCCCATACAGTGCCTCATAAGGAGTCATCCCTATAGATGCATGCCAGCTGTTGTTGTATGAGAACTCAACGAGTGGGAGGTAATCAGACCATCCCTGTCCCCAATCCAACACACAAGCTCGCAGCATATCCTCCAAGGTCTGGATTGTCCTCTCAGACTGACCATCTATTTGGTGGTGAAACACAATCGTGAAGTGTAGACTCGTCCACAAAGCAGTCTGAATCCGCTACCAAAACCTCGAGGTAAACCGTCCATCTCGATTAGAGACGATCGTCCTCGGTACACCATGGAGTCTCACAATCTGTCTAGTGTACTCCTCAGCCAATCTGCTCACTGGCCACATCTCTCTGATAGGAATGAAACGTGCCGTCTTTGTCAGTATATCCACAACAACCCATAGGGCATCAAAACTCCTGTTGGGTCTCAAACCAGTCACAAAGTCCATGGAGACGTCCTCCCACTTCCACTACGGTACTGGAAGTGGATGGAGCTCACCTCCAGGTCTGCAATGCTCTATCTTGACCTGCTAACAGGTCGCACACTAAGCCACAAATCTGGCTACATCGGGCTTCAGCCCTCCCCACCAATATGAACATCTCACATCATGGGACATCTTACTCGTACTTGGATGTACAAAGTAAGGTGTTCAGTGAGCCTCCTATAAGATTCTTTGTCTCAACTCTGCATCAGTAGGTACACAAATACGGTCATGTCGCCTCATCACTCCATCAGCCCCAATGGAGAACTGTGGTGCCTCACCATGAGACATCCTCTCTCTAATCCTCATCAAGGTTGGACAGGTCGCCTACTTCAGCTGGATCTCATCCAACAAACAAGGTAAAACCTCTAAAGCATACAACTGGGCATCCTCATCAGGAAAACTAGATGTCCATCTCTAGCCAAGCTAGATCCCTCTTGAGGTTGTACTGTCAATCTTCCTGCTCAAGGCTTCAGCTACAACATTCGCCTTTCCAGGATGATAAAAAATCTGAAGGTCAAAGTCCTTGATCAACTCAAGTCATCGACGCTGGCGGTTATTCAACTCCCGCTACGTGAAAATATACTTCAGACTCTTATGGTCTGTGAAAATCTGACATATGGCCCCATACAGATAATGTCTCCAGATCTTCAAAGCATGAACTACTGCTGCCAACTCCAGATCATGAGTCGGGTAGTCCTCCTCATACGTCTTCAGTTGTCTAGACACATAAGCAAGCACTCTGCCTCTCTGTATCAATACACATCCCAAGCCTAGCTTGGATACATCATTGTAGACCATAAAATCATCAGAACCCTCTGGTTGTGCCAAGAAAAGAGCAGAATCTGCAAAATTGTCCTCAGATGACCGGCATGCTCCTCTTTGCTACGAGAGTATACTAAATGTCATCAATAAAGACCACCACAAACTGATCAAGGAAGTCGATGAAGATACTGTTCATCAATTCCATGAAAACTGTCGGGCCATTTGTTAGCCCGAATGGCATCACTATAAACTCGTAGTGTCCATAACTGGTACGAAAAGCCATCTTGTGCACGTCCTGCGTCCTCACCCTCAGCTAGTGATATCCTGAGCGCAAGTCAACCTGGGAGAAAACTGTCGTTCCCTGAAGCTGATCAAGTAGATCATCAATACGAGGCAGTGGATACCTGTTCTTGATGGTCACCTTGTTCAGCTCTCTGTAATCAATACACAGTCTCAACGATCCGTCCATTTTCCGCAGGAAGAGGACAGGTGCACCCCATGGTGAAATACTAGGGCGTATGAAGCCCTTCTCAGCCAACTCCTCGAGTTGTTTCTTCAGCTCCAACATCTCGACAGGTGCCATACGATATGAGGCCTTCGAGATGGGTCTCGTACCAGGCTCCAACTCGATACTAAAATTCACACTCCTTTGATGCGGCAAGCTCGACGGCTGAGCAAAAACATCTGCAAACTCGTAGACCACTAGTCTGCCCCCAAAAGTTGAACTCTCTCCATCCTTAATGGCGTAGAACCAGAAGGCATCACATGCCTATGCTATCAGTCTAGTTGCTCGTACGGAACTGATAATAGAACACGTCTTCCTAAGGTCCCAACCTCGGAAGACCTCAATCTGACCAACATCGGTAGAGACTTTAACAGTCCGTCTACCAACATCCAAAATCGCACGGTGTCTACGCATCCAGTCCATACCTAATATGACTTCTTCATGCATCAATGACATGACTAAGAAGTCAACAAGCAAAACACGAGTCCCTAAACGAAGGGGACAACTACGTATCTCAGGGTACCTCTGACCTGGCTACCATCAGGTAACCCTATAGTAAAGGGTATCCCCTCTATAGTAACTAAGCTCAAACGCTCAACAGATGTATCAGAAATAAATGAATGCATAGCACCAGTATCAAACAAAACTCTAACAGGTAAACCATGAAGCAAATGGTACCTGTAGCAGCCGGTACAGATGGATCCTCTACACTCCTCAACTCAAAAGCTCTACCTTGAGCTCCTCTGACATCCTTGGTACTCCCACCACGACCTCTACCTCTACTCGGCCCGGTAGCAGATCCCTGAGTAGATGGATGATCTAGGACTTTTTGTTGTTCCCGTGTCTGTTGTTGTGGTGTCCTTTGACCACCTCCCGCCACACTGGCAGGGGAAGAACCCTGCTGAGATGCAACTCCACCATGCCTATGGAAGGCAACTCGATGTCCTGGTCTACCACAGGTAAAGCAAGCCACAACTGGTATGGTACAATCTGGCTTCCGATGCCCAGGGACACCACAGTTGTAACACTGTCGTCCATTGTCTGTAGTCAGTGAAGACGAGGGGTAACTTTGACGTCTCTGGTCTCGTCTAGACCTAGATGCTCCTCCAACTCCACTGGTCTGCCCAGTACGCTGCCTCTTCTCAAACTGTCTCGTCTAAGAAGCTCTCCTCTGACTAGCTCGCTCCCTCTCGTAAGCAGAAGCCTGGTCCTGATAATCAGCTAGGGACTCGCAATGGAATCCCACCATGTATGAGTGTGTGCTCTCAATCTGTCGACGGGAGAACAGATACATATGCTGGTCCTCAGATGGTGCAGCTCAACCCATCAAAGCTAACTCAGTCTGGAACGGCGGATGGCGTCTACAATAGGTACATCCTCAAAACCGGCCTCAACAAAATCTTGCAGCTTCTCCCTCCTCAGTGAGGCAGGGCAGAACTGCTCTCTAATCATGCTCCTCATGTGATCATAAATGGTGGCTCTGGCTCGTACAGTCCTCCACCACTAATGTGCAAGGTCACGGAATAGAGACTGAACTAGCTCTATTCGTTTGTCCTCAGGACATTTGATAGACTCTAAAGCTAAGTCTACATGTCCTATCCATACCTCGGTCTCTAAACCAATCTGCCCTAAGAAGGGTGGTACTCCCTACTGATGGAATGCCTTCAACCAAGTATCTGGTCGAGGCCCTCTGGTCTCCTCTATAGCTCGAGCAGTCTCAGCGGCACGTGCCGGCATAGTTGGCACCTGTGTGGTTCCCTCAGACATCTCAAAAGATCCCTCATGCCTGGTAGATCTGGGGCCCGTCTACCAGCTCTAACAACCTCTTCAAAACGTCTGAGGTACTCTATAAACATTGCCCCCCATGGAGACACGATCTGAATCGTTAGAATGGGCTCGATGTGAATGATGTCTCCTAGATCGACCACTCCTCGTCTCTGGGACGACACTCTCAACGACCTCCTCATGTACCTCCTCCACCACTAGTGGATCAGCATCAGAAACTGGTCCCTCACCTACCACACCCAGAGGAAGGGGTGGTTTGCCTCTGCCTACAGCAGCAGTAGCTCTAGTCCGAGCCATCTGCGGGGTATGCACACCTAACTTATAAGGCTCTATATAGGCCATATGTATGTATGTATATATATAGAGTATAGATCCTATGAGAACACCTCCTAACGTGAGAACATGAGAACAAATTCGTAATTATTATCAGTTTTGTTACGAATGTGTCATATCATTTAATGTATTATTCGTAGTTATTGTTGGTTTAGTGGATTATTCGTAGTTATTGTTGGATTCCTAATTATTATTCGTAGTTATTATTATTTTTGATATCTACTCTAAATCTCAATCCTTAATACTCACATCCAACGGTGTACGATTGTTCTCATGTTCTCACGTTAGGGGTGTTCTCATGGGAACCACACCCTATATATATATATAGAGTATAAATCCTATGAGAACACCCCCTAACGTGAGAACATGAGAACAGATTCGTAATTATTATCAGTTTTGTTACGAATGTGCCATTCTTTTAATGTATTATTCGTAGTTATTGTTGGTTGAGTGGATTATTCGTAGTTATTATTGGATTCCTAATTATTATTATTCGTAGTTATTATTATTTTTGATATTTACTCTAAATCTCAACCCTTAATACTCACATCTAACGGTGTACGATTGTTCTCATGTTCTCACGTTAGGGGTGTTCTCATGGGAACCACACCCTATATATATATATATATATATACTTAACACTTATACAAACATAAGCCATAATACATATATACACATATCTATACTGCAGAGATCAACAGCAGAGGTGGCGACTTCTCGTACCTTCTAACCCAAAACCACACTTAAAACCAAAAACCTTTTGAAAATGTCAGACCCCTTTCGGGTTTTTTTATTTTACCTATCAAACCTCATTGCAGGTAGCAAATGTCATTGTTGTCAACCTAAGGCTCTGATACAAACTCTGTAACACCCCGAATCCGTGGGACTCGGAATGCCACATTGGGCTAGGATCTCACAATAGATGTTGACCCTAGTTTGACAACAAGTTCACTGGCTCTTACAACATGGCACTGACAGATATAAAAACAAATTCATAAAACGGTATAAACTGTACAACCAAAAGGTAAAACAACATATCCGAGTATAAACCACAACATCCTCACACAGGAGGTAACAAAAGATCATCCTCACGCAAGAGGGTAAAGTAACAACCCCATAAGACCATAACATCCTATGTATGAGAGGTCCTCGGCCTTCTACTCTGCTAGATCACCCAACAACACGCCTATCCTGTGGGGCATCTAAAACATGGTAATAAACCATTAGCTAACCATACATATATAGAGTAATGAATAAGCACAATCACAATCATGTAAAAATAAACACATCAGCATGATATCACACATTTACCCATTTATCATCTTTATATAATAGTAATTCACTAAATATATATATATATATATATATATATATATATATATATATATATATATATATATATATATATATATATATATATAGTATAGATCCTATGAGAACACCCCTAACGTGTATACATGAGAACATATTCGTAATTATTATTAGTTTTGTTACGAAGGTGTCATAGTGTTTAATGTATTATTCGTAGTTATTGTTGGTTGAGTGGATTATTCGTAGTTATTGTAGGATTCCTAATTATTATATTCGTAGTTATCATTAATTATGATATCTACTCTAAATCTCAACCCTTAATACTCATCATCCAACGGTGTACGATTGTTCTCATGTATACACGTTGGGGGTATTCTCATGGGAACCACACCCTATATATATATATATATATATATATATATATATATATATATATATATATATATATATATATATATATATATATATATATATATATATATATATATATATATATATATATATATATATATATATATATGTATACATATATATATAAAATGAAAGTATGTTACATGAGGACCGATACATCCTCGCCCCTGAGCCTGATAGCCAGCCGTACGAGTATCGCTCACACAATTCGTGTACCCAATGGGAGTGGATTGCGACCTTCCTGTAAACCGGTCTGGCTTGACATCAGAGAACCTCCTAGACTCCACGGCGGGATGAAAGGGAAAGGTTATCACAGCCACGCAACGGGGCAGTCGATAAAACATAAGTCGGTATAAACGATATCTCATGATGTCATAGCAAACATATAAAGCACACACCACTCATGCAAACACCCAATATAAGGATGGTAGCTAAGTAAGTCTTACGGACTTACCTCAACCTCATATACAGCTTAACTAGAAACAACCTCCACTCCTGAGAGAGGGCACTACATAATAACAAGGTATAGAAATATATCAACCTCTATTCATCAAAGGGTCACACCTAGACCCAAAGGGATCCATAGGGATCATACTCACCCTCAAAACCTCAACCAACATCAACCTAAATCCTTCAAGCCATACAAGGCATATATCGATCACAACCTTTATCAAAACACATCCTCACACATCTAGCATGATCCTATACACTCACATTAGGAAATGAGGGAACAAAGGCATCTTAAGGTAAGCCTAGAAGTAACATACACCTGCAGAACCAAGTGCAGGACCTTGCTGATGCAGGTGGCCGCAGGGGCGGATCCTAGGTGGCGCAGGGGCGGCTCTGGCCGGCGCTGGGGCGGCTGCAAGGTGGCGCAGGGGCTGCTGGACAGAAGAGGGCACCACTTCAGCCCTTCTTCACTTCTTCACTCGATCCTTTCACTCTTTCTTCGCTCCACATCAACATACATACAGAACACACATATATATACATCAACACAAGCCAATTATGGCTTAAGCATGATTCAAACCTAAGGAATCTAAGCTAGAATAAGGAAAGATAGGAAAAGAGGTAAGAAGATAAAAGAATTAAGAAGAAAGGATGGAAGCCATGATAGCTTACCAAGCTGAAGGTCCAGAAGCTCAACACATCACCACCATACCCTTAAGTTGGCTCACAAGGCTCAGCACAACAATCAGCAACGAATCAAGCATCAAAGCTATCAACTCACACAAAACTCAAAGGAAGATCAAAGATGATCCAAGGGAGAAGAGAGGAGAAGAAGATGTACGTAGGAGAGAGAGATGAGATGTGGAGAAGGATACCCTCATCAGAAGGAGGAAGAAGAAGGTTATAAAGGGGTGAAAAGGTAAAGCACGGGTCAAAGGGTCAAATAAGACGGCTGTAGTCACACAGAGCCGCAAGGGCGGACTTTGTGAGCCGCATGTGTGGCCCAGGCAACCCGCAGGGGCGGCCACTGGGTCACGCAAGGGCGGTCCATGCCTAATCTAGGTCCTTAACTCACACACTAAGCAACTCAAAAACTAGGCTCTTACACTTTCGAGCGAACACCTACCCGCCGAAAATGTTTCTCCATCAATCAACGAGCATATGTGTGTCCCTTTACCTGCTTGGGAAGTGTATGGTTATGCATCCCACGTATAAGATGTAACGTCCATTTATCAACTTTTCTTTGTACGCCCTCAAGCTCAAATTAACACCCGTCTTTTCTTGGTTTGTGTGTTCGGGTAGACGACAACTGGGTCTTAGAATCAACGTCTTTCTTCTTACAAGGGGTTCCGAAACGTTCACATGTCAAACGAAAACGTAACGAATCCCCAACATTTTCTCTACGACCTACTTGTGACGAACACCATGTTCATATTTCCTCCCATGAATCAAACTCAGTCCACCATTGTCTCGCAATCGTGGAAAAAATCGTGAATTTCAAGCATTCACGTATAATCGGTCCTTTCATCATGCGAATAATTTGGAAGAACCTAGTTCAAATAGAATAGAAATAAGATTTCTTGTTTTTTGGTTTAATGATAAAGAACAATAAGTTAAAATATACTTACCTAAAAAATGTTCAAGAAATCCATCTAGGTCACTAAATTTTGTATCATCGAACGAAACCATCATCTCATTATCGTCTTCTATTGACATTTTTGCTACCGTGTTTTGGGAGAGTTTGTGAGTGTTAATCACTTCTTTGACTCTCAATATATATAGCCGACAGAATTACACAACTTTTGAATAACAACGGTCATATTAATTATTGTTACACAACATTGACGTTCAAATTACAACGATCAAATTATTACGGATGCCGTGACCGTCCGTATTCGTGGACTTTTTGTCATGGATACGGAACCCGTGACCGTGACGATCACGGGATTCGGATTCGCCTTTATGAATCTCCCTTGTCCGTAATACCCCTCGTAAGATCAATGGTTGTAAATTAGACATACCACTTAGCATATTTCTCATATATAAAATATTTTCATTAGTTTTTAGATATAAATCAAAATTAAATTAGAGAGAATTTTGGGTGTTTTCATCTTCTTCAACTTGTTCTTCAAGCTTTAACTTCAAACCTTCATAATTTTTGATTGATAACTTCCAATTCGTCCGTTTTTCTTTCAAAATTCTTCTTATTCTCTCTAGTTTTTATCTATTGATATAATGATTGATATATTTGAGTATAATTTTGTTATGAGTAGCTAAACCCCATTTCTAGGTTTGGGGGGTAAAAGCCCCGATTCATGCTTGTTTAGCTTTGTTTGAGTGTTGATTCATGATATGATGGGAATTTAAACATGATTTGTAGCATCTTGGTGGGACAAATTTCTGATTTATTAGTCTATTATATTGGATTTACTTAATTGTTAGTGATTTTGATTTGCTAGTCTAGATCTACTTGTTAAAGTATTGAATTTTTCCATTATTGAGTGACTAGTTGCTAGATTAATCTTCTAAATTGAGATCAAAAGGTGATATGAAGTTAAGTATGCAGTATATAGATCCCTAGAATGTTAGGATGAAGTAGATTAGGGGTGAAATCATGATCATACTCTGTTTGTGTTGATCACCCATTATATGACATACTTAACGATGTTGGCAAATGCAAACACCATGTGATGCTTATATTGTTTTGTATGATCATAGTTGTGACTTAAGCTTGATTAATTGGATTGTGGCATAATCATTGCATGAGTTAATTGGCACAATTTATCATATGAGCTTCAAAAGGGTTTAAGATGTTTAGATGAACACACCTAACATGAATATTCTCCTTGATTGATTGATTTTCAAGATTAGAATGAGCTAACGAGTATTGGTTTAGGAGGATTAGCCCCTAATACTAGTTTCTTCTCACATTTGATTCTAAACCTTGTTATTGAGACTTGATACTCTTATGTCTTATTTTCCATTGAATTTTATTGATCACTGATCACCCTTTTTGTTCCCTTTTTCATGTATGTTTATCTTTAATTGAAAAACCAATGAACTTACTCCAAAGAGAAATACATAATGAAAAGGGTCTCTGTTTGCCGGATCCACATGTAGAGGTCTCCCACTGGTCTATTGATTCACCTATGGCCCCTCATCAGTCTTCAGATGCATTCCGTGCCCCAGTTTTGTATGCACACGCTGTTGTAGGCCAGCAGGCCAGCAGGCCACCAAAACAGAAATCTTAGCCAAGGATACTCTCATTGAATCTCGAAGAATGAGAGTTGAAGTGTCTAAAGAGGAAAAAGGTTTGGCTTTTATTGAGATTGATGAAAATGTTATGAATGAATTGAACTCCAGATGGAAATCAAGATTGATTGTGAAAGTCCTGGATAGATTTGTGCCCTTCCTGACACTAGAGCGTCGTCTCTACTAGTTATGGGGACCTAACGGTAAGATCACTATCATCTATCTTCCGAATGATAGTTACTACATCCGCTTTGAACTTGAAGCAGATTACTTGAGAGCCTTAACCGAATGTCCGTGGGAGATTTTTGGTTTCTACATCACTGTTTGACCATGGAACCTTGATTTTGACCCTTACTCGGATTAACTAAATTTGCTCTTTGTCTGGGCTCATCTATCTAATGTGCCATTATAGTTGTATGATGAAGCTTTTTTGTACGGTCTCGCCTCAGCCATTGGGAAACCTCTGAAAGTGGATCTTAACACCCGATATGCTACAAGAGGGAAGTTCACAAGAGTCTGCATCGAGATAGACTTAGATAAGCCCTTAATGGGTACGATAATGATTCGTGGAAGACACATTCACATTGAATATGAGGGACACAATACAATATGTTACTAATGTGGGAAATATGACCACATCGTTGATCGATGCTCAATGCCAACCACGCCAACTACAAACCCTGCCACACCTAGCCCTTCAGATCAACCACCAGTGGATGGCGTTCGATCCGCCCCATGACAACAAGTCCCAAAGGCCCCTGTTCAGACTAATCAGTTTGAGCCAAACTGTAATACCCGGAAATTTAATTTCCGGTAAATCCCGAATCAACATAAATCTTGTCATTTTATGTGAAGAGTTAATCACACAAAATATTCTTTTCCCAACTTCAATGATTTTATGTGAAACTTAATTATATAAAATCATTCCTAAAACACTCTTGGAAGTCTTATAGTAATTGACCGATTTGACAAACCCATGACTAAGTTATGACAAGGCCATCCGGGCCCATTACGAAGCTGAGTTTGGCCTTTGAAACCCTACCATCCGGGCCCGATAAGGAGCTGTTACAGGCCTGCCCATGCTCTCTCCCTCTCTCACGTAAACCCTAAGAACAACTCTCTTCCTTCTCTCGCTGTCACGTACCAGCGTCCGCCTCCTCCTTCACGCCAGGCCGCTGCCCTCACTTGCACTACTCCAGCCATCCGCCTCCTCCTCCACGCCAGGCCGGTGCAACCGTCCACTACCAGGGGTCCTAGCTAGCTTCGTGTGCGCAACAGACTCCCAACCGCGCAGGAAGGCTTGCGCTCCTCTTCAGCCTCCTCCAGCCCTCGCACGCCGTTGGAACCCTAGCTCTCCAACCACCGGTGTCGCTAGTCGTCTCCACCCCACCGCTGCCTTCAAACCGCAGCCTTGGATGGTGCCGGCAAAGCCCTCTCAATGCCAACAAGGAAGCAATGTTGTTGCTGCTAGTTATGTCGGCCGGAGACAGTGGTTCATCTATCGGGCGAACATGACCTCCTGCTCGATGTGACGTCGAGACCGGCAACGTGGACTGCCTCCTTCGCGACCTAAAGGCGACAACAGCCCAGGACGAGCCCCTTCGCCTCCAACCTCACAACCGCAACATCTCTACGATAACTGGATACCTCGCTGGTGTACCTTGCCCTAGCCGTAGGCGTGGTTGGATACCCAGAACCGCTGGTGCGGTGGGCTCGAGCCGCAGGTGCGGTGGTGCTAGATCCGCAGGTGCGTGTATCACATCCCACACGTGCGCCCCTCCGACAGCAGCGAGCCCTCCTTTGTTCTTGTGCACGTGAGCGTCGGGTCTTGATTGCCGGTAAGGACCTCACTTCACCTTGCTGCATTACCCTCTCTTTATACATGCTGATTAGAACCCCTGTTGTGTAGGGAAACCTGCTAGAATAGCCTCGGAAGATAGCTTGAAGAGATGAGGCGTTTGCTGAGTTTTCGGAAGTGAATAACAGTCAACTTCAGCCCCAGTTTTGGGTAGGTTAGACTCCACCTTTACTGCTGATTTTCGGATATGTTTTAGTCGATATTGTATAGTCTAACATACTAAAATTTCAGAGGAATCCATGTTATGGTTTGAGAGATATGGGGTTTCAAAGTTGACTCATACAGTTTTTATAAATGTGCTGAGTTGAGAAAAACAGCATGGGATGCTGTTTTGTGAGATAGTTTTTAATAGGCTCTGTTGGATTTTCGATGTCCGGTTTTAGACCAAAGGGCCGTAGTCTCACTTATGTGAGTAGACGGTTCTCCAAATTGCCAAACAAATTAATATAATTATCTTGAACTAAAACTAGTTATTAACCAAGGGTTTGCAATCTCCACAAAAGAGTAGACAAAACCCAGCCAAGAGTTTGTAATCTCCGCAAAGGAGTAGACAAAACCCAATCAAGAGTTTGTAGTCTCCAAAGGAGCAGACAAAACTCAACCAAGAGTTTGTAATCTCCACAAAAGAGTAGACAAAACTCAATCAAGAGTTTGTAGTCTCCAATGGAGTAGACAAAACTCAAGGAAGAGTTTGTAATCTCCAAAAAGGAGTAGACAAAACTCTAATAGAAGTTAAGTTCAATTACACGTCTTATAAACCGATTGTTATATGTTAAAACCATTAACTTGGATAATGTAATGAGTCATTCATAAATGAATTTTCCTTCTAAGTGTATTATCCCCTACACCGGGAATATCCAAATACCTTAGTGGGATAAAACGTTACACGTTACAAAGACTAAGTAAGAGACTTACTTGTCTTACTTTGTAGAAAGGGTATTCCTAGGTTTTATCAATACAAAACCAAACTAAGATGGATGCCTATCCTTTGTCAATACAAAGGAACTATACTGGTCTTTCAAGTTTTGCAAACAAGCTTATAAGAAGGCCTATCCAATGTCAATACAATGGAACTAGAAGCTTTATTGTTGCAAAAACGTATGTAGAATCAAGTGCAAATGGCTCTCCCTTTTATAGGCATAGGGGGCCACGGTTTTGGGGAGTTAAAAGCGGTTAAAAGCGGTTAAAAACGGTTATGGAAGTTACTTGGAAGATGGGCCTTGAAGCCCTAGAAAGCCCGAGGCCCGAGGCCCACATAGAGAGCCCAAAACCGCTCCCCGGAGCTAGCTTAGAGCTAGCTTATTTTGCTTGGTCCAAACACTTCCAATGAGCTTCATTCACTTTAATATAGCTAGGGTAAGCTCCAAGATCCTCAAATACTCAATATCTTAGCTCAAGCTAGTGTAGCTCCTTAAGAAGCTCACTAGATGCTTCATTGACATTCACTAAGCATTTGAGCTTGGATTGCTCCCAGTTTTTAACCACATATTCTTTAGCCAATATAAGGCCTAAGAACCAAAGGTGTGCCGATAAAATGTGGCTAAAAAGCCCCAAACGTCGGCCTTCTAAAAAGCTAGCACAAGTTGACCTTGTCGTGAATCACCTTGCTTTGATTCGACTCCCCTTATAATACTAGTTGTCCTTAGTGCCGGTCACTTGGCTTGCCTCCCGCAACCCGGACCATAGTGACACCCATGTGAACAACTCATTGCACCTTGTCTCAAGACAAGCTCAACGGTTACAATGAAGACTTAGCCCAAATCTCCAACATTCCTCCCCCATTTGAGCAAAGTCAAGAAACTTCTAATAGACATACATCCAAACAAAAGATTCGCATAATCATAAATGTCTTTCGATTGAATTTATTAAATTAGTATAATTACACATTCTGCACTAAAGAATTGTGGTGTCCTAATGGATTGAACCACTCAACTTGTTTAACTACATGAAGGCAACATACACGAAATTTACATTTCCTTTACAAATAAATGACACATTTGAAGGCTATTGTGTCCTAATTCTTTAATGAACATATAGACGAGTCGACCATCTACTCCCTCGAGGAAGCCTTGACACTTCACGTTCACGTAGCCAACTCTCTTTTGATCTTGCACCTATAATTGCAATTTTTCAAAAGAGTTGTTAAGAAATTACATATTTCAAACTATACATATTGTATTGGCACAGAGCATTATCTTGGATGGACAATTTATGCTCACAACTTCTTGGAATGGGCTTTCCTCATTGAATTCGGCTAAGGCATCAAGCCATAGGCGAATTGGGTGTCCCACGACAAGTCGTTATCAATTTAGGTCGTTAACCCCATCCCCTTGGCTGACTTTTGAACTAAGTCCCTAGCCAAGCTCTTGGTTAAATGATCGGCTAGATTATTGTGGGTTCTCACAAAATTGACCGATATTATACCGTGAGTTATGAGCTCTCTAACCGAGCTATGTCTCACACCAAGATGTCTTGATTTCCCATTGTACGTTTGGCTATAAGATTTAGCCAACGTAGTTGCACTATCACAATGAATCGAGATAGGAGAAACCGGTTTTGGCCATAGAGGAATTTCTAGAACCAAATTTCTTAGCCATTCAGCTTCCTTGCCGGCAGCGGCAAGTGCCACAAACTCGGACTCCATGGTCGAGGTTGTGATGCATGTTTGCTTCTTTGAAGCCCACGAAATGGCACCACCACCTAACAAGAAAACCCATCCTGTGGTGGATGAGTGATCATCTAGATTAGTGATCCATGACGCATCCGAGTAGCCTTCTATCACTGAAGGATACGTACTGTACAAGATGCCAAAACTCATGGTCCCCTTGAGGTACCTAAGCACACGCCTTAGTGCCTTCCAATGTTGTGAGCTAGGACAACTTGTGTACCTACTCAATTTACCAATAGCAAAAGCAATATCTGGCCTAGTGCTTGTCATTGCATACATGCAACATCCTATTACTTGCGCATACTCAAGTTGAGAGACAGCTGTTCCTTGGTTGGGCATCAACTTCTCACTTGAGTCCATAGGAGTACTAACAATTGTACTTTTATCACATTGGAAGCGTTTGACAATCTTCTCAATGTAGTGTGATTGCGTGAGGCTTAAGCCTTTAGTATCACGTTTGATTCTTATGCCTAGAATCACATCCGCCTCACCTAAGTCTTTCATAGAAAACTTAGTGGATAAGAAATCCTTAGTAAGATCTACTTGTATTTGGTTTGTTCCAAAGATCAACATGTCATCAACATATAAGCATATGATCACACCTTGACCGGTATGATCAAACTTACTATAGACACACTTGTCAGCTTGATTTATCTTAAATCCATTTGACAATACAACATCATCAAACTTTTGATGCCATTGATTTGGAGCTTGCTTTAGTCCATACAAGGATTTGACCAAGCGACATACTTTGTGCTCTTGTCCTTTTAAAACAAACCCTTCAGGTTGTCTCATATACACTTCCTCATCTAGATCACCATTAAGGAATGCTGTCTTGACATCCATTTGATGAATCACTAGATTATGTATAACCGCCATAGCTATTAATAACCTAATGGTTGTAATCCTAGCCACCGGAGCATATGTGTCAAAGTAATCGACACTTTCCCTTTGTCTAAAGCCTTGGATGACCAAGCGTGCTTTAAACTTGTCAATGGAACCATCAACTTTCATCTTCCTCTTGAAGATCCATTTGCATCCCAAAGGTTTGCAACCGGAAGGAAGGTTGGCTAACTCCCATGTATGATTGCCCATAATGGAGTCCATCTCCTCTTGGATTGCTTCCTTCCAAAAGGCAACATCTTGAGACTTCATGGCCTCATCAAATGTCTTTGGATCCTCATCCATATGAAAGTAAGAGTGACGATCCATTTCATTATCCCTTAACCCTTCAACCAAGAACACTTGGAAAATTGATTTTTGGGACAAATTATTGCTCATAGGAGCAATCTCTGGCAAGTCAAGCCCGTGAGACGCTTCCCAGGATTCATCTTGAATCCTACGATGCTTATTTGGGTGTTCCTCATCTAAAGTCATGTTGATCACTTCCCTAGGCCTAGGAGCCGAGGTGAAGTGATCTTCATCAAAGATGGCATCCCTAGACTCTATTATGGTATTAACCGAGATGAAGTCATTTGGTTCTATCACATAGAACCTATAAGCTTTGGAGTGTTCTGCATAGCCAATGAACACACACTCAACACCTTTTTCACCTAAAGTTTTACGTTTGTTGTCATTGAGCCTTACTATGGCTCGACATCCCCAAACTCGTAAGTAATGTAGGTTTGGCTTCCTTTTGAACCATAGTTCATAAGGAGTCTTCTTGCTTCTTTTGTTTGGAACACGATTAAGCAAGTAGTTTGCCGTGAGCATAGCTTCATCGCAAAACGAATTCTTAAGACCCGAGTAAGACAACATGGCATTGACCATCTCTTTAAGCACTCGGTTCTTTCATTCAGCCACACCATTTGATTGTGGTGTGTAAGGTGCCGTGGTCTCATGTATGATCTCGACACTCTCAAAGTATTCCTTATCCATAAATTCACCACCACGATCCGTGCGTAGTCTTTTTATTAAGGTACCTTGTTGTAACTTAGGTTCATTCTTGAATACATAGAATTTGTCTAAGGCATCACTCTTTGCAAAGAGTAGATATACGTAACAATACCTAGAGTAATCATCTATGTATGTTACGTAATACTTCTTCTTTCCTAATGAAGGAGTAGAGTGCAAGTCGCCTAGATCCGAGTGGACTAAGCCGAGCATTGATTGTTCTCTTTCAACTCTAGGAAATGGAAGTCTTATTATCTTGGTCAACATGCACGTTTTACACTTTTCTTTTGGCAAGTCAAGTTTAGGTAAACTACCATCCTTAGTCGTGTCATTCATACGCTTAAAATGAACATGTCCAAGTCGTGCATGCCATTTAACAAAATCACAATTGGAAGAAGAAGAAGAAGAAGACAATGTAAACAAATTGTTCTTGTTTATATTACTATTAGAAAGTTTATTACATAAAGAGAGAAGAAACATATTATTGTTCCAATGGCCAAAGCCTACAAATGTTCCTCTCCTAGATAATACATAGCGGTCGGCTTCTATGACTTGTTTGAAGCCAAGCCTATTGAGTACACCACCAGAAACCACATTCTTTCTAATGGCCGGTGCATGTAGTACATTTGACAAGACTAGAGTCTTGCCACTTGTGAAGTACAGATCAACCCGTCATCTTCCTAGAACGGGGGTGGTAGACTCGTTTCCCATATGTATGAGTGCTTCATCGTTTGCAACAGCGTATGTCTTGAACCAATGCCGATCTTTGCAAACATGAGTTGTTGCACCCGAGGCCACCCACCATCCAAGGTCATCATCCTGCATGGACAAACATTCAAAAGTCAATGACACATAATTCAAATCAGAATTTATATCAAAGTTAGAATCAAGACTCATAAGTGAGTCACCTTGGCTTAATGGGTTTTGGCCACTTTGGCCTCCACCCTTGGATCCATCGTTCTTAACCTTGCAATCCCGCTTGAAGTGGCCAGTCTTGCCACACTTCCAACAAGAACCTTTTGGTTTCTTGTCAACATTATCCTTTTTGGACTTCTTGGACTTATTTCCCTTGTCCTTGCCTTTGTCCTTTCCTTTGAACCTCTTCCTTTTACCCTTGCCATCCATCATGTTGGCCTCGTGGGAAGTAGAAGTTTTATCTTCCTTCTTGAGTCCCCCTTCTTGTGCCCTAAGGCCTTGTTCAATTTGAAGGTGAGAGCCAAGTTCCACCAACGTGAGTTCTTCCTTCTTGTGCTTTAGCACATGGCGGAAGTCCTTCCACGAAGGGGAGAGCTTATCCATTATAGACGAAACCGCAATGGCCTCATCCATATGCATGGCATGTTGAGTGAATCTCCCAAGAATCCGGAGCAATTCATTGTATTGTTCCATTACCGGCCTTGAGTCCACCATTTTATATGAGTTAAAATCCGAGACTAAGAATTTGCGAGATGAAGCATCCTCCACCATGTACTTAGACTCCAGTTGATCCCACATTGATGTTGATGACTCTACACTTTGGTAGACATCAAACAATGCATCACTCATGCCATTGAGAATATGACCACGACATATATAGTCATCATTATCCCATTTGCTCCTTCGTCGGACAGCCTCTATCTCCTCCACCATATCATCAAGCGGCTCGGCCGGTCTAGGTGTAGTGAGTACATAAGCGACTTTTAGTGTAGTCAAGAGGAAGTGCATTTTCTTTTGCCACCTCCTAAAGTCTACACTCTCAAACTTATCCAACTTCCCAAAACGAGAAGTCATTTCTGTCATTAACGTCTTACTCATTATTGATCAATTCAATCCTACAAAACAATTAACAATAAATACACTTAGAAGATTGTTGGATTTTCGGTGTCCGGTTTTAGACCAAAGGGTCGTAGTCTCACTTATGTGAGTAGACGGTTCTCCCAATTGCCAAACAAATTAATATAATTATATTGAACTAAAACTAGTTATTAACCAAGGGTTTGTAATCTCGACAAAGGAGTAGACAAAACCCAACCAAGAGTTTGTAATCTCCGTAAAGGAGTAGACAAAACCCAATCAAGAGTTTGTAGTCTCCAAAGGAGTAGACAAAACTCAACCAAGAGTTTGTAATCTCCACAAAAGAGTAGACAAAACTCAATCAAGAGTTTGTAGTCTCCAAAGGAGTAGACAAAACTCAAGGAAGAGTTTGTAATCTCCAAAAAGGAGTAGACAAAACTCTAATAGAAGTTAAGTTCAATTACACGTCTTATAAACCGATTGTTATATGTTAAAACCATTGACTTGGATAATGTAATGAGTCATTCATAAATGAATTTTCCTTCTAAGTGTATTCTCCCCTGCACCGGGAATATCCAAATACCTTAGTGGGATAAAACGTTACACGTTACAAAGACTAAGTAAGAGACTTACTTGTCTTACTTTGTAGAAAGGGTATTCCTAGGTTTTGTCAATACAAAACCAAACTAAGATGGATGCCTATCCTTTGTCAATACAAAGGAACTCTACTGGTCTTTCGAGTTTTGCAAACAAGCTTATAAGAAGGCCTATCCAATGTCAATACAATGGAACTAGAAGCTTTATTGTTGCAAAAACGAATGTAGAATCAAGTGCAAATGGCTCTCCCTTTTATAGGCATAGGGGGCCACGGTTTTGGGGAGTTAAAAGCGGTTATGGAAGTTACTTGGAAGTTACTTGGAAGATGGGCCTTGAAGCCCTAGAAAGCCCGAGGCCCGAGGCCCACATAGGGAGCCCAAAACCGCTCCCCGGAGATAGCTTAGAGCTAGCTTATTTTTCTTGGTCCAAACACTTCCAATGAGCTTCATTCACTTTAATATAGCTAAGGTAAGCTCCAAGATCCTCAAATACTCAATATCTTAGCTCAAGCTAGTGTAGCTCCTTAAGAAGCTCATTAGCTGCTTCATTGACATTCACTAAGCATTTGAGCTTGGATTGCTCCCAATTTTTAACCACATATTCTTTAGCCAATATAATGCCTAAGAACCAAAGGTGTGCCGATAAAATGTGGCTAAAAAGCCCCAAACGTCGGCCTTCTAAAAAGCTAGCACAAGTTGACCTTGTCGTGAATCACCTTGCTTTGATTCGACTCCCTTATAATACTAGTTGTTCTTAGTGCCGGTCACTTGGCTTGCCTCCCGCGACCCGGACCATAGTGACACACATGTGAACAACTCATTGCACCTTGTCTCAAGACAAGCTCAACGGTTACAATGAAGACTTAGCCCAAATCTCCAACAGGCTCTTGATCTCTGTTGGGCTTGAATTTTGGATATGATATAGTCGATACATTGTTGTAGAACATATTAAAATTTGGGAGGCATCCAGCGAGTGGTTTGGGAATTATGAATTTTCAAAGATTGAGTCATAGGCAGTTTTTCTGTTGTGCTGAAATTCGGTTTTGTGAGATAGTTTTAAATAGGATTTTGATCTCCTTTGCGGCTAAATTTTGGATATATTATATATAAGATTTTACGGTAGAACATATCAAAATTTGGGATAAATCCAGCGAGTAGTTTAGGAGTTATGATTTTTCAAAGTTAAGACAATGTGCTACTTGTTAAGTGTTGTACCCAACTTTAAAAATTTTTGTAGAAGTGATGCTTTAATAGTTTTAAAAAATTCTTTCTCCTACGAGTAGATAGGATATCATAGATGACCTAGGGAATTATTTCGGAATTTTTATAAGATTATTCGAATTTTATATTTGAAGCTGTAGTTGGACTTTAGTGACTTTTCGAGAAATAGAAAATGGGTAGTTTTTCTAGTTGTGACCTAAAATCATCCTAGGGAGTAGAATATGGTTAGTTAGCCTCAAATTATAATTTAAGTACATATTCCGAGTTTTTGGAAGTTCCGGGACTAAGGGTAAAATAGTCATTTTACCTTAAATAAACACTGTAATAACTTCTGCACATAGAATCGTATATCTTAAGAGTTTTAGACTTATAAGTATCCAGGGAAATATGTTGACCCACGTGCCTCCTCTGACAGGCAACTGAGTTCTGCACTTACGGATTTAGTGGTGGTTAAGAGAGAGTCGAGATTTGATTCTGGTAAGTCCACGGACTTACTTAGCTGGCTTCATGTATGAGTGTAAGGTGTATGAGTGGTGTTTGTTAATTATGATAAATAACGAAACCGGATTAGGCCGACTTTATTATTTACGTAATTGACCCAAGTGTATGATAACGGGTCGTGACATCATCTGCCTAGCTCTTGCGAGAGTCTAGGAGGTTCCCTGCGACCATCCCAGTCCGGTAGACGGTCAAATGCATTAGTACCATTCCGCGTTGGTAAACGGGGACAGGGCGAGGTTTGGGAATCCCTCGTGTCACAAATTAAGTATCATTAGTAATGACATATCACCTAATTAAAGATAATAAAAGGATTGATTGTTGCATGTTGATTGTGTATGTTGTGTGTTTGTGCTTTTACATTTATACTTATGCATAGAATGTTAGCTAACGGTTTTATAACGCTTGTTGATGCCTTGCAGGTTAAGACAGTTGTAGAGAGATCCGGAGAGAATGGTCAGCCGGGTCGACGTACTTATTTAGTTAGGGACGGAGATGTCTTCTATTCTTCTTATGTGTCGTTTTGGTACCATTGCTTTGTAAGGCTGATACATATTCTTCATGTATATATTGTTTAAAGTTTTCAAATGTTTTAAATATTAAATACTTTTGTGCCTTGTTGTAAGATCCAAGTAAAATTATTGTCAAACTATGGTCGGGACCCATTGTGAGGTCCTAACCAGTAGCTCCTGAGTTCTCAGAATTTGGGGTGTTACACAAACCTAGGTCCATGGTTGAGGTGACAAGAAAACGCAGACAACCTCGGTTCTAGTACTGTCAATCAAGTCAATCGGGGGGGGGGGGGGG